>JAJKFI010000009.1:25775486-25859986 GCA_029204185.1 Lerista edwardsae
TTATTATTATTATTATTATTATTATTATTATTATTATTATTATTATTTATTGAATTTATATCCCGCCTTTTTGCCCGAAGGCACTCAAGGCGGCATTACAATAAAAAAGCAATAAAAACAAAGTTTACATTAAAAAACAATTAAAAACAATGTTAAAATACAATTAAAAATTCAAAAACAGCAAGCAACAAACCGTTTATACTGTATATATACTGTATATATATATATACTGTATATATACAGTATATATATACACTTCTCACTCATATTTGATGACTGTACACAAACCGTGTAAAAGGGAAACACATATTATCAAACCCTCGGGAATGAGCTTGTGCTAGGGATGCAGCAGTAAATGATACTGAGCCAGTATCACTTAAGAACGTAAGAGCCAAATTACATGAGCATGCAAGCTTGTACTGAGGGCTGCTTCTGACCTCAAACATCTTCTTTCTTACCCTAGGTCCAAAGAAATGCTTTGCTGGTTTAGGCTAAGGTGCCAGATTCTTTGCAAGGATGTTGGCAACCAACCCCTTGGTAAGTGGGCTACCTATCGACTGCCCACCTATCGGGAATATAAATACATTCCACCAGCTATTGCATCCGCTCCTGCAGGCACAATTGTCACTTTCCATCATCATCAGATGATTATATCACAGGTCATTTACATATTTCCTGAGAATTTATGCTTGTACCTCCAAAATAGGTCATTTCTCTGTATATAAGGAACCTCAATTAGGTGTACCCAATACTTTTCCTGATCAAACGTCTAAGCGTGTTTGCAGGTTCACTGTGCTGAAGGAACAGCAAATGTTTGCAATATGCTTGCAAGCTTACGTCTGTCTGGGAAAACAGAAGAGGTTGATTCAGAGTAATATCCTTTGGCCTTGTCCTTATAGAGAGCTGTTCCAATTGTAAGAATAGCGACACCTTGTGGTACATAAAGATAATTACATGCTGGCCACTTCATATTTTTTCAACCAATTCTGAGCTATGCTACTAAGGTTGGTATTCTAGGGAACCCCCATATGCAGACCCAAAAAGTGGTCCCCCAAAATACTTCAGTCTTATTATACTGAATAACCATCAGCTGTCATTTTACAGAAAACTAAGGCTACATGCTGGAAGAAGACAGGTGCTGTAGAACTAATGGCCACAACATTAAGACAGCATCCATACTCTGTACCGTATATATGGAGTCCAAATCCAGAATCTATATATATGAACTTAAATTCTCCTGCTTTTTTCCCTTGCGCTGCTCATTCCACAAAGCATTTGCCATTTATTTCCTGCAAGCTCCCCTGAGCTCCAGCTCTGCAGCGGTTAAATTTCTTCCCCCTCTTGTGCTTTTAAAGGTACGCCACTTTCTCAAGAAGAGAAATCTGTGCAGTTTGCTGATTACAACCACAAAACAAAAAAAGAATCAATACTATTCTGGCACAGCTCGAAAAATTTATGTTTTAATAATATTTTGGGTTTGTTTATTTTACAGAACTTGAGGGTTTCTTAAGAGGTGGAAAGACAGTATACCAATACTCCAATAAATACAGTGGGCTTTGACATCCACAGATTGGAGTATTTGCAAATGCCAAACTCACAGCTGGAAGACCTGAAAGGATCGCCTGGTCCTAACTAGGAGCCAATTCTGGTTACTTGCATGGGCAGGCTAGTCTAAACCACCATTTTTCGATGGTGTTTTTTAAAACAAAAACAAATATACAGTATTCTGTGATTCACGGAATCCTCAGTCCCAGATGTAGCCTTCACAGTGTGGTTCTCTCCTCTGGCTGCATGCCTTCAAGCTTCAGTAGGCAATTGTAAGTCAAGCCTGGACAGGTCCTCAAGGTCGTACTTTGTTCTTTTGCCAGCTGGCCTTCTCACACACTCCCCCACAACTCTCACTTGTGGTGACTAATCAGCTCCTCCGTCTTGTCACAACAGATCCAGCAGCCTGACACTCCATCTCCCATCCAAAAACAAGACCACAGGTCCTTCTGCTTAGCTTCAAGCAGTACCAGCAGCTCAACCATCAGTCCACACCTCCTGCTCTCTGCCACCTCTTGACACTCTGTGATCAGGGAGATATGGAGGGCTTTACCTGTTCAATTTATACCATTAAGAGCACGTTCCTCCATAAAGTATTAATTCTGGGTTGTGTGCCCTCTGAGAAGTCTGGCCTCGCAAGCCCTAAGCCAGAGGTAACAAACATAAAACCTGTGGGCCAGTTGTGGCCCCTGGAAGCTCTTTATTTGGCTCTTGGGCTTTCCCAGCACCACCATCAGCTACTCTTAGCTGTGCTGAAGTGTCACTGCTAAAAGGGCAGTGCGCATGATCATTGGGGCTCTCCTATCTATTGAAGAGATTATCCAGGTTTGTGTATTTTCCCTTCTGCCATTTGCAGCTAATGAGTTCCTGCTTGAGGGGGGG
This sequence comes from Lerista edwardsae, assembly GCA_029204185.1. Taxonomy (NCBI): domain Eukaryota; kingdom Metazoa; phylum Chordata; class Lepidosauria; order Squamata; family Scincidae; genus Lerista; species Lerista edwardsae. Next base: position 25,777,914 of record JAJKFI010000009.1, read on the forward strand.
AAAAAGTGTCTATTTTGTGCCACAGCCTGCTGTATGACATCACTTCCTGCTGAATGACATCACTTCCAGCCCTCAGTGGACAATGAACGCTATGCGGCCCACTACGTGAAATGAGCTTGACATCCCTGCTGTAAACAGTTGGATAAGCTACCTGCTGTTCCAATAAATGCTTCTAGAAGTTTTACAGAGCTAACACCAGCGTAGGTTTAACTTTCAGGAGAAACAACTAGGAATTGACCGGACAAGCCCACAGTACCAAAGTCTGTGGGGAGGATGTGACTTTCATTCCCCAGTCATGCAGGCTCCACTGCCGCTGGGGAACAACCTTGCGTTTTGCAGACAAAGCAGCTGTAAGAAAAACAAGAGCTCAGCTGCAGGAACACATTAACAGGCGCCAAGTCAACCATGGAGACTGTCACACACATGCTGGGCTAGATAATTTATAGGAACCTTCTTCCCTTCTCCCTGCTAAATTAGTACCCACCTGCAGCTTATATTAGAATATATGATGAACTTTTGATCTGTTCAAGAGTCACAGCGGAAGCTGCAGATCACAATCTAAGAATGGATGGAACTATGATAGCCTTAGATGTCTTCTCAAACTTTAGGTTACAGTGAAGGTAAATTATCCGGGTTTGAAAATAACCATGACTATTAGGATTTCGTTTAAGGATGCACATGCAGCAATTCACCCGATAGCCCATCAGAAGTTTTGCTAAAATGGTCTAAGGAAGTGGCCCAACTTTGTTGGTTTTGCTGCAACAAGGTGCAAAAAGAGATTTGTTTAATGTTCCTCTATTTTTAATAGGCACCTAGGATCCATGGTATCAGTGGATAACTAAAACTGTGGATGCCAAGTCAGTGGATACCAGGGGATGCTGGTACATTGCATAAGGCACAGGGGTTGGTTTGTCTGTGAGGATTCTACAGCTTCCCAGGGAGCCTTGGCTCATAGTTTGCCAAGCACAGCCACAGTATATAAAATGGCTGAACAGCCACAGAGGAACAGGATTGCCTTACTTATTTTTAGTCCTTTCTACCACCCATCACCAGCAGGTCAGGCTCTCTGTAGTAAGGACTCCCAAAGGATATCAAGTGCATTCTATGTTGACGTCGCAAGTGCAGCTAAGAACATCGGCCAAGTTCGAGCAGGATCAGTGTCCCACCCCTGCAAACACACACTCATTGCAAGCCATGCCTAAGCTTTATGCCAGGCTCAGTTTGGCCCAGCATGACAATTCACCACTGCCTTCCCCCAGAAGCTTCTCCTGGGGGCTATAGTCAGTGATGTCATAGAGGAGGAACACGCCAGAACAGCCATTCCTGAACCTAATCTGGGCTAGCTCCGCCCACCTGTCACCATTCATCACCAGCTCCGTGATTGACACAGTGCACTTGGCCTGGGGGTAGCCTGCTCACCAGGGGGGAGGGGTGGGGGCAGGCCAGGGGCCTGAGCAAGCGGTGGAGGAGCACGACCACCAAGGGCAGCCCGCACGGCGGGCGGGAAGGCAGCAGAGCCAAAGGGACAGGCTGCCAATCAAAAGTGATTCCCCATCATGGTTCCTGTTCTCCGATCTTTTAGCTGCCACCACTGGCTATAGTGATGAAAAGGCCTCTATACTTCTTTGATGTTGATTATTACAAAGGGCAGCGTCCCACGAACACGGTTTTAAGGCCAGCTGGTGTCCACATTCAAGAATTCAGGTCTTGAACTACATTCTGCAGGGTGCTTGAGTATCTTATTGCTGTTTTGGCACTGTAGTTCAGAGGCATGGGGAAACAGCTCCACCCCCACACTTTGGGTTAAGGGAAGAGTTGCAAAGCTTGAAGAGGTTATGGGGGAAAAGCAGTAGGATTAGATTTCAGAATGTGCTTGTGAAAAATTCATTCTCTTCCCATTTCTAGAAATAGCCAAGTTCATCCCAAGTTGAGCTGATGCAAATTTACCAATTGCAACCAACGCTCAACCTATTAAGGAAGGAACCATTTTCTCCCCTCCCCTAATAAAAGCCCATTGCTCCAAGTAAGTGATTTTTCTCCCCACTTGCATAAGAACCCATCGGACCATTTTATGGAAACAGTCACATGTGCACGTGTCCTGGTGCAATTTGCACAAGGGAAGCCTCTGCCATGTCAAAATGAAAATGGGTTCACAAAGAGTTTTGAAACCTTGCCACAAATCAGAACACATGAAAATGCCATTTCCCAAATGTTTATTGAAGCATTGAGAGGTTGCTCATATTGTGCTGAAAAAAGCAGTTTTATTCAATTCAGAAACTTAAAAAAACAGTACTGCGGCACAAGATATTGCTATCTGAACTAGACTCCTCTAAGCTCTAATCCATTGATGAGAGAGTCAGTTGGCAAGATCTAAGACCTATCCTCCTCTAGCATAACCACCTTGAGCTCTTGGAAAAAACTGCAGAAAGGCACTTGAAAGCTGTTTTCTTTTAAGTCTTGCTGGTAAGAATTCGTTTCTGCACAAGAGATGTGCCCCTTCTCTTCACTCCAGATCATCATGGTGGGAAGTTTCATTGATAACCTATGGAACCAATAGGATAAGGCATTAGAGTCAAGCAACATCCATCTTCTAACTTTCCCAGTAAAGAAATCACCATTTTTTCACACATTGGAATACTGACCAGAACAGTAGTTCTCAAACTTTTTAGAGAACATGGAGACTGCTGCCTGATTTACAAATTTAAATCAGGTTTCTATTTATCTATCTATATAAAAATGGACGTGGGTATGCGGGTGTGTATGTATGCGGGTGTGTATGTATGTTATGCATAGGCTCGGGAACGCCTGGACCGATCCGCATGAAACTTGGCAGGAATACACCTTGCAGCCTGGAAGGAAACACCGCGGGGGTCAGACCCCCCTACAGCCCCCGGGGGGGGAGGGACAGTGAGGGGATTGTATTGGAGTGAAAGTGTGCTGCCACCCTGTGGTCACAAAGGATTCTGCAGGTCATGAGCTGGGATTGCACTCACTGAGCTGATACACAGGAAGAGACCTCAGAAACTAAAGTGAAACTGCTTTGCACTGCCTGCGTTGCCCAGGCTGGAAAGAGCATGATCCAGAGAGTTCCAACACCCAGTCGGATCTGAGAGGGACCTATTTCCAGAGGGCTAACTGGCCACCTCTTCCTGTTTCTCACACGTCGGTGCTATCTTACCACAGGACCTGCAGACAGTGTTCAGTGAGTGTGACAATTTCATTACACTCCTTTGCTTGATTCTGTCCCTGTATTCATTCCTTCTCCTAATAGAAGCTGGGGATACTTTGTCCCCCGGGCAACGCCGGGTAACAAAAGGCTAGTATTATATAAACCTGATTTATAGGGTGTATCTATAATGGTGACTGGGCAGCAGTGTTCTTCTCCCTGCAAGTTTTGTGTAAACCCTGCACATAGCCTGCTCTATCAGATTCACAGCCAAACAAAAATGGGTCACAACCCATTGGTGGATCCCAGATCCACAGTTTGGGAAATGCTGGACTACAGAACTATATGAACTATTTAACTTGCAACAAAAAAATGCCACTTTGGCAACAACTAGAGCAGTACTACAGCACACTAAACTCCAGCCCCACCCGATTCCCAACCCTGTCCATACAGATGGTAGCTACAAAATTCAAACCTTGACTAGCAAGTTCTTCATTCCACTAGCCCCAGCCAATGGTCTGGGTCGATGAGCAGGGAAACCTGCTGAGGCTCTGCCTGGGGCACAAGCAACCAGAAAGGCCATGTGCTCAAGAAAAGTTTGACCCTCTCCCTCCCCAAGTTATATAAACCTTGCGTCAACAGAAAGACAAAACATCTGCTCAACATCTGCAAGGGAAACTGCTTGCACTTACTTGTCCATCTCTAGTTTCAACAGTCTTGATTAGAAGTGTTCTCTTTGAGTGGGTGTCTGTGATTGGAATTGACTCAAGGTTTGTTTCTGCAAATGGAATACATGGTTAACATCACCATTAGAAACACTTTTTACGGACAGTAACGTGAGCACTAGGCTTCAACAAGTTGCATACTATACAGCCCACCAAAACATCTCAATTTAGACTGCAGATGTTGAAAGTAGTAAAATGCAGGTCAATTACCTACAAGCAGGACTACTATCCTTCTCAAGCATAGCACGTCCTTCTTTCCAAATCTGAGCTACAGGTTATACATTTGATACAAGGCAGGCAGGACAACCATTTAGAAGTACAGGCAGGCCCAGATCAGTAGATCTGACATCTGCAGTTCCAATTATCAATGGATTTTCCCCTGTACACACATGAAATGCTTTATTTAAATGCTTACTGGGCCAAAAATGTTCTTGGTTTACGGGTAGCTATAAGCACACAAGTTTATTGTGATGCACAGGCTAACAGGAAGCTAAGTTGCATGGGTCAGGTGTCATGTAGGGATCATGGGGACATGAGGGATCCCTAAGTGCTAAGGTGCAGTTTCCTTGCATTGTTGAAAAGCCAGCTGCAGCCACTTACCTCTCAGATTCAGGGAAGCAAAAGTTGGAACAGGCACAGTAATTCTGCAAAAAAGACAAAATTCATATTTAGGCAATGGCAGTTGCAACTGTTGACGGCTACATTTTCCTTGCCTTTTTTTGCTTTATGAATTTTTTATTGCAGCATTTTATGATTGCTGCTTTGGGCAGTTTTCAGCCAGCCAGCTTACAAATATTCCTTGTTCTACGATGTTTCCAATACCTGCTCTCCTCTCCTTCCAGCAGTTTCCTGTAGGTGGCAATCTCAATGTCAAGAGCCATCTTTACATTCAGCAGGTCTTGGTACTCGCGGAGATGGCGAGCCATTTCCTCCTTCATGTTGTGGATCTCTTCCTGGAGACGGGTAATAGTGTCTTGGTAGTTAGCAGCTTCGAGAGCAAAGTTCTCCTCCATCTCCCGCATCTGGCGCTCCAGGGATTCATTCTGTGGGAGTTGTCCAAAGCACACCTTGAGTCACTGAACAGCATCTCTCTTGTGCAAAGCTCATTTAATCCTGCCTGCAAAGAATACCGTGTGGCCCTTGTACTGAAAAGATTGGAGACCTGTTAATGGATGTGCATGGGTAATGACTAGTTGCATCTTTTGACACTACAGCACCTTCCTAGTATACTTTTAAAGGGATCATCATAATGTAAAATGTGAATTAAAACAAATAACCACTTTCTGCACTAACTTCAGAAAATACCAAGATCCACAAAAAAAATAAAAATTTTCTCCCACATCTTACAGATGTCAGAGGGCTCCTTGAGAAGTTGCAGATTGCATGCAGTGCTTACACTTTACACTTCTGCTATAATGCAAGAGAGCCCCAAATTTCTTTTCGCACATGTATATATTTTATGCAGTGTATACAGACGCCACAGTTTTGTATGCGTAGCTAAGAATCCCAGTTCAGAGCTCAGCATTTCCAGTTAGTGGTGCTCTCTCAATTGCAAGGTTGGGGGTATTGCTCTGCCTATGGCATTGGAAAATTGCTATTAGTCAAAGCAGACATATTGGATTGGTAAGGTAAAGGTTTCCCCACGACCGAATGGTCTAGTCGTGACCGACTGTAGGGGGCGGTGCTCATCTCCATTTCAAAGCCTGTAGAGCCAGCGTTTTGTCCGAGGACAAGCATTCCGTAGCGCATGGAATGCCATTACCTTCCCACCGAAGTGGTCCCTATTTATCTACTTGCATTTAGGTGCTTTCAAACTGCTAGGTTGGCAGGAGCTGGGACAAGCGACGGGAGCTCACTCTGTCGCGCAGTCTTGAACTCCCAACCTTCCGGTCAGAAAGCCCAGCAGCAGCGGTTTAACCCGCTGCGCCTCCACATCTCTGGATTGGTAGGCCACATAAAATCTGTGTATTTGTTATATTTGCAATACTTCACAGTATGCGTGTTCTGTTATTCTGCTTTTAAGAATGTCAGCTTAATTGCTGCCCATGCAGCCCTAATGCAACTGTAAGATAAACGACAAGCTAAAGCCCTGAGCAACAGCATTCACTTACAGTTCCTTTAAGGGCATCCACTTCACAGGTGAGAGACTGGATTTGCCTGCGGTACTCGCTAACTTCTTGTTTGGCTTGGCGCAAGGCATCGTTGTTCCTGTTTGCCGCCTCGGAGAGATCTGCAAACTGTCAAGAATACATTGTTAGACAAACAGCGGACCCATCACAACCTTATCCAAAATGTTCAGGACCAAAAAGCTTAAAGGCCAGCACAAAAGGCTCTTCATTCATGGACTTCATCAATAGAACTCAATTATAGATTCAGATGCTGCAGTTAGACTTGTGTGTGCTGGTGATTTAAAACCTTAGAAGTGGTTAGTCTATAATGGTCTGAAATCTACACTTCAGGGTTATATCCAGTCAGCGCCTAAAGCAAACATTTCATATAAATAAAAAGGCATGGGGAAGTCTGGGGAAATCTGTGGAAAGGGAGAGCCAGCTCAAGTGGAGCTGGGGAGCAAGAAAATCTCCTTCAACAAGGGCTGGATGGCAAATGGGGATGACCAGAATGGAAAGACAATCAAGGAGCCAGCAAGCTGCAGCTTGCAAATAAAGCCATTTAAAGGCAAAGGGAGGCCAGTAATCAGCAGGGGAAGGAGCTCAGAATGCCACCCCTGCTCCTCTGCCACCTGGGACCATATGGTCCCCTGGACTCTTCCCCCCCCCCTCCGGCCAGGTACATCTAAATAAAAAGCATTATCCTACTTTGGATTAAACTGTTTTCTCTGGAATTAAGACAGCGTAACAACTGCTGAATTACAAGTTATGATCTCATTAAAAACATATTACGGAACTGTGGCATGCAATGCTTTCTACACACGTTTAGCAAGCCGTGACCAAGCTTCATTGAAACGGGTGGCAGTTACTCGGCGCTCGCTTCCTTCGTCACAAGACACCCCATAGGGGCTGACAAACCGTTCACTTACCTTGGATTTGTACCACTCTTCAGCTTCTTGAAGGTTCTTGGAGGCAACACTTTCATATTGCTGGCGTACGTCACGTAGGGCAGCAGTGAGATCAGGCTTGACAACATCCATATCGATCTGGATATGTTGGTCCTGGATTTGGGCTTGCAGCTCACGGATTTCCTGCAAAGAAAAGAAAAATTATATCCCGGTGTTCCGTCATTCGATGGCATTCTTCATTCCCAAACACAACCCCTCCAAGACCCAAACAGCGTTCCACTCACCTCATCATGAAGCTTCTTCAAGAAGACAATCTCTTCTTGCAAGGACTCAACTTTGCGTTCCAGGTCGAGACGTGCCAGAGAGGCATTGTCGACATCCTACAACAGAAAATGTACACACCTTAGTAACCTCTGTGTCCTGTCTGGCTTAAAGACAACTAAACACCATTCTTCTGACCACTGGTTTAAAGACAACACAACTGCACCTGCAGTATACATTCCTCTATCCATGCCACACCACGTTATTGGTAGAGGTGTGTGGTTTTTTGGCGATATTTTTTCCAAAAATTTCTTGATTAAAATAGCAAATTGCAGTGTTATGTGTTTTTATTCTATATTATCATTCCACATTTGCATTTTTATGAATTTTAAAAGTATGCTAGGTAGATACAAGTGATATAGTGTCAGAAGATGCAGCCACAGTATTATTTCCAATTGGAAAAGTAGTCTATTTTAATTTCTGGAAAGTATCTTAAACACCAAAATGTGATGTTGTGTTTCAATTCAGATATTTTAGCTGCCAAAAAGCAGTTTTCAACAAAAAAGCCCACCCCTAGTTATAGGGAGTTGCACCTGAGAAACACCTGCACCTTCTGTAGCTGGGAGGAATAGAGGTGCGTCACCTCAAAAGGTGACACACCAACCCTTCAAGTTCCACTGCTCATATAGGTCGAGCACCCATACAAGAAGCAAACCCACAGTGGGGAGATGTGAAAGCACAGAAGATCAGCTACCGAAGATCAGCTATTGAAGCAGTTGACTGCCAAAGGTTGGCCAGAATTACTGGCATTCTAAGAAACTAGGCTTTATGTTTCAAGCAAAAGAGGCTGCTTCACTCATCTGGACCTGCCCCAAAATTAAGATCAGCTCTAGGAAAGGCCTACTTTTCTACTACTCTCAGGTATGTCTCCATCTGAAATATCAAGGGCACCATCTGGGGCCAGCCAGAGTGGGTACAGGCCAAAGCATACATGCCCACTAAAATGCCCACACAGCCAACTGCTTGCCCACCTGCTCCCACCAGCACCCATCATTCTCCAGAAAGCCACACCCAATGTTCTGTTCATTGGGCAGTGAAGTTTGTTCAGTGCCACTGTGGCAATGGTGAAAGATCATCATTCTAGTCCCCCTTAGCATTCCTGGGCAGGCAAGAACCACTGTGGAACAGTGCAGCAAGGAGCTTTCCCCAGAGCCAGCTGTATAGGGGACAGACACTGGAAGATACAGCTGGCAGGCACTAGGGATAAGGCTCACCTGTTGGTTTGGAACACCTTGTTTGGGATGATTCAACAGGTTCCCTTCCTGCTTTCAGACAGGCTGCAAAGAGTTATTCAGACAAGGATCTGATCTATAATCCTTCATTTATATGAATTTTATGTATGTTGCGCTAATGCTCTTGACTTTTCTGTTTTAACGGTACCGTATTTATATATGCTACTATTTCTCTCAAAATTTGTATATGTTCACATTTTATGGGCACATTTTATGTAGAGATGCAAGATTATAATAAAAGCCTACTTAGAAGGAATGCAATGCCTCCTAACTCACATTTGTAGGAATTCCTGCTAAATGAGGAAAGAGGCACTTCTTTCAAGTGGTGCTCCTCTTATATTTACCAGAGGGGGGGGGAGTAACTGTCCATTTTCACGAAGCACAAGTGTCTTTTCTAGAGGCTGTTCTCTGGTGTTCTTCTGCATCTTCTTAGATTAAGCCTTTTTGGGGCAGGAAGTCATTTTGTGCAAGGGAGTGGCAACAGGATGTAAAGATCTTGTTGTCTTGTGTGCTCCCTGAGGCATCTCGTGGGCCACTGTGAGATACAGGAAGCTGAACTAGATGGACCTTTAGCCTGATCCAGCAGGGCTCTTCTTATATTCTTAAGGCCCAGATTGGGTTGCAAGTTATTATAACTCCCTCACCACAGACAGGATAGCAAATTCCGTTTTATTTACCTCATATTTACCTCAGAATTTTACCTCAGAATGCCAGATGCAAGGGAGTGGCAACAGGAAGCAGGCATTGTGTTGTCTTATGTGCTCCCTGAGGCATCTGGTGGCCCACTGTGAGATACAGGAAGCTGCACTAGATGGGGCTTGATCGGGGGGGGGGGGGGCTGTTCCTACATTTCTACAAGCATGTGTCTGAAAAGGAGCATCTAGTTCTGGTGGCTGTCAAAGAGAAATGCTGTGGAGAATCTTGACTAGCCACCAGTTTGTTTACCTCAGAAAGCCAGGTGCAAGGGAATGGCAACAGAATGCAGGCATTTGATGGGCCACCGTGAATTACATGAAGCTGGACCAGATGGGCCTTTGGCCAGATCCAGCAGGACTCCTATGTCTACATAACTCTCCTACATAACTCTTATGTAGTTATTTGATTTTTCTCTGTAAGCTGCTTTGTGCAATATAATTATATATGCCTGTTGTGGATTTAAACCATCATCCCCACTACAGATATCCAGATGAGGAAAAAAAAATCCAAGTCCTTTTCGAAAGGTCATACTTCAGCCACTCCTTTCACGCATCACTCCAGACTTCAAAGAGCCCAGCCGTTCACAATGGGGATTTCCGTTTGAAATGTTCAATCAGGGGGAAAAAAGGCTTTGCACAAAGCCACATCAGAAACGTTTTTAATTCTGTTAATTGCAACCTTAAAATCCTGCTTGGGAAGTCACAATCAAGTGATAGACCAATATTAAATCACATCCTGCAGAGCTCTTGGCAACCTTTTTTTGCTGCATGGAGGAGATGCAATTGGGCTAATTAGATAGAAGCAACCATTTCTCATCCCCTCATTTGCCAATCTTACCTAGGCTGATTGAGAAGAAAATCTTGCTGGCAGCTATTTAAAGATCATGACTTTAAATTGTCCTGCTATAGTTAAGCACATTGTCCTCAGGACTGGCTCAATTCTCAAGTAACCACACTATCCAGCGTTTCCCAAAAAAGCAGGATTATAACTCTGGAAGAGTCATTCAATGACCATTTCAACGGGCAGCTTGTTCATACGGAAATCTTTTTTTTTTTACTAATCTTTAATCTATTCCAGATTTACCACAGTGTTCTTCAATCTGTGGGTTGGGATCCAAATGGGGCTGCAACCAGTAATGGCATCTAAATGATTTAGCAACAGGTAGTCACTTTTGATTGGCACTTGTGTCGGGGCCCGCCCACCGGAAGTGAGGTCATAGCTGGACCCCAGGAACCGCTGCGCCTCCTCGGTAGGCCGCGCTGTGGCCTGGGAGAAGGCCCAGAGTCCCAGGCCCTCCCTGGGGCCACCGCACAGGCTACCGATTCCCCCCCCACCAGGAACCGCCGCGCCTCCTCAGGAGGGAGCCCCAGGCAGCCTATCTGCTCACGCTGCTGCCACCATTGGTCTCCCTCGCTCCGCTGCCTGCCTGGCTCTGAGAACGTGCAGGCAATTCAAACGTTGCAGGGGGCGGAGCGGAGCGCCAACGGAGTTGATGAGTGGGTGGGCAAATGGGCGGGACCAGCCCTAATCCTAGGAACGGGTACTCGCGTACCCCCGCGTACCTGCTACATGACATCTCTGGTTGCAACGCTTCATTTGAGGGAGGGATCACAACAACCTTTCAAAGCCTGTGCAAGAGAGGGCTTCGGTCCAATCCAATCATGATATTGCCTTATCAAAACTGAGTTCTTGATGTAATCCTGCACAGCCTCTTCTGCACAGTTCCTAAGGCCAGCCCTGCTCAGATTGCTGCCTCACAGTGGTATTGTGAAGACACAAGAGGTAGGGGAAGTGGGGCCGGCAGGATGGCTAGGTGGTGATTGGGTCCAAGTTGGGAGCCAGGAACAGCAATACATCACCAGTCCTGTACATTATTGATGTCATGGCACAAATTAAGTTGAAGATGGCAAATTCACTGCAACTAGCAAAGAGCTCTAGGGCCAAGAGCTTTCCTGGCCTTGCAACCAAGCAGCCTTTCAACTGGAAATACCAGGAATTGTCTCTGGGGCTTTTCAACTGTGGTCATGAGTGCAAACCTCTCCTACACTTCGATTCAGACCCCCTCAGAATGCATGAACTTGAATTCTACACTTTCCTACAACATTAGAGCCTATCCTTTCCTACAGAGTCCCTTAAAGAAGTGGCCTTCTACCTTTTCCATGCCACAGCCCCAATAAATTAAAAAAATAACATTTAGGACTAGGGACCCTATTGTCAACCTAGCCCCCCTCGCAGGACCCAATCTGCCCCCCCCACACACCCCGTCACCAAACCTCTCCCAACACTGTTCACTGTAACCAAATATTCTTGTTAAGAGAGAGCAGAAAATGTTACCGTGAAGCCTGGCACTAATGACAGCTATTTTAGAACAATTGCCAAGAACCTGCACAGGACTAGGACACCATCTCCTGGTACCCAAAGGGATACACCAAATACCTCTCCCCTGTTCCCTGGTGATGCTCTAGGCTAGGGGTCTTCAACCTCTTGCATTCCTGTGGATTGCCGCAACCCCACAACTGAGGCTTTGCAACGCCATTCAATCAAATCAATGGCGTTAAGTTCTACAGGCCTTCAAGAAATCTAGAATGGTACCAAATCTGCTTCAAGTTCCTGGTATCACAGATGAGACCTGGGACAATCTAATCCTACAGTGCTCATTCATACCATGTTCACGTTTACACAATCCCTGAATACAGCACATTGGAAGATTTTACACATTGTACACACCCACCTCATTTGGCCCCAATGCAACAGAAGGTCAGTTTGACTGTACCTTCAGCCACATAGCACAGGATTTTAACTTGCTTTGGGGCATGCACCCACTGGTATGTCAGCATGCACTGGGCTAGGGAGTTTGTCCAACTCTTTCCACAAATTATGCCACTTCTGAACGGCCAGGGCTCTGTGCAACCCATCTTCCCCACTGGTGCACCTCCGTCCCAGCAGGGTTGGGTGAGGGCTCCCAAGTTTCATCTTCCATATTGTGAAGTACTTATAGTCAGTGATGGGATCTGCAAATTGAGAAGGGAACGCTGGGCGGGACTTAGGCGGGACTTACACGTGATTGGCAGCCTGTCCGCAGCGTTCTGCAGCTGCCCTGGCCTTGGGGGGCGGCTTCTGCTCGACGCAGAGAATGGGGGGCACGCTGGGTGCCTGGGCGAGCAGCGGTGGGACGCGCCAACCGGGGGCAGCCCCCCCTAGGCCAGGGCAGCTGCGGAACGCTGCGGACAGGCTGCCAATCACATATAAGTCCCGTGTAAGTCCCGCCCAGCATTCCCCTTCTCAATTTGCAGATCCCATCGCTGCTTATAGTACTACTACTATCACTGCTTGGAAATACTGGCCCACCTCATTCAAAACCAGCCAAGGTAGAACGTGCACAAGGCCCAGACAGCTCTACACCTTTGAGTGGCACACATGGACAATTGCAGCACACGCTTGGTGCAACTGGACCAAGCATCTTGGGTACAAAATCCTCTTTCCTTGGGATGCCCCCATGTGCAAGTGGTCATATAAACTGCACAACGTGACCACCCAGGACTAAAATCCTCTTCATGTCAGAAACCTTAGTATGAAAGCACCAAAATAGCATGCCAATCTTCAAATTCAGGACCATCTGGGGAATTGCCAGAAAGTGAGAAAATTATCTACAAGCCACGGGTCTTACTCAGCCAGCTATCCCTTCTGCCTGCCTCCTCTGTTGCACAAGAGGCTCAAACAAAGGGCATTTCTTCCATATCGATTGTGGAATCTGGTTCAAGAACAGAAAGGATGCAGAAGATTTAGCCGAGAGGGTTAATGCCTCCGTTTGCCCGAAGATAACAACTAAAGATCTCAAGGTCGTGAGCTCGAGACTCCCGGAAGTCTGTGCGAGCGGCAGACCTTGCAAACTGCGGCTGATTAAAAGCTGAGTTTCAGCTGCCCGTGGGAGGAGTGTGCTGAACGCAGCTGCGTCTCTGGTGAGAGCAGGGAAGCCGTTTATCAGTCAGCAGACGACAGACGGGTGGCTAAAGAAAGAAGGCTAAATCCAGAAAGAAAGATCTGTTTGAATGTGGTTCTTGAAAGATAGAACATTCTGTAAATTGTAAAAACCTTCGGGTTTGTGAAAAAGTCTGCCTATGTAAACCGCCTTGAGTTGTAATCATTAGAGAAATCTAGTGACTTTAAGAAAGGCGGTATATAAATACATGTATTATTATTATTATTATTATTAACACACAACACTGCATGCATTTAATTTTTAGTCTTAACCTCTGCATGCAAAGATTAGAGTGGTTAAATTCAAATTCAAATTCAATTCAATTCTTAATCTATAGATTAAGTAGAGCAGGTTTTAACCAATTACTGTACAAGTGTGCATTAGGAAGCCATTCTAGTTTGAAATCTAGAAGAATATGCCCATACTTATAGCTTGGTTTTGCTTTTTATGCCATGGACCTCCATGCAATACCATGACAGGTCACTGCAATCTTAATCCCACTGGCACAGAGATAAAAGTTAAGAACCCTGGAAGCCAAATATCATTGACTCTTACTACCCAAAGTCAGGAACACTAGTTCCTTTGACTGAGACTACCTTTGAGGATGAATTTCTACCCCACGTTCTCCTCCAAAGCAAAAGTTGATGTTGCCCAACACCAAGTTTAACCCAAACCAAAAGTTCAAGTTTTCTAACCCAGCAAACTGAGTAACCGGTCAAAATTGAGGAAGAGCCAAGTTGCTTCATGAAACAAAGGTGTTGCCCCAAGTGACTTTTTATGCACATGAAACATGCAGTCGCTACGTTTGTGCTCCATTCCCAACAAAGAAAGTTAGCTTCAGACATCCAACATCTTTCATCCATTGAACTATGTGGGTTAAGGAAGACCACATCTTAACTTCAACCACTGAATAAATCTAGGATTTGGACAGTGAATAGTTAAAAGTTCATTGTCCCATCAGAAATACTATATTCAGCTAAAAACCTTGCTCACCACCCACTTTAGGAAGACTGGACCAGCCCAATACTTGAATGCAGGAGTTTCTCAAATATGCCTGCATCATTACGCATTCACTAAGAATGCAGCCTGCTATAAGCGCCCCAGAACACAAAGGCTTCTATTATTTCAATCTGCTGCCACCACACTAGCCGTAATGCCTGCAACTGCATTCCATAGTGAATCCCATAGAAACCATTCATACCTTTCAGCCAGGCTAACAGATGGCTCTCTTTCACCCTTACCAATCAGAAAAGCCAATTCCACAGAGCTTCTCTGTTTAACTGGCTAGACTTGGATAAAACAGAAACAATACTTGGCTGCTGGTTGGTCTGAGAACACAGATTTAAGATTTCGTTGTTCCACATACTTAGGAGTGTTGCTGCTAAACCTAGGCACAGATCAGAATCTGGTTCACAGCGGGCACTGTATCTGAGAGGCTGAGCTGCAAGAAAGTTCAAGCCTCCCCTAGCATATACAATATAGTTCCTTAGACTCACTACCACATATAGTAATAGTAGTCTACCTTACAGGGCTGGAAAAACATGCACCAACAAGGCCAAGACAACACTGAAATACGTGAAACTTTGAGAAATATATGGGACTTGAGAGGCTATATAAAAGCTAAATACCAAGAACCGCTACCCTGCAAGTAATATTAGAGTTGCACAGAGTACTATTAGAGTTGATGAACATAAGGTTTACAAAAGTTTTGCTCAAAAATTTAGAACCGTTTCAAGGCAAAGTATAATTGTGTACGCAGCAAAACTGAAGTCAAAGAAATGCAAGGGTTCATACATTAGCAGGAAAACCCTTTCAGACCAAAGAACATCCACTTTCAGCCACTAGGTGGCCTTTCCACTTCCATAAAACTTTGGCCCTCTATTGCAAAAGTTTTGCACGTTTCCCAAAAGTTAACCAGAAAAGACTATTATTACAAACCTGTCTGAAAGACTGCAAAGCGCTGTCAGCTTCTTCTCTCTGAAGCATCTCATCTTGAAGTCTACAAAAATAAGAAGGATGTGTTCAGAAGGGGAGGCCGGGCGGGAAGTCAAGAGTCAGGTACCCTGAAGCAGCCACACCCAGGCAATCCATAGAGAACATGGTGACGCTTGCAAGACAAGCAGCCCCCCCATTCCTCCACTGAACAGCTGCATTCAATACAAATATGAACCCACTGCAAGCTGCACCAAGAATTTTACTCCCTTACTCAGCTGAGTAAGGCGAACAGGATCTAAACTGTGGTTGGCTTAACCTTGCAAACTCATGTTCTGTTAAGTCTGAAAGGTCTACCAGTCAACCAAGGCTGTAACTCTGATAAAGATGGTGCAATTCCCATTTTGACACACCCTATCATCAAGCATTTCCAACTGCCTCCAACTTTCCCGAAAGACATCCACATTCCAGAAAACAAACTACAGAATCGTGACCGAAGTCAAAGAAATTAGGAAGTAGAAACTTTATCATATGCTTTTTGCACAGCACAGTTTAGTAAGAGTTATAAGAGTCTACGAGTCTTTCTTTTGAAAGACGCATTCGCTACATCGGGGCTGCCACGTTTATCCACAGGCTAAGCTACGGAAAAGTTTTGTGAACTTTTCCACGATGAACTTTCAGAGTCGCAGTTCCACGCGAGGGGATTAGCCTGAAGTTCAGGCCATGTGATAAAACTCGTCGAGCCTTTCCAAAATTAAAGGAATGACTCCTAGGAATGTTGTTTTTGTCTCGATCTGGAACATCAGCTCAGCACCACCCCCGGGGCTTACAGAGCCACCAACACCACGCAGTAGCTCCCCACGCCCAAAATTTAACTTGCAAAGCCCTCGGACCTACTGGGGAGAGCGCCTCTCTGCGGCTCCTGACCGCGAAGCCCAACCGAGGCCGAGAAGCCCCGAGGACCCAGCCCCGGGCCCGCCCGCAGCCCCGTCCTTACTTCTCTCGGAGGCGCAAGATGTCGTCGGCCAAGTTGTCCCGGTCCACCTCCACGCGGGCCTTCTCGTTGGTGAGCTGATCCACCTGCCGGCGCAGCTCGCGCATCTCCTCCTCGTAGAGATCGCCCAGGCGGGAGGTGCCTTTGCCCTTCAGCTGCTCGAGCTCGGCCAGCAGGATCTTGTTCTGCTGCTCGAGGAAGCGCACCTTGTCGATGTAGTTGGCGAAGCGGTCGTTGAGCTCCTGCAGCTCCGCCTTCTCGTTGGTCCGGTTTGCCTTGAACTCCGTGTTGATGGCGTCGGCCAAGGAGAAGTCCACGCCGGCGTCGGCCAGGAGGCGCATCGGCGGCAGGCTGCTGCGCAACCGCACGGACGACGACCTGGTCGCGTAGCCTCCGCCGGGCGAGGAGGAGACCAGGCGGACGCCGCTCGGCCGGATGGCGCTGCCCAGCGAGTAGCGGCTCGAGGAGGTGACATAGCGGGTGCCCCCCGAGGCGCTGGGCCGGCTGCCGCCCCCGAACATGCGGCGGTAGGAGGAGGAGCGGCTGGTGGTGGTGGTGCTCATCTCTGTAATCCGAAGGGACGGGCAGTCCCGGCGCGGCGGCGGCGACTTAGAGGACGTCGAGCAGGGCGCGCGGCAAGAGCGAAAAGGCGCTGGAGAGAGGACTGGGGCGCCCCGCGCGCCTCTTTATATGTCAGCCACGCCCTCGGCCGAGCGCTTCGCCAATCACCGGCCGAGCGGGGAGGAGTGGCGGGTCCGGGGTGGGGCGCCATGAGCAAAGATGGATGGTCCGGGGGTGAGACGGAAAGCCGTCGACGGTCCCCACTACACAGGGCGCCCGGCCAGCGCGGGAGGGGACTCGGCTGCGTGCCCGCCCGGGTCCTCCCATCCTGCTCCAACTCACCCTCCCAAAACTTGCTGCTGCAAGAGCCAGAGCAAGCGGACGGGCAGAGGCGGGTGCCTGTTATGTCCGAGGAGAGCGCAAACGCCCCATCCTAGGCACAGAGTGACCTCGTGCTCGGAATTCCCCCAGCCCGGCCCTTCCCATGGTGCTGTCCCTGTCCCGGTCCCGGGGGGTGGGGGAGCAAACAGGCAGATGCCGCTTTCTCTGGGCTATCCTTGCGGGGCGCAACGCGGTTTATTGAGCGAGCAATAGGGAAAGACAGCTGCGCTTCGAGTAAGCAGCCGCCTCCGGTGGGAAAAGACTGGGCGGCACCGGCAGAAGGAGGGCGAGCGGAAGGAGACGGCAGCTAGCTCTCCCCTCTCTCCGGCAGTGGCGTCACTAGAGGGGAGAAATACTAAGTTTTGCAGCCTGAGCTCTTGGGGAAAGCGGTCCCTTACCCTCGCCTTCATAGCCATTCACGGCCCCTCTCTCCCTCGCCTTCACAGCCATTCGCGGCTCCGCGTATGGCTGTGAAGGCGAGGGGGAGGGGCCGCTTTACCCAGGAACTCAGGCTACTGCAAAAAGTTAGCATTTTGTCCCCCTTCTAGGAACACCACTGCACTTAGGCAGTTTGATGGGCGCGCAAGCCAGAACTGCGCTGCTCCACCTGTCCTCTGAGCCAGGTAGGGACGCCCAGGGGCCACACCCGACACGGGCTGCTACACCTCAGCAGCAGCAGCTGCTCAGTCGTTGCTGCCCACTGGGCTCTCCTGCGAGCCCTTCAGTTGCTCTGTGGTGCTGCCTCTCTCTGACCCGGTAGGGATGAAGAGTTTTTCTGTACCGCTTTTCAACCAAAAGTTGTTCACCAAGCAGTTTACGTCGCATCTGGCCACAGACTGGGCAAATACAAACTGAACCGATAGGAGGCGCTAAAGGGGACACCCCAACAGATAAGTACAATGCTCTCCATCACTGGACACTTGTGGCTATGCGAAGAAAAGGCATTCTTCACATGCTCAGATGAAACCTTTGTCATCTGACGGTGACAGAGCTAGAGTGGGGATAGTGGCGTTCCCATATGGGGACAAAAGCTAAGTTTTGCAGGAGCTTGAGCTCTTGTGTAACGCGGCTCATTCGCCTCGCCTTCAGAGCCATTCGTGGCTTGGAGAGTTGGCTCGGAAGGCTTTGCTCTCCAAGCCGCAAATGGCTCTGAAAGTGAGGGGCGCGTTCCAAAGGAGCTCAGGCTCCTGCAAAATGTAGCGTTTTGCCCCCCTCGGTACGCCACTGGGTGGGGAAGAGGACTTTCAGAACTATCACAAGCAATAGGACTTCGGGGAAAATATGCTTAGAACGGAGCTTAAGACGCACCGTTATTTCACGTCCGGAAACCTAAAACCCATGTCACGGAATTAACTGTACTTAATTTTACTTTTTACTTCATCTTTACTTTTTTGGGCTTTTGATTGGTTTTGAGCCCACCCCACCCCCTTTTCTCTTGGTGCCGCCACTTGCTAAACTTCTGTCTGGTGGTAACGTTGTGCGGGGGAGGAGACTAGAAACCGATGGGGAGGGGGTGGAGCGCGGCAGGCGCAGCTTCGAGAAGACGAAGCTGGCCTCGGAGAGGAAGATCGGTGAACCCCAATTAAAACCAGATGGGAATCCCTGCACATTTGGGGCGGGGAGCAGAGATCGGGAAGCTGCTGGAAGGGGAAGGGCAGGAGGGGGCACTCGCGATGAATAACTACATAAGGGAAATAAAAGGGGAAAAAGCGCGGGCTCCCCCCGTGGGAAGCGCCAACCGTGGAGGGGGTTGCGGCGGATCTTCTGACGGCCGAGGAACGTCCTTCTCTGCGGGGAGCCCCCGATTGTCAGGCACCGCCTGGGGCCACGTCCGACAGGTTTCTCCCAGCCAGGCGCCTGTTTCTGCGGCGACGCCACCGCGACGAGCGAGCCATTATCAGCCGCCTCCATATGGCCCCATTTGATGGGGCGCCAAAGACGGCGCGTTCCGTTAGCTGGCATCGGCCAGGAACTGGGCTGGGTCTGCCTCGTGCGCCTCGGCCGGGCTTCGTGGCTGCTGCTCGCGCTTGCGTCGGAAGCAAGTCGCTCGGTCGCGGGTCGCAGCCCCCTCCTAGGCACGCCTGCTCGGGAGCAAATCCCGCCCAGGTGGGGCTCACTTTCAAGCAGTGTAGTCTCTACAGGGAGGGCAGAGCTCTGAGTTTTGCAAGGAGCCTTATATTACCCTGTCATGTAAATCCCTCCTCTCCCTTGCTGCTGTAGCCAGCAAGCAACGCCAAGATGTTGCTTTTCCCTGTGAGGATTGGCTAAAACGGTGCAGGAGAGGAGAGATTTCCACTGCAAGGAAAGGCTTCTTGCAACACTTAGAGCTTTGCCATCCCTGTAGAAACGCCACTGCTCCCGCGCATTTCACTGGGACAAGCAGGGAAGGGCACTTCGAAGCCCCCACCCGAGGCCCGCCAGGCCAGTGATTTTTAACCTTTTTCATCTCACAGCATGCCGGCAAGGCACTAAAATGGTCAAGGCGCCCCATCAGTTTTTTTCACAATTGACATGCTGCTGTATGTTTAGAATTGTCATTCTAAAAAGTGGGCCCCACCTCTAAAAGGTTTGAGAACTGCTGCGCTAATAATAATACTTGTATTTATATACTGCCTTTCTTAGGTCACCAGATTTCTCTAATGACTATAACTCAAGGCGGTTTACATGGGCAGACTTTATTCAGAAACCAGAAGGTTTTTACAATGTTTACAGAAACGTTCTTATCTTCCAAGGACTACACACATACAGATGGATCTTTCTGGATTTAGTCCTTCTTTCTGGCCACCCGTTTGTCATCTTGCTGGCTGATAAGCACCTTCCCAGCTCCTACCAGAGAAGCAGCTGACTTCGGCACAACTCCCCCTCTCACAAGGCAGCCGGAGACAGCTCAGCTGTTAATCAGTTGCAATTTACAAGGTCTGCCGCTCACAGAGACTTCCAGGAGTCCCGAACTGGCGACCTTCAGATCTTTCAGCTCTTATCCTCAGGCAAACGGAGGCATTAACCCTGTCGACTAAATCTTCTGCCCTAATTTAATCCAGTGCTAATTTCAATTGAAATTACTGTCCTTAGCAAGAGACAGGCACCCCAATTCAAACCTTTCCTTGCGCTGGTGCAGGCCCCCTTCATCAGCTCCTGAGTGTCACAAACATGCTCTAAAGCTCGCTTGTGGCAATTTGGGAGCAGGCCATGCCGGTACAAGGATGTGCGCAACCATGTACTGTCCCTGCCTCAGCCGAGCAAGGTAGTTGTGCCTGGTGATGCAGGGCTTGGGAGAGGTTAGTGGGATGGTGTTCTGGGGTGGGGAAGGGGCAGTTCTGGGCAGGGGGTGCAGAATGGGGAAGATAAGGCCCAGGAGGGGGTGGGATTGTGGCAGTGGTGCATGTCATGTCCTAATCCCCTCTCCTAGGCTGGGCAGCCTTAAATAGGCTTCTCAGATTTGTGCCCGCTAAATAGCTGGTGCAGATCTGAATAGCCCCCTAGGGCAGGCTGGTGCTCAACATGGGGTAATGGGAAAATATCCCCTTTCCCCAAGGCTCCCTCCAGTTTGCTCCTAACCTGTGCTAGATACAGCATAGGCCATGCAACCTGGCTGTACCAGTGCAGGTTAGGATTGCACCTTAACATTATTCATTTACATTCCACAGGCATGCCCCGGTATCCGCTGGGGTTCCGACCCCATTGTAGATACCTGAAACTGTGGATACTGGGGACGCCTTTTTAAAGATAGGGGAACATGTGGTTGTGCTGCAGCAAGGCAAAAAATAGAGATTTGTTTTAATGTTCCCCTATTTTCCCCTATCTTTCGAATTATGGTGTTGGAGAAGACTCTTGAGAGTCCCCTGGACTGCAAGGAGATCCAATCGGTCAATCCTCCAGGAAGTCAAGCCTGATTGCTCCCTGGAAGGACAAATCCTGAAGCTGAAGCTCAGTTACTTTGGCCACCTCATGAGAAGAGAGGACTCTTTAGAAAAGACCCTCATGCTGGGAAAGATTGAAGGCAAAAGGAGAAGGGGGCGGCAGAGGATGAGACGGTTAGATAGTGTCACTGAAGCGATGAACATGAAATTGGGCAAACTCAGGAAGCTAGTGGAGGACAGGGAGGCCTGGCGTACTGTGGTCCATGGGGTCGCAAAGAGTCGACACGACTTAGCGACTGAACAACAACATCTTCCCCTATCTCCATGGTAGCTGTGGATAACTGAAACTGTGGGTACTGAATCAGGATATTGGGGTTCCTGCATTTGTGTACATTAAAGGCAGGTAAAGTTTCCAATCTCAATTCAGCATACCACTGCAAATGCTCCAGAAAAAGAGGTGTGTGTCCTGTGATGGCACATTCTGTTAGGATTCAGGCCCTTGGCAGAGGAACAGATCACACATCATCTCTCTCATACGATGACAGACTGACCACCAAGAGTCAAAAGTGATTCCCAGTGTTAGGGTCACACAGGGATCACCGGCCATCAGGCCATCATTTTCAGAACCCTGCTCATGGCAATGTGTGTGCTTCCCAACAGGGTCTTAAAACAAAGGTCAGTCTTTTATTTAAACGTAATGGCTTGCCGGGCATATGTGAAGAACAGCAGGGCTGACATCAGGATTGTACAGCTCTGTGCAGTGCTGGCCATTGTGGACAGGCCTCAGATTGGAGCATATCTCCAGGCAGTAAAGGAAACTTGGGTAATGGAGTGAGAGCGCAATCCTATTCAGGAGTTAGGCTGGCACAGTTAGGCCTGCAAGTTTGCCAGCACAAGGGACACCGTAAAGGATGTTTGGACAACTCTTGGAGTCAGAGATGCAAGCCCACAGACATGCACCATCCTCCCTGACTCTGAGAGTGGTCTGAACATGCTTTATGTGCTACCAACAGACGTGCGCTGAGTCCTTGAGTCCGAGAGTGGTCCAAATGTGCTTTACGATGGCCCTTGCGCTGGCCAAACTTTGCTGGCCTAACTGTGCCAGCCTAATTCCAGGTTAGGATTGCGCTCTTACTGTAAACCTTATTTTGCTTTTTCATGCAGCGAACTCAAGAAAATGAAGTAGACATGCCAGCATTGCACATTTCTTGGTAGCACAAGTTCAGGACGTGTAGTTCATTTTGCTCACTTATTCAGTGGGGGGGGGGTCAGAGGTTGCACAAACAGAGAATGCTGATGGGACTAACAACTGGCATCCAGGCCTGTATTTTGTTGAGCTGTCCAGGTTTCTGAGAGCTCTTTAGTTAAGCCGTCAGCCTTGAGCCATAATCCTTTGTGAGCCTCTCAACAATCCTGGCAGAGGCAAAATAACTACTCCTGCCCTCAGCAAGTAAAGTTCTGGAGAACAAAATGGGCAGGGTCTTGGATTAAATACATTGTACTTGGTAATTGTTTATAATTCAGCACTAGTTTGTTTTTTTGTTTTTGGTTAAGATTTCTTATATTACAGTACTGGCAGATCATTTATGCATTATGAGGGGACAATCCTAACTGGGTGTTGGGCAGTCAAGTCTTTTGTGCCGGCCCATTAGACTTAAAGTGTGTTTGCACCACTCTCGGAGTCGGAGAAGCCGGCATAGACTTCCCTGACTCAGAAAGTGGTCCAAACATGCTTTGCAGCGCATTTGCGACACACCTGGGCTGGCAAAAAAGACTTGTGATGGCCTAACAGGTTAGGATTGCACCCTGAATTTCTTTACCCCTATGGATTCTTATGATTTTGAGCATTTGTTTTTTCCAAACGTCCATGCAGTTTTAGCTTAAGCAAATACATAAAATGTTTTTAATAATTTGGATCACTTTATAGCTTTGCTGCTGCGTTGCAATTTAAAATAATAATAATAATACTTGGATTTATATACCGCCTTTCTTAGGTCACCAGATTTCTCTAATGACTATAACTCAAGGCGGTTTACATAGGCAGACTTTATTCAGAAACCCAAAGGTTTTTACAATTTTTACAGAAATATTCTATCTTCCAAGAACTGCACACATACAGATGGATCTTTCTGGATTTAGTCCTTCTTTCTGGCCACCCATTTGTCTTCTTGCAGGCTGATAAGCATCTTCCCTGCTCCCACCAGAGAAGCGGCTGAACTTTGGCACAACTCCCCCTCACACAAGGCAGCCGAAGCTCAGCTGTTAATCAGTCGCAATTTACAAGGTCTGCCGCTCACATAGACTTCCGGCTGTCCTGAACTGGCGACCTTCAGATCTTCAGCTCTTATCTTCAGGCAAATGGAGGCATTAACCCTCTCGACTAAATCTTCTGCCCTAATTTAATGCAGTGCTAATCTTCCAAAACTTCCTAGGTGTGTATTTTCAATATGTCTTAGCTGTGTATTTTTTTGTAGGTTGTAGGAGAAATGTTGACACATTCAAGCCTGGCCCCAAGAGCAGCAAGACTCAGAGCACAATGATAAACTGGGCCATCATAAAGCATGTTTGGACCCATCTCGGAGTCAGGAAGGATGGCGCACATCTGTGTGCTGACCTCTCTGACTCCGAGAGTGGTCCAAACATATTTTATGGTGGCCTTTGTGCCAGCCAAACTTTGCTGGTTTAGCTTATTATTATTATTATTATTATTATTATTATTATTATTATTATTATTATTAATTGGATTTCTATCCCGCCTTTTTGCCCGAAGGCACCCAAGGCGGCATTACAACATGAAAATACAATAAAATATATAATTTAACATTAAAAAGCAATTTAAAAACAATATTAAAACAATACAATAAAACAAAATTTAAAACAAAACAATACAATTTAAAAACAACAAGCCCAGTGGATCATAAGGTATAAAATATAAAAATGTAACAAACCAGCCAGCCAGCCTGTCAACAGTTAAAAGCTTACGTCAGCCTAACTGAGTTTAGGATTGCGCCCTTAATGTGGGGCATAGCCATAGGGCCCTCTACCCTCTCCATGCCCCCACACACACCATACAGCCACGGAGAGAAGATCGCTTGCGGTGTCGTGCGCAAAGTGTGGCATCCGGAGATAGATGGCGGTGACTGATGACATCACTGCAGCTGCTTCAGGGAGACCCATTTCAGGCCATTTGGAGGTAGGGCCACTTGGGATGGCTCAATGAGCAGCCACTCCACTCACCCCACTGGATTACAGCCCATGGAGATCCTGGCTCCAGCAGCAAGCCATCTGCTCACCGTGCCAGCCCGGAGCTCCCCAATGCGTGGAGCCTAATGTGATGACATAGGCCACATTGGCTTGCCAGCTCTGGGAACATGGGAGTCATATTTAACATGAAGGATAAGTAGTCAAAATCTTTGCAGGAATCAGATGTGCTGGGTGACATATGGCGCAATCCTAACTTGGAGTTAGGCCGGCACAGTTAGACTAGCAAAGTTTGGCTGCCACAAGGGCCACCGTAAAGCGCGTTTGGAACACTCTTGGAGCCAGGGAGGATGGTGCACATCTGTGTGCTGGCCTCTCTGACTCGGAGAGTGGTCCAAACATACTTTATGGTGTCCCTTGTGCCGGCCAAACTTTGCTGGTCTAACTATGTGGTCTAACTCAGTGGTGGGATTCAAATAAATTAACAACCGGTTCTGTGTCCTTCAGGGCGGCCTTCAGGGCCATCCGCTGCCTTTCTTCCCTCTCCCAACCTAAAATTAGCAACCGGTTCTGCAGAATAGGTGAGAACTGGCTGAATTTCACCACTGGTCTAACTCCAGGTTAGGATTGTGCCCTTACTTGCAGCAGGGTGGGGTTTGAGTAGGTTTGTTCATAGGAGTAGTTAACAAGTCTTATAGTCAGAAAACTCTCCTGCTTGGCATGAAGTCCTGCACTCACCAGTCCGGAAGCAACTCCCAACTATGATGGATGCTGTGATTCATAGGGATAAGATGGAGTTTGGTGCTCAGAGTCGGCATTACACATAGATGTAGACAATATTTTGCCCAGTTATTTAATTGAAAATAGCTTCAGAAGACAGTGATTTGGAGAAGAGCACGACACCAGGAGTGGGGCGTCGATATTTCCACCCCAACCATTTTTTAATCTACAATTGTCCCCCTACTGCTACTTCCTTCAATGGGATTTCCAAAGTGTTTGGACTAAAGGGTTAAGCACTCATTTCCTTCTCCTCTGCTTCTGAAGTGGCTCCTGATTAAAAAAAACAAAACACCAGGCTTGACGTTTCATGCATTTTCCTGTAATGTCTAGTTTGGCCCCAAAGAAAGTCAGAATGAATGGTGTGGCTGTGTGCTCTTGGATGCAAGAGCAGTAGTGTGGATGGTCGCTTAGCAACAGGCATGTTTATGTCTTGTCTTCTCTTCAAGAACATTCCAAGGGCTGAAGGCCTATGTAAATGGTGTGGCCATAGCCATCTGCCTGTGTGTGTGTGTCCAGGAGATTCTAAAGCAGCCTCAACTTAAATGTGAAAATCTAGAAAACTACACCAAGCTTTCCTTTAATTTGGCTGTTTCTGGTGCTTAATTGTGGGCACCAAACTCTTCTGGAAAGCACAAAAAATTACAAAGCTCCATACCAAACTTAGTTGCCATGTGAACTCACCAAAACACACAAAACTGAGATGAACAGAAACTAGTGATTTAGCAAGGAAATGGCTGTTTTTTGAAATCGTACCACTGGTACCATAAGGGTTTTTTCTTCTTTTTTGCTTTGATATGGGAAGGGATTTTTTAAGTGCTCTTTAGATTATTCATACTATGTAAACCAGTTCTACTTGCAGAGTGAATGGATACTTGGTTTTCTTGCATTCAATTTCTTTGTTCTTTTGAAAGTTTTTTTTAATACGTTTAAAGAGGTACAGAAAATATTGTAGGTTGGCATCCATCCACTCTCGGTTTATTTCGCCCCTCATATTTTTTTCTTATTTGCTGACCAAGAGTTCTTTAAAAAAAGTTGCCACAGAACTGCATGGTAGAAGATTCTGATCCATAGTTCCGATGAGTGCAGTCATCTTGCATAGGAACCTCATGGCCCAATTTTTTTGAGTCACTTGTGTAGCACAAAGAGTAATATTTCACCATCAATGCAATTTTGCACATTGTGATGTTGCACAATGAGTTGACCCAGGACATTATGCCAATACAGAGCATATGTTCATATTGATCTATCTAAAGTATCTTATTGATTACTTTTATTACTGATACTATGCCATCAATGTAAATGTTGTATTACAAGGTAATATGAGCAAAAGCATATAGTCCCTGTTCTCAAGAGTTTATAGCTGGACAGTGGGGAGAGAGGATAAGCAATACTAAGGAGAAGGCAACAGCATTGTAGGGAGATGACAGAAAGGCAAGATTAGGAGCGTAATCCTAACTTGGAGTTAGGCCGGCAGTTAGGCCTCAAAGTTTGGCTGGCACAAGCACCACCGTAAAGCATGTTTCGACTACTGTCTGAGTCAGGGAGGATGACGCATGTCTGTCTGCTGGCCTCTCTGACTCAGAGAGTGGTCCAAACATACTTTATAGTGTTGCTTGTGCCGGTCAAACTTTGCTGGCCTAACTGTACTGTGCCAGCTGAACTCCAGGTTAGGATTGTGCCTTCCGTAGGAACAAATGCGAGTGAGTGTAGTTACACAGACTTCAACTTGGTTTCAGTTCAGAAAAAGCAAGCAAGCAAGCAAGCAAGCAAACAGTATTTATATACTGCTTTTCAACAAAAAGTTTATAAAGCAGTTTACAGGCAAAAAAATAACGTTAAATGGCTCCCTGTCTCAAAAGGGCTCACAATCTAAAAAAAATGCAGAACACCACCAGCAGCAGCCACTAAAAAAAGACACTGTGCAGGGGTGAAGAGGGACTGTTACTCTCCCCCTGCTAAATACAAGAGGAACACCACTTGAAAAAGTGCCTCTTGCCCAGTTAGCAGAAAAAGGAGTTGGGTTAACCCAACTGTTAAGGGTTTCACAGAAAAGAGGGTTTTAGGAGAGTTTTGAAGAAAGAGTGAGACATGAAGTATGTACTGTATATCATGCGTTCAAGAAGGGAGTTCCAGGCAGAAGGATAGCAAGGGAGTCATTTATCATTGCCAAGCGACTATTGCCAGAGATGCATTATAATTGCAGGATAGGCTGTTGATGACTCAGCTACAAGATATCCTGAGATGCTACAGAGCCATATACACACCAGGCCGGATGTGGTGATTTGCCACTAACTGCACAAAATTGACTTGGAACAGAACTACTCATTGCATGTCAATCCTTTTATGCTTTTTCCAAAAAAAATTTTTTTTTTACTACATGCCACAGTTTGAAGCAGAAAAGCAACATGGGCAGAGAGGATACTCCTTGATCCCTCACCCTTCCTCTCACCTCCACTTTAAGGTGCGGAGAGCTATCAGTGTCAGCCCCACTTGGTTTCATGTGCAGTGGTGTCATCTGTGAATGAACAGAGGGAACACTGGGCGGGACTTACGCGTGATTGGCAGCCCGTCCGTTGCTTTCCGCTGCCTGCCCGCCCGCCGCATGGGGTGCCTCCGGTTGGCGTGCCCCTCCGCTGCTCGCCCAGGCACCCAGCGCACGCGCCCCCGTCCAGTGGTGTCATCTAAATGATTTAAGAACAGGTACTCACTTTTGATTGGCACGTATCGGGACCAGCCCACCGGAAGTGATGTCATAAGCCAGAAGTGATGTAATGGCAGGAAGTGACATGAAAAAAGCCCTTTTTGAGGCCTCAGATGATTTTAAACTGACCCAGCAGTTGCAACAGTATTCCACAGCACCCCCAGAACATGTTAAGGAGGCCTGGCATCATGTTAAAACCCCAGAGCAACTCATTTTTCAGTGGCAAGGAAAGGAAAGGCTCCGCTCGCTGCCTGCCTGCCTGCCTGGCTGGCTGGCTGGCTCTGAGAACATGCAGGCAACTCAAACATGCAGGAAATTCAAATGTTGCAGAGGGCGGAGTCAACGAGTGGGCGGGCGAATGGGCGGGGCCAGCTGTAATCCTAGAAACCGGTACTCGCGTACCCCCGCGTACCCCCTGCATGACATCACTGCCCCCGTCCCCCGCGGCGAGCAGGCGCCCCCTCCTAGGCCAGGGCAGCGCAGGCAGGCGGCAGAACGCAACGGACGGGCAGCCAATCAGAGCGTAAGTCCCACCCAGCGTTCCCTCTGTTCATTAACAGATGACACCACTTTTCATGTGCACACATGTAATCCGTGCTGCTACTAAGGTGGTTTTAAAAAGCAGTAACAGGAAAAAAGGAGAGTGTGGGGAGAATGAGTGGTGACCTGGAGAGGTTCCTAGGAGATTGGTTCTGAAACTTTTTGGTCTCTGGAGCCCGTTATACCTGTTAAGGGCGCAATCATAACCTGGAGCTAGGCCGGCACAAGTTAGGCCAGCAAAGTTTGGCCAGCACAAGGGCCACCATAAAGCATGTTTGGACCACTCTCAGAGTCAGGGGGGATGGCGCACATCTGTGTGCTGACCTTTCTGACTGAGGGTGCAATCCTCACCTGGCGTTAGGCCAGCACAGTTAGGCCAGCAAAATTTGGCCAGCACAAGGGCCACCGTAAAGTGCGTTTGGACCTCTCACAGAATCAGGGAGAACGGCGTATGCCTGTGTGCTGACCTCTCTGACTCCGAGAGTGATCCAAACATACTTTATGGTGTCCCTTGTGCTGACAGTGGAGCGATTGCAGCTGCCAGTTTCATTGTTTGTTTATTTTTGTTTATTTTTAGGGAAAGATTGGGCTGGTACTAGGAACTAGGATCAGTTCTTGATGGGACCTAGCTCTAGTTCCTACTCATTCAGAAAAGATGTTTGCACACATGGGATGGGACTGTAGCTCTTTGGGAGTAAATGCCTTCTGGGGAGAAGGTCCAGGCTAAGTCTTCATCTCCAGTTATGCTGGTGAAGATCCACATCAGAAGCCCTAGGGAGCTGGAATTGAGCTGGATGGATACTGAACTCAATGTATCAATGGTCTGACCACAATGGTGGTCAATCTCTCTTTCCCGAAGATCTTTCTCACCAACAGCCAGCAGAGAAGGGAGATGGGTCTTTTCCAAAGCGTTCCCTGGAAGGAGAATGCCTGGAAAAATGATTCACCATAGTAGTGACCTTCTGCAGTCCTGCTTTAGCTGGAGATACTAGAGAAGGAAAGAAACCTCTTCCTGTAAGGAGAGGATGGTGTCATGGAAAATGCAGAAGATTCTCTCGAGGAGATAGGTGGATGGTATCAGCAGTGGCCCCTTGTCTGTGCAAGCCAGGAATCACAGGGTTAACCCCAGGTCTGCCTGGTATGGTTCACAGCTGCAGCCTAGTAGGATAATGAGGAGCTGGGGAATAAAGGTGGAAGCTTAATTGTCAGGCAGGTATTAGTGTAGAGAGGCGTGTGGAAATTGGGACTAAGAGTTTGACTAACTAATGGAGACTTACTTGACTAAATGGTAAGGGCAAAGGATGCTGTTGGAACTGAGATTGCTGTTGGAGATGGTTGGAAATTAGTGTCTCCAGGAGCCACTGACTGGAATAGAGGAAGGAGGACCTCCTTATGAGGGCTGGGTAGGAATTTTTTGCTGTCATCTGAATTGGCTGTGGAGGGCATATTTTTTTTTTTTGGCCTCCCCCAGGCTGGTGAGGAAGGGATGGTGTGTTCAGTAAGTTTCTACAAATGGTCATTTGTGTCTAATAAAGCTAAACACAAGCTGGAGTCTGGTGTCTTCATTGGGGGTAGGTGGGTGCGTGAGGGTAAATAGATGCAGGGGAGTGGCAGCGAGATGCAAGTATCTTATGGTCTTGTGTGCTCCTTGAGGCATCTGGTGGGCCACTGTGAGATACAGGAAGTTGGACTAGATGGGCTCTTGGCCTGATCCAGCAAGGCTTTTCTTATGTTCTTAAGGCCCAGATTGGTTTGCAAGTTATTATAGCTCCCTCCCCACAGGCAGGACAGCAAATTCTGTTTTATTTACCTCAAAATTTTACCTCAGAAATTTACCTCAGAATGCCAGATGCAAAGGAGTGGCAACAGGATGCAGGCTCCCCGAGGCATCTGGTGAGCCATTGTGAGATACAGGAAGCTGACTAGATGGGCCTTGGCCTGATCTAGCAGGGCTGTTCCTGAGGGTGCAATTCTAACCTGCACTGGACAATTGTTCCCTTGCCCCAGGGTAGGTGCCAGTCACCCCTATGGGTGACTGTGTAGTAGGTGCAAGTCCAAGCAGGCAACAGCAGCCTGAATTAGGGCCGTATGGGTCGGGGACAGAGGTTTGGATGCGGCCTAATGGCTGCATCTGGGCTCCTCCCCCCCAAGGCTGCCCCACCCGTGGAACTGCCCTGCCCCATTCCGCCCCTCCCACCTTCCCTCCTGTGCTGACCAAACTTGGCCAACACAAGGCTGACTTACCTGCACCAGTCTTGGGGACAGTGACGCCGACGCAGCTGCCTGCATCAGCCCTGCGCCACTAGTGCTGGTGCAAATGCACTTTTTGGCATGTTCACTATAGCACTGGGTCCGTGCAAGTGGTTTGCATCAGCCCAAGAGGGGGGTTAGAATTGCCCTGTAGGTTGTCTGGAGATGGACTTTGATAGCTGGTCATATGTCTTCTGAGGGCACCATTTCTTCTTTGTGCCTCCATATTTTTTTAGGAGTGGAGAAAAACATCCTTCCTTCCATCGCTGTTTAAAGTCTAAGGCAGGCAACCCTTTTGAAAGAGAATTGGAACTGGACCGTGTTAGTTTTTCTCTTGGCGAACGGTGTTTTAATGGTGCCGCACACAGCAATTGTAGAACCGTATGCCCCATTCATGAGTGCTGGCAGTCAAATGCAGCTTCATTCCATTTTGGTTGGGTCACAGCAAGCTTAGCTGCCTTGAGGGGGTGGTTGCACCACCATCCAATAGAGACCTCGGAAAAGGGCTTTAGACCTGCCCCTCCCTCCATCACCTGCATGAAACATTAAGAGTTGGCTGTCTTTGTTAGCTGGTAGGAAATCATGATGTTGTTCCCGAGGATGAGGCGGGCCCCAGGCATGGCATGGCTTATCTGGCCATCACGACTGCCTCTTCCTGTGAGATGCCCAAGGCAGGCGGAGCAGCATTGACCAATGGCCAGCTCTGGAGGTGCCAATTGACGGTGCCAAGTTTTCCAGCCAAAGCCTCCATGCTAAAAGGACTGCATGCTGAGTTGGCTATTTTTAGATTGTTGGCTCTGTAAACAAAGAGAGGTGGGAAGGTATATACGCCCCACAGGGGAGACGTGCCAATATTGCTGGCCAACATACACCAAGAGCTGAAAGGCTGCAGTCCCTTTCCATCCTCTTTTTTTTCCTTTTTCTTTTTTGGCTAGTGGTCATGTATAGCCTTTCACCATTTGATAATAAAAGACCATGCAAAGCAGCCACTTATATGCAGATTCCCATTATCATTCTAATGGGAAAGTGAAAAGGTCAGAGTTGAGATACTATCAGCCCCCATTGATTTGTGTGTGTGTGTTTTTTTTTTAAAAAGCACAATCTAAACAGGTTCCAATTGTAAATATACATTACAGGTAGTTGACTCCAGCGGTGTCATCCGGCAACGAGCTGCTGGAACGCTAGGCGGGACTTACTGCCTGATTGGTTGCCCGTCCGTGACGTGTCACCACCCGCCCGCCTGCCACGTGAGCACCCCTGGCTTCGAAGGGGGTGCCCGCTTGCCTGGGGGGCACACCGGGTGCCTGGGCAAGCAGCGGAGGGGTGCGCCAACCAGTGGGAGCCCGCACGGCGGGCGGGCAGGCAGCGACATGTCACGGACAGCCTGTCAATCAAGCGGTAAGTCCCGCCTAGCGTTCGGGCAGCTCGTTGCCGGATGACACTACTGGTTGACCCTTTACTCAGATATTCAAAATCCAGACCAGTGGTTCTCAAACTTTTTAGCACCAGGACCCACTTTTTAGAATGGCAATCTGTCCGGGACCCACCAGAAGTGATGTCATGGCTGGAAGTGCCGTCATTGTGATGCCAGAGCCTGCTGCTTTCCTGAGAATGCAGCAATAAATTGGGTTATTTCTCAGTTATTTTCCAACAGCAAAGTGAATCAGAATGAAATAAGCCTATTCACAACCTTGATGCAAGCAAAACAACCACACAGCTGTCTCCCTTTCCAGTATCCCATCTTCCCATATTTTCAATATGGCTGCCCTGGATGCTTTGCGACTCACCTGAAATTGGCCCATGACCCACAGTTTGGGAACCACTAAGAGAGCACACTTGGACTGTACAAATGATTCTCCCTACTATTGTGTCCCCAACCCATATAATTACTGTAACAATTACCTCCTGGTCCAGAACTACCAAAATACACATTAGCCCATGTCTACGAAGTGAACTAAGCAATGCATCTTCATAAGCTGTGTTTGTTGCTATCATACTAGAAAGGACGGTGTCTGCACTGTTGTGTTTCTTGTCTAATTAGTAGCAGAGAGCTCCAATTACTGGCAGTCTTCCAAATTGCATGTTGCATATGTATGAAAAAAAAATAATCGTTTTTTTTCTTTTTTGAGCTTAAAAACAAGGATTTAGGTGCTTTGATTTATATTCCTGCTGCCTGTTTCTTACACACCTCTCCAATCTTTCTTTTAAGCAAGGCTTACGTTTGCTTGCTGTGGAACATCTAACTGCCAGGTGTTATTTTCAAAATAAGTAAGACATTGCACAGCAAAGAGCACAGTTGTGCCTTTTAGGGAGTGTGGCTTCCAAGCTCCACTGGAGCGCCACTGCTTCAGCAAACAAATATTTGGCTTAGTGAGGAAAGCAACTTTGAGCTATTTCTTTGAGATCGGTGTGTTGCTTTCCCTGACATTTCTGGAAGTGTTTGGGCAGCTGCAGTATTAACCCGGTATATATCCAGTGATGTCATTCGGGTGAACGGACCAGAACGGGCATTCCGGATCCTAACGGGCTCCGTGGCTGGTTACGGGTTCCCGACAAGTGCCAATCAAAAGTGAGTTCCTGTTCCTAAATCATTTGAATGACACCACTGTATATATCCACCTTCGCTGGAGATGTACTCTATTAACCCGGTACGTCTCCACCTTCGGTTAGGCCATGGCTTGACTCCATTTGATAACACATGGCTCCAGAGTGTGGGAAAGAGCTGAAACTACATGCCTATCTCCTTTGTGTTTGCAAAAGGTGTGAGGTCATAGCTGGGGTCAGGAATGCAAATCTAATCAAGAAGGTTCCATTCAGCTAGTGATGTATGTGTGTTTCAGTGCATTAATAAAGTAGGATGTAAAGAAAGAGAGAGAGAGAAGTGGGTGATGTATGTGTGTTTCCGTGCATTAATAGAGTAGGATGTAAAGGAAGAGAATCAATGTTAGAACCAGGTGGATACATACTGGAGTACACGAGTGCGAGTGCGTCTCCAGTGAAGGTGGATACATACCGGGTTAATACTGGCAGCTGCTTCACACCAAATTGGAGTGGGGGCTCTAGGCTTTGTGGGGAGGGGCTCCAGAAAAAAATACCTACAGTAGCCCCTGTCTCATGGCAAGTTCACCCTTTAAGGTGATCCTTATTCAACTTTTCCCATCCATCCTCAGAGTGTCAGAAGGCTTACAGGGAGAGGGGCTGTTTAATAGTGCCAAGCTCAGTGCTGAGTTTGGTGAGCCCTTCAGACACCAGAGAGGACCCCCTGCCTGAACTATCTGACCATACCTAATGCTGGTGCCTGTTGTGTGTTCATGTCACCATCTGCCTACAGAGTGAATCGCTTTAGTCACCCATTAAAAAGAGGATCCACTTAATGCTGGGGGAAGGAACAGCAATTAAATCTGGATTACTGTCCTGATTGTTCACGGAGTCTGGAAACTTGAAATGTTTGGTTTGGTTTCTTGCAAACAGTTGATTTTGTTCAAACTTTATTACAGAAGCTAATTTTTTTTAATTTTAAGGCAGTGTTGTATTTTGCAGCATTGCAAATGCATAATTGTGCATTACTATGCAAAACAGAATAGTATTGCAAATTATTACAAAACAGGGTAAGATACACTAACAGGAGGCCCATGCAGCCCTGTGTTACAATCTTTGGTACAATCAATAACCCCATCTCTTAATATGATTGTGATGGGTTCACAGATATTCTGCTTGCCTGATAAGCCAGGGTTCTCTTTTAAGCAGTCCTGCTTCTTGGGAAAGTAGCACTTCCTCTGAGCTGCAGTGTCTCATAGAGGACATGCAGCTCAGCCTTGACATCCTGTGATACTACATGAGAATGTCCTTGAAAAAAAAGCACATTCTGCTTCTTAGGGGGAAGGGAAAGGCATAGATGCGGAACTAAGGAGAAGTCAAAAAGGGCTGAAGGCAAGAGGAATGCTCTTATAGTGAAAGTCTAAATGTGTTCATTGCCAGAAAATCTGTATCTCAGGTATATTTCTTGGGCAGCCCAACCTTATGGTGTTAGGCTCCCATAGGAGCAGCAGTGCTGCAACAGCTATCACTGTATCCTGTGGACACCACAGCGGCTGCAGGATGCACCTCAGGAGAACGGGATGTTCGTCCTCTTCTCCCAGGTAAGGACGTGGCCGGCAAACGGCTATTTTGCCGGCGCAGACATGAGAGTCTCCGTGTTGGGCCACACAATCCAACACGGGGGATAGGATCCAGCGGTGGAGATCATTGCCCATTCCACCCCACTCCACCCCTCCCAATTCCACCCTCCCCACACCCTCTCCTTGCTGCAAGAGAGCTCACCTGTAGCGGCAGTGAGACTTACCACAAGCCAGTTCTACGCTGGGTCCTCCTGGTGCTGGGAACTGGTACCAGCCCAATGCCGGCAGTGAGCCCTTACTGCTGGCACTAGAACTGCTTTATGGCACTCTTGCAACACCGGCACCAGCAGTAAGGGCTTATTACCGGCACTGGGACACATAGGATTGGGCCCTTAGTTTCTTGCAGTACAGGCTTGCTATTTGCTGGGGTTCCGATCCGGACCCCACTGTGGATACCTGAAACCGCGGATACTGGGGACGCTGATTTAAAGATAGAGGAACATCAGTGGTTTTGCTGCAACAACGTAAAAAAAAGATTTGTTTAATGGCCCCCTATCTTTTGAATTTGAGACCACGCAACGGAGTGAGCTCCCGTCGCTTGTCCCAGCTCCTGCCCAACCTAGCAGTTCGAAAGCACCTAAAAATGCAAGTAGATAAATAGGGACCACTTCAGTGGGTAGGTAATGGCGTTCTGTGCGCTACAGTGTATAGTCATGCTGGCCACATGACCACGGAAGCTTATCCTCGGACAAACGCCAGCTCTACAGGCTTAGAAATGGAGATGAACACCGCCCCCTACAGTCGGTCACGACCAGTATTGTCATTCTGTAACGAGCTGCCAGAACGCGAGGCGGGACTTACCGCTTGATTGACAGGCAGTCCGTGACGCGTCGCCACCTGCTCCCCCACCACGGGGGCTCCCTCCGGGTGGCGCGCCCCTCCGCGGCTCGCCTAGGCACCCAGCGCACCCCCCAGGCAAGTGGGCATCCCCTCCGAAGCCAGGGGGGCCCGTGCAGCAGTCGGGCAGGCAGCGACGCATCACGAACGGGCAGCCAATCAGGCGGTAAGTCCCACCTCGCGTTCCAGCAGCTCATTTCTGAATGACAATACTGGTCACGACTTGACCATTCGATTGTGGGGAAACCTTTGCCTTTACCTATCTTTTGAACAGGCTTCCCAGTATCATGGTATCCGTGGATACCTGAAACTGTGGATACCGAATGAGTGGGTTCTGGGGCACATTATGAGGAAGTGGTCTTTTAACTATGTCCGACTGTCTAGCTTAGTATTGTCAACAGTGGGTTGCAATGGCTCTCCATGGCTCCAGATAGGAATTTTGCTCTGTCTGAAGACACCAGGGATTGAACCTCACTGCTGCTGCTCACCTTGGCTCTGGCAAAATATTTGTATTGGGCCCTGCAGCTCCTAAGGCTGACCTTGACTTCATATCAGTAGCTTGATTCCAATATGCTCATACAAACACTATGCAAATCATGCTGGCAAAATGGGACATAAATGAACTGCAGCCCTCCAGCTAAAGACATGTTGTCAAAGTGGTAATAAGGAAGCTGCCTAGTTGTTAAACAGAATATTTTTGTTTCTTGCCTCCGAGCACACATGATTTTGCATTGCTCCTCCTTTCAATCTTCATTTACAGAACTTCCCTTCTGCAAAATTCTTAGAAGAAGTGGGCAACTCTTAATGACAGCTCCGGATGTGAAGACACCTAGCCTAATGCGAAAAGCATGTGTTTATCTCTGTTAACCTTGAAAGCTGCGAGATGGTTCGCTTTGAAGAGTGGAAAAGATAACATTTTAATTGCATGGCCAAGTGTAGTATAGAGCCAAAGGTGACTATCCTCCCCCACCAAAGTCTTTTGCTTAGATTACTTTTGTTTCTGCAGATGTTGCAAGAAAGGATTCCCCCCCCTCCAAAACAAAAAACAACAACAATAAGTCTGCAGTTTCTAGTACAGAGTTCCAGTTTTAAAATACCATAGAATTGTCTCGGTTACACGCAATGACAGGAACCAATGTCAGAACCTGCAGTTAGTATGAAGGTTGTGAAAATGATTTTTCATGCTGGGTGATGTCCATCTATGGAATCTTTAAAATGTATTAGGGATAGGGTGGAGCTCTACCCTAAGAGGAACCTTGGTTAGATATATGTACAACTTCTTGTTGGGTTGGGAGACTTATGGAAGGGACCCAGAAATTCTGATGCTTTCTCTTGGGTTCTGGACCTGACCCAGAAACACATAGCAGACAGGTAAATTGCCCCTCCCACGTCCATCCTACATCCCTCTCATGTCATGGTCCAATCTCTCTGCTTTGGTCTCTTCGCTGGTGGAATTGTGGAGGCATCCAAGTGACACCTGAGCTATAAGTATGGCTTTTTTCCCAGTGTTGGAACATAAGAAGAGCCCTGCTGGATCAGATTGAGGGCCTATCTCACTCAGCTTCCTCTATCTCACAGTGGCCCACCAGATGCCTCAGGGAGCACACAAGACAACAAGATGCTTGCATCCTGTTGCACCTGTGTCCATGGTGAATCCATCAGCAAATGGGCTTCTACATTGTTGTTGGGTCGATATATGTGGAAATTTACTGGTGTATCTTGAGGACAGGGTTAGGTCTTTAATGATGTGGACAGGAGGGCACCATACAGCACAGCTGAAAACTCCTTGTGTTTCTGCGGTGCACATATTGGTAGGGCTATGATCTTGCACTAAAAATATAAATTAAAATTTCATGCCCCGGTACTGCAAATTCTGCACCAGAATGTTGATTTCTGCACACCTGTAACAATCATGCAAATGTCGACACATTTGCTCATTTTGCATTACAGTACTTTGTTTCTGCCAGTCATAAGAGAAACTGAGCATTTCCCAGAAATCTTGCTCAGACCCTCTTCTAAGATTTCACCATATACTGCTCATATCCTTTGAAGCCCAATTGTACATCTTTAAGGACTAGAAACTTGTGATACATATATGCACACACACAAATACATGTGCATATGATTGTAATGGTGCAGCCATATACTGGTCTGGGTCACTAAAACAGTTCCTGACCTCTGCAATTACAGGCATCCAGCTGCCATGTTAGGAATAATAAGTACCTTACCATCCAACCCCTGCTCATTTTGCTCAGTTAATCAAATTATGTAATTTTATCCTCAACAATATCATTTCCATTGTGCCTGTGTAATCAGACAGGGGCTGTGCAATGTCAATATTCTGTGTTCACAAATATGACAGGTGAACAAGAGCAGGTGCAAATGGAGGGGCCAGCTGGAATAACAGAGATGCTCTAGATTAATTGACACCAGATGCTGCAAGGGAAAGGGTTGGGGAGAGTTCAATAGCAGACCACAGGGAATAGGAGGCCCCCTCTGAAATGACGATTGCACATAGATAAATGTGAATGTACTTGGATACCATAATTATTTCACCCTCCCAAGGTAAGGAAGGAATACATGGAAAAAATAGAGTAAGTTTCTTTAATACTGCAGTAAAATGCAATTCACCTATTCTGCTTTATTGAGGTATCGCCATGGCTAGGTACTGAAGGAAACAAAATTTGAAACATGGGTCTGTCTCACAAATAGAGCCATAAAACCTGAAATTATAAACAGGCCCAGGCTTTGCTTCTAAAGCCACTGAAGTAAATAGGAATACTCCATTTATTTAAGGACTGCATAGTTAGTTTAATTTTTCTCAGTGTTGTTTAACCCATTTGCTACCATGGGTATTTTTGCGCAAAAGTCTTTTGCCTTTTGAAACATGTACAGCCACTGCCCTTCTCAGTGCAATTATGTTTTTGGAACATGTCAAAGTGTTCCCATATACCTGAACTGAAACTGGTGTTTTTGCCCGCCAATGGTACTGAAAGTTTAATGTTTACTGTCCAAAAATGGTGTGCTATCCAAGGTACTGCGTATCAATTTCTATGGACGTGTTGAAAAAAAGCTACCTTTATCCCTGAAAAACTCATTGTTCACTGAGCATACAGCTTGCTTACTTCAGGAATTTCCAGAAGGGGGCCCTAGAGTACAAATCCTGAAGTAAGAAGTTCATTCTTGCAAAGCTGAATTTTTTGCAGAGGTTTGAGTGCTACAATTTGGTTAATTAGGTCTTTTGCAGACTTCTGGTACTTGTTTTACACCCCCCTAATGAGCTGGAGACAGAAGTCTTCTAAACTTTCCTTGACCCTTCTCTGCCTTATAAACATGTTGGGAAAAACCCTATTTTTTCAGAGCTGGCTTCTGCAGCTTGCAGCTTCAGAACTGATATACTGATATAAGGTCAACCTTTCACCCACCCCAGCCCTAGAACAAGCTGTGGAGAAGAAAAAAAATCTTTCTCATTACATTGATTTGTCCTCTAGCAGCTACAGAGGCAAGAAATAACCCTTTAGTTGCTACAAGGATGATTCCTGTGTGAAACAAAGCAAAATCATCAGTCCCATCTCCCAGCATTGGACTGTGTCCAGGTGCTGATTTGGAGGAAGCGTATTTGAATCTTCTTCTGTGTTCTTGCACCATTGACAAGACTGATTGTACAACTAATATAATTTATTACCAGTATGTGTCACTGAGTGTCACTAGCCTGAGGAACTCTGAGGCCTCCTGAGGAACTCTGAGGCAGTGAAGCAACTAAGTGCCCAATCCTGTTCAATTTTTCAGTGCTGAGGCAGCCACAATGAAACCCCAAGGTAAGAGAATAGTTGTACCCTTACCTTGGGGAGACTTCTGTGACTGTCCCCACACTGCAGGATGCAGCACATGCCTCACTGGTACAGCTGGATCACCACTGGAAGGATTGGGCCCTAGGTACTCATGCCAGTGCCTGCAACCTGGGTCATGAGTGCACAGAAGCACCATCATGGTTTTTTTTCTTCCCTTCAGCCAGTAGGTAAATGGTAAAGCTACAGTTTATGACTGAAAGCAAAGATGCATCACAGATTGTGGGGAAGTATGGCACAGTAAAGCTATGGCACAGTAAAGTTTCCTGCCATGGTGCAAGAACAGGATGACCCTCACAGCATGAATCAGCTTTGTGAGAAATCAGCTTTGTGAGCTTTGTGTCTGCAGTGAGATATCTAGATCAATTGCTTTAGACCCAAATCTGCTCAGAGAAACCAGGTGAGCAGTAGACTGTGTGTATTTCTGTACCTTGATAAGGCAACAACAACCTATTTTTGTTTGTTTGTAACACAGAGGTCACCTATTTTCTAAATGCTTTGTGTAAATCTCAGTGATTAGTGACTATTCACTCTAAAATGCAGATTCTTTCTAAATTGCTCTGCAATTGTCAGTGATTGTTGTTGTTGTTGTTGTTGTTCAGTCGCTAAGTCGTGTCCCTGTCAGTGATTAGAGGACTCAATAGGTGTGATCAAGTTTCTTCTGTAGGAATGCATGTTGCAGCTTTCTGGTAATTGTCCTCATGAAGCCTGTCTTCATAGTGAGATGCTTTATTCTGGTAAACATGGTAGTAAATTGCCTACAGCCTTATGATATTTGATCTAGAGCTGCCTTCTACAGTTTTGTGGAGTATAAAAAACATTTTTTATTGCCAGATGCAATAATTCATTCACAGTCTCTGAAGACATCAGAACATTAAAAAATAACACAGGACAATTAGGAGATATGTGTCTATGTTTTCACCTAACTTGTCCCCCAAAGTAAAAAGATAGTTAGCCTCTACAAAGTTAGCCCATAGTTTGAATTGAAGTACGCGCGTTTCCTACCATCGGTGTATTTGCCCGCCAATTATTAAAAAAATTATTACAGGTGCTAATTGTACCTGAAAGCTTTAAAGTTGACTCAGTGAGAAAGGTTAGCCCCTGCCCTAACACAGGAAGCTAAAATGGCAACTTTCATTTCAGATTTGGGGGGCCCCAATCAGATTCAGAAACGGCACCCCATAAAACAAAAAAACCCAAAATTCTGCCCCTGTTTCTTAAATGATAACATGGGTGGACAGTCAAAACAACTGTACCTCTAAAAAGGTCTATCCTTACACTGTTTACAGAGCAAGTTTCAGGTAATTTGGTGCAGCCACTTTTTGAAAATCTCTAAAACATTAATTGAAATTAATTGGCGGGTGAATTCACCAATGGTAGTAAACGGGTCTGACAGCCCAATCCTAAATTGCACTGGTTTAGCAGGGCTGCATGTTTGTAACAGCGCAGAGATGTGCAGTGCGGCAGATGAGGCAGAAGAACCATCCTACTGGAGTTATTTGATCACTGCTGTGATCACACAAACACAGGATCTGAGCAGCTGGAGCCCATGGGATGTAAGCGTTTGCAGAATCACAGCCACTGCACATCATTGGTTATTCCACAAATATAATTAATCATATAAGCAGATTGGTAATTCTGAACGCAAGTGGACGAAATGCTCTTGATGGGAAGTAAATGAATCGCTTGCAGTTTGCAGGATTGAAAATAGTTTGTAGGATTTGATAAAGAGGTTCCAGTGCTTGAGATTTTTTTTCTACCAGCTTTTTTCAACGAAAAGAATCCATTTTAAAGTCTCACGTCTTCGGTAGACTTGAGTAATCCTTGTATCAAATCACAGGAAACTAACACAGTTTCACCACTTCCTTCCCTGCTTAAAAATATAAAGAATTTATATTCTTTGCAAAAAAAAAAAATCAAACTTCAACAATGTTACTCAGTAAAAGGACTGCTATAAAAAGACCTTGATTGCAATCTTGTTTCCAATAATCAGAGGGGCAGACCTTTCAGCTGCAGTCTCCATTTTCCAACCATGCTACCCTGGGGACAGCTGTGCTTGGATAATTCAATTGTGTTTAGAACTACAATTGCATGCAATTCACCAGGAGCATGCTCCCGTGAATAAAATTGGGCTTACTCTTGTGCAAACATGCATAGGACTTTGTTGTACAATTCAATTCAATACACACTTTGTGTGTACTAGTTAAGCGGAGACAATTCCCACTATTCTTAACACTTCTGATCAAAGAGCAGAGTTCTGCATTATCTGTGGGACACAGATAATTTTTTTCTTTTTGGTGCAGTGTTTTGCTTTCCTGGTGACTAGTCCTTGAGCTTTCTAGACTTATCCCTTTGTTTTCCCTTTGCCCAGATCGAGGACAAAAGTGAGCCTGTCATCCTAATTCTCATTATATTTACACAGGAATCTGTATTAGAAGTGTTTGTTTTCAGTGAGTAAGATAGGATTACAGCCCAAGTCTTACTGAACACACTGGGCTTACTTCTGAGTAAAATAAGTTGTCAAACACTTTCCCCTGCTAATTGGGCACTTTTTCAAGTGGCATTCTTATATTTAGCACGGGGAGAGTAATTGTCCCTCTTCATCCCAGCACAGTGTCTTTTCTGGTGGCTGTTGCTGGTGGTGTTTTGTATTTGTTTAGATTGTGAGCCCTTTGGGACAGGGAGCCATTTGCTTTGTGTACCTTGTGTTGAAAAGTGGTATAAAAATACTGTTTGATCGATTGACTTTTACTTATGCTGAGTCTAACCATTGCCCAGTTAGAGATCAATGTAGTCTATTGGACATGCAGTGACTTCTGCAGGGTTCCAGAGGGGAATCTGCCCCATGGGGATTGAGATAGTGACTAGACCTTCCGTACACAAAACAGTGCTCAATACCAGGGACCAATGGCCCTTCAAGTGAATGGTTCTCCATTCCAGGCTGCAGTTTGTTTCATTAATTAGTAAAGACAGGATATAAATGCAACAAATAAATAGTCTCTCTTCCATGCTGGAGCAGAAACCGGGATACTTTACATCAGATTCCCAAGCAGTTTCCCATTCAGGCACCGACCAGACCAAGATCTGCTTAGCTTCAACAAGGGCAGCTCCCTCATAGGACATCCAATCAGATTCTGAGCCTATAATTTTTAAGGTGACACCTCTCTCACCCCGTAGCAGGAACCAGAAGCCTATGGAATTGGAAGCAGAAAAGAATTGCTCAAGAGTCATAGCCCCACCTACTCCCAGGTACAAGAATTGCCACCTTACTTAGAAGTAAATCTCAATGACTTCAGTGCTCTACTTCTGAATTTAAATCCTATACACACTCACTTGATTATAAATCCTGCTGAGCTCAGTGGGACTTACTCCTTGGTAAATATGCATATCATACTATTCTTAAATTCATATATCCCAATCCTATGTATATTTTCTGAGACATTCCACTGGATTAAAACAGATTTACCCATTTTACACTGCAATTCTATCCACGCTTACCAGGGAGTAAGCTCCATTGACTATAAAGGGACTTTTGAGGAGACATGCATAGGATTGGGCTCCTGATTTTTTTTTTAAAGCCCAATTCCTGTCCTTTTAATAGTAGCTCAACAGAGAAATTTAGCAGGTGAAGCCAGTGTTGAATGTATTTCATCCAGAAAGGTGGGAAGCCCAATTCCTGTCCTTTTAATAGTAGCTCAACAGAGAAATTTAGCAGGTGAAGCCAGTGTTGAATATATTTCATCCAGAAAGGTGGGAAATTAACAAACTAAACTTTCCCACCACTTTAGTTTGTTAGATCACTTTCCTTCCAGTTATCGCACTAGAAAAAGCTTCGTTTGATTTCCTGTCTGCCAGGCAGCTTCGAAACACAGCCGTTAAGCACAGAAGCAGGGCCAGTTAAGAGAAGTGTTGGCAATCATAACTGCTTCTATTGTTGCCACATTACTTTTTTGGTGGTCTCGGTGCCTCCATAACAGGCAGAAACTCAACAGGTGAAGCATCGCTCAGCACGGAGTGTGTGGAACCCCTCCCCATAAGAACATAAGAAGAGCCCCACTGGATCAGGCCAAAGGTCCATCTAGTCCAGCTTCCTGTATCTCACAGT
This sequence comes from Lerista edwardsae, assembly GCA_029204185.1. Classification (NCBI taxonomy): domain Eukaryota; kingdom Metazoa; phylum Chordata; class Lepidosauria; order Squamata; family Scincidae; genus Lerista; species Lerista edwardsae. Next base: position 25,821,217 of record JAJKFI010000009.1, read on the forward strand.
GACCCACCAGGTGCATCAGGGAACGCATGAGACGACAAGATGCTTGCATCCCGTTGCCACTCTCTTGCACCTGGCATTCCAAAGTAGCCTACTGTTAATGAAAGGAGGTTGCCCAACCGATCATAGCCCACTATGGACTTTTCCTCCAGAAATCCATCCAGTCACCATCACCACCTCCTGTGGCAAGGAGTTCCATAGCTTAATTACCCTCTGGGTAAAAACGTATATCCTTTTATCTGTTTTATCTATTTCCTTTTATCTGTTTTATTTCCTTTTATCTGCTTCTGTCCGCAATGCCCCTACTACAGGGCAACGGGGAGAGGGTAGTGGAGGCGGGGGCTCTTTCTCTGCCTCTGGAATACCCAGGTGCATTTTCGAGGCAAGAAGCTCCGGCGATTCTGGGCAAGGAGGCGGGGGAACCGAAGAGCCCCGGAACAAATGGTTGCCTGCACAGGGAGGCTGTCGGTGGAGACGGCGCGCTGGCACCACCAGCGACTGCTTTCTTCTGCTGCAGGACGAGGGCGCGGAGGAGGATGCAGCCCGTGCGGGTGCTGGAGCTCTACAGCGGGGTCGGAGGGATGCACCAGGCGCTGCGAGGTATGCTGCGCTCCCTCCCCCGCCCCGACTCATTCTCTGCTGCCGCAGCTGCTCGCGCGCCTCGCTCCGCCCCCCGCGCCCTGGGAAAAGCCCCGCCGCAGAGCCGGGGAGGAGGCTGCGCGCTCAGTCGCTCTCGCCGGCCAAGGGGGCGAGGCGGAGGCCGCCCTCGGGAGAGACGCGGAAGCTGGAGCCAGCCACGGTCGAAGCTACACAGTAACCGTGTCCAGGCAGCTGGTGGCTGCAGGCAGTCGATGCCCGTTTCCCCTCTCCTCCAACACCAGAACCAGGGGACATTAACATTGAGTGTTGGGAGGGTTAGGACGGGTAAAAGGAAATACTTCTTTTTTTTTTTAACCCAGAGGGTAAAATTAATCTGTGTAACTCCTTGCCACCGGAAGTGGTGATGGCGTCTGGCCTAGGTGTCTTTAAAAGGGGATGGGGCAGATTTCTGGAGGAATGGTCCATCCTGGGTAATAGGCCTTGATGGTGATGCAACCTGTGTACATTAGTAGTAGGCTGCTTCAGAATGCCAGGTCCAAGGGGGTGACTACAGGATGCAAATACCTTGTGGTCTTGTGTGCTCCTTGAGGCATCTGGTGGGCCACTGTGAGATACAGGAAGCTGGACTAGATGGGCCTTGGCCTGCTCCAGCAGGGAACTTCTTATGTCCTAGTTTGGGTAGCCTTTGTAGGTTGCCTCCCCCCACCCCTTATGTGGCCGGTTGACTCCAGCGATGCTCGGAGAGTTAAATGCCTCTTGAAATTTCCATGTCAAATGGCTACAGCATATTTTGAATTCTGGTCTCTATGTGAAATGTATGGTAAACCGAAAAAAGGCGCATGTAGGTACTGGATGTCTTGTTTTGAAAACTTTGTTTTTCTGTATTAAACACACACTTTAAGGGCACAATCCTACGCATGTCTACTCATTAGCAAGTCCTATGGTGTTCAATGGGGGTTACTCCCAGGACAGTGTGGATAGGATTGCAGCCTCAGTTTCGTTTGAACATCTAAAATCCAGGAAGTGTGCAGAAAGACAAACACTTGTGGGCCAGAGCAATATGTAAGAATTTGTTAAGAAAGACTGGCATGTCAGTCATGCTAAGAAAATTGCTAAGATAACTGATTTGGCATCCATGGTTTCAGTTATCCATGGATACTGGGATGCCTATTAAAGATATAGGGGAACATCAGTGGTTTTGCTGCAACAACGTAAAAAAAAAGATTTGCTTAATGTTCCCCTATCTTTAAAAAGGCGTCCCATCCCCAGTATCCACTTTTCAGGCATCCACGGGAAAGGCCGGAACAGATCCCGGGGATGCCTGCGATCTTTCTGACTCAATCACTGTGATAATTCTTCTCATAACCATCTGGCTCTGGTTTCTTTCCTTTGTTCTTTTACATCAAGAAAACCAGATTAACAAGAAAACTAGGACACAAATAAGTGTTTACATTTTTACTTGGTGTGTGTGGGAAATCCCTGTGAATTCTGGTAAGAAGAGCAATACAAGGTTCCACATCACTTGCTCTAGAACCAGCCTCTGTGGGATACGAGTGTCCCAAGATTAGGAATATCATGGAAATCTGGGCCTGGCCTAGTTTGACATGCACTCTGTCTCTCTCCCAGCCTTGCTCCAATATTAAATGCAAAACTGGGGGGGGGCGGGGTCAGTTGGGTTCTCTATTGTTGCAAAGACAGCAATCCATCTCTCTGTTGATGGGCTGTCTGCTGTTTGTCCCTTGATGATGTGGCAATTCTGCTAATGGGATTTCTTCACAGGGCATTGTGCTTTTAGAGAATGAGTTAGCCTCATTTGAGTCCCTTTACCATGCAGCCAGGGCTAGTCTCCTGCACTAAACTAAGAGTAAAGCAGTTTTAACAGCATTTATGTTAAAAGTCAAGCATAATGTTTTGGGAGAATAATTTAAAGGTATCAGGCAGAGAAGTTCGGCCAGAGTTTGGTTTGTGCCATGGCCAGTCCTTGGGAAAGCTAAAGCAACTACAAGCATTTCTTTGTACTCCAAATTTATATGGCATCACATTTTCCGCTAATGGCATTTTTCAAAACTGCTTGGTTCTTAAAAATGTTTTCCACCCAAGCAAAAATTGCTAAGATTACTATCTTGTAAAAAAGTAGCATTTATTGCTTTAGTAACCATAAAAGAAAATGTAGTAGGATGTATAGTGCATGCATGACATTTCCTCACGTGCTTGTGTCTTGTTAATTCCCATCTGGACCAAATGGGCTTTGTACCTGATGGCGTGTGGGAGTGAGCTTTGAGCTTGCATGCCTCAGCAAAGAACCTTCAATGTGAATTGGAGTCTACAATGGTAGATGCCACAAATATGCCCCATTCACGTGATCTATCTGCACATATTTTTGTGAAGAGTTGATGCAAGTCTTCTGCTTGATTGGTTCAACTTGCTGCTCATCATCATCATCATCATCATCATCATCATCAATAATAATAATAATAATAATAATAATAATAATATAATGATGATGATGATGATGATGATGATATATTGCTCTTCAACAAAAAGGTTCACAAAATGATTTACAGAGAAAATAAAATAACCAAATGTGAACGCTTTTGGAATAGGGAACCAATCTAAAAAGAACTGGGGTAGGGTGAAAAGGGACAGTTACGCTCCCCCCTGCTAAATAAAAGGAATGCCACTTGAAAAAATGCCTCTTGCCCAGTTAGCAGGAAATTATCTACAGTGGCTGGCAGTGGCTCTTCAGAGTTCCAAACTGGTGTCTTTCCAGATTTTGAACCTGAGATTTTTGCATGCAGAGTGCACTATTTACCGCTGAGCTATGGCCCTTACCCAAATAAATTGCAACAGCTGACATTGCAGATTCTGAATTAAGGGGGAAAGATGTGCAAGGCTTGCTTCTGTACCCCATTGCTTGTAAAACCTACAAGCCAAGGCTGTGTTTGAATTGGAACCTTCCTGCAGGGAAAAAACATGTCTACAAATATGTGAAAGTTGCACAAACTTCAGCAAGTAACTCTTCAGAAATTTATCATTTTTAGAAATGCAAGGTGATATTTTCATGCTAGCATTTAAGAAAGTGTTCTTTTTCTCTCCTTTTTGGACGGGAAAATTGGTGTGTTTCTCTTATGAGTGAAATTGATAGAATCTGTTAGTCGGGTCTAGTCAGTTTCTTGACTCCTTGGGAAGTTGCCAGAGCATGGTCTGTGATTAATATGCCCCAGCTGCAAAGAATGATCACATTGTAATTCCTGCTATCGAAACACCACATGATGATGTATGTTAACATACGCCATGCAATTAAAAATAATTCTATGATTAATTTTGCAGATAGCTCTTCTTGTTCATTTTCCTCCTTCGTAGAACTATCTACTGGCTTAACCCTTTTCTCTACTAGTGTTCTTAAAAGCATAGGTCAGAAAATGACCATAGATGTGGCTTTTAAATGTATGATTGTATATTGGGTTACAAAGAAGCATTTAAAATCTGGACAGGAGAAATAAAACACATAAAAGAAAATAACCCTTCTGGTGTAGTGTAATTGAGCTCTTGTTGTTGTAATAGTGTTGGCTATCAGAAAGTAGATTTTATATTTGGTTCTATATTGAGAATTGATCTTTTGAAACTGCTTTATTGCCCTACACTAGATGTCAGTGTTAACTTACCTGATTTGTAATCTCAGGTATTGGTTATCCCTATAGCAAACAAGTTGTATACCTGTGATTAATACAGGTACAAAGTACTGCTATTGCCCCTTGTTTGGAAAGTTAAGGAAAGCAGTATTCAAGTGGAGCCTTTAGACTGAGAGCGCAATCCTGAACTGGAGTTAGGCAGCCGTAAGCTACGCCAGCAAAGTTTGGCTAGCACAAGGGCCATTGTAAAGCATGTTTGGACCACTCTCGGAGGCAGGGAGGATGGCTCATGTCTGTGTGCTGGCCTCTCTGACTCCGAGAGTGGTCCAAACATACTTTACGGTGTCCCTTGTTCCGGCCAGACTTTGCTGGCTTCACTTTTGCCGGCCTAACTCAATTTAGGAGTTTCTGCCCCATGGGATTTATAGTATGTTTGCTACTAAATATTATAAGCAAAGCTTACAAGAAGTTAACAAGAAGATTTTTTAAACTCATAGAGTTGAAATGTACAGTATTTGAGAATTTTGAAGGAGGTTTACTTCTATGTAAAGATAGATATGGTTACTAGAGACCAGGTAAACTGATAAACCGGGTAAACTGGTGCAGACACAATGGCAATTTTTCCCTCCCTCCTTTTCCTTTTTCTGGAGTATGTGTGGTATGTGAGGTAGGCAGGCAAAATTTATAAAATGAAACACCTCGCTGAACTCAGTGGAATTAGCCCAATTCTAACTAGGACTAGGACTGAAGCTCCAATACTTTGGCCACCTCATGAGAAGAGAGGACTCTTTAGAAAAGATCCTCATGCTGGGAAAGATCGAAGGCAAAAGGAGAAGGGGGCGGCAGAGGATGAGATGTTTAGATAGTGTCACGAAACAACAAACACGAAATTGGGCGAACTCCGGAAGCTAGTGGAGGACAGGGAGGCCTGGCGTGCTGTGGTCCATGGGGTTGCGAAGAGTTGGACACGACTTAGCAACTGAACAACAACAACAACTAGGACTAGGCTGTCTTTTATGACAGGAGAATGCAGATCTCCTGCTGTAAATAGCTATGTACCTGCACGGCATGGTGGCAGTCATTTTAGGTCCACCACAACTGGAACAATTGCTGCTTTGGCAGCAGGGGCAGAGAGTGGCTAGGGTTAGGCAGAACGGAGTTGGGAGGGCTGTTTCAGGGGCAGGACAAGCGGCGGGGGGGGGAGAGATCTCGGTGGCTCAGGTGTGCACCTGACCCTAACCATGTTCCCTGTCTCTATCCCTCTTCCTTACTCTTCTGCGACTTGCGCCATCAGTAAAAAAGTTCTTTAAATACATTGAATGCAGGAAGCATGCCCAAGAGGCTGTTAGATCATTAGATAATGAGGAAATAAAAGGTAAACATTGATAGCATATGGAGACTGCAGAGAAGCCGACTGATTTCTTAGCATCTGTCTTCACTACAGAAGACACAGCAAACACTTGTACCTGAACTGACCTACTTGGGAAAGGAGCCTGAAGAACCGTGTTCAAATAGAAGCGATAAGAGAAGAGGTTTTAGAACGCACTGACAAATTAAACATTAACAAATCACTGGAGCTGAATGGTATCTATCCAAGAATCCTTAAGGAACTCAAATGTAAAATTACTGAACTTCTAACAAAAATGTGTACAGTAACTTTTCTTTTAAATCAGCCTTAATGCCAGAGGACTGGCAGCTAGTCAATGTATCACTGATATTTAAAAAGGGGTGGGGGAATTGAAGAAGTTACAGGCCAGTCAGCCTCATGTTTGTTCTGGGTAAACTGGTGGAAAGCATAATTAAAGATAGCATTATTCAGAGCCCAAGACCTAAGCCGCCTGGTTCCTGTAGGAGCAGTGCTAGCGCAACAGCTGCCATGGGATCTCTCCGGGGTCTCCTAGGGGGACATTAATTGGGTTGTATTAAAGGAGGTCAAGACCCCTCAAAATCAGTATACAGGCATGCCCCTGTATCCACTGATTCAGTATCCAAGGTTTTCTGTTACCCACGGATATCATGGATACTGGGATGCCTATTAAAAAGATTTTGTTGTTGTTCAGTCGCTAAGTCGTGCCTGACTCTTCGCGACCCCATGGACCACAGCACGCCAGGCCTCCCTGTCCTCCACTAGCTTCTGGAGTTCGCCCAATTTCATGTTCATTCCTTCAGTGACACTATCTAACCATCTCATCCTCTGCCGCCCCCTTCTCCTTTTGCCTTCCATCTTTCCCAGCATGAGGGCCTTTTCTAAAGAGTCCTCTCTTCTCATGAGGTGGCCAAAGTACTTGAGCTTCAGCTTCAGGATTTGTCCTTCCAGAGAGCAATCAGGCTTGACTTCCTGTAGGATTGACCGATTGGATCTCCTTGCAGTCCAGGGGACTCTCAAGTTGTTGTTGTTGTTCAGTCGCTAAGTCGCTCTTCGCGACCCCATGGACCACAGCACGCCAGGCCTCCCTGTCCTCCACTAGCTTCCTGAGTTCGCCCAATATTCATTGCTTCGGTGACAATATCTAACCATCTCATCATGTCAAAGGACAATTTCATGCTAAGGTAGGCACAATAAAGGACAAAAATGGCAAGGACTCTCAAGAGTCTTCTCCAACACCATAATTCAAAAGCATCGATTCTTCGGTGCTCTGCCTTTCTTATGGTCCAGCTCTCACAGCCGTACATTGCTGCTGGGAAAGCCATAGCTTTGACTATGCGAACCTTTGTTGTTAAAAAGATAGGGGAACATTAAACAAACTTCTTTTTACCTTGTTGCAGCAAAACCACTGATGTTCCCCTATCCTTAAAAAGGCATCCCCAATATCCAGAATTTCAAGTGTCCATCAGGGGGTGGGGCCCAGCATGGAACCCCAGCGGATACTGGGGCATGCCTGCATATTACTATTTTCAGCTTTTATTATGTAACATCCTACATTTTCCTTGAATATCCTACATTTTGGAGTGCTGTGTCCTCCTTTGTGGTTATGACATCCGGTCACCCTGAAATAGACCTGTTGGTAATAGACACGTTTTGCTTCAAGGGGCGAAGATCTGTTGTCGGTAGTTAAACTTCTGATAAGCCATTCTTACATTGGCCTCAGAATCCATGCAGTATTTTGGAAAGATGTGGTCAAAATATATAGGGTGGAGTGTCCTTGATGCTGTCAGTGGTTACCAAGGACAGAATACATGTCTGTTCTCTTTTGCCGGTGACAGCTAAACAAACTACTCGCAGTTTTGTTTCAAGCTCTAGTACAGTTGAGTTTGGAGGACATGACTCTCTCAAGTAAGTAGTTTCTAAGCAACAACTATGGTTCCAAGTCTGATTCTCTTCCCCCCCCCACCCCTATTGTCTCCATTGCCATTTTAGCAAGTGGGATCCCTTCAGAAATTGTTGCAGCTGTTGACGTGAATACGGTGGCCAATGAGGTTTACATGCAGAACTTCCCCACCACACCGTTGTGGCCCAAGACTATTGAAGTGAGTAATGATAACGCTGTAGACCTCTTTTGTTTGGGGATCTAATCTCTGTGAACGTATAGAGGTGGCTCTCCTTGTTTAGCTAGTTACTTAATTCTGCTTGCTTTTTGGCGACTGTGTTGTTTGGGGGGAGAGGGGTAGGTCGCATTTCTCTCACAACCAAAGTCAATGAATGACACTGGGGCCTGTGCAAGTGGAAGAGCTTTTGACCTGGTCTGTTTGAAAAAAGAGGCGCTACAAACCACTTCTGAAGGCTTCTACAACAGTCCTCCTCACGTGGTGGGATGCGACCCACAATTGAGAGGGCCACATTGCACGGGCCATTCCATTCCTTGGTAGTGGTTCTCAAACGTTTTAGCACCGGGACCCACTTTGTAGAATGTCAGTCTGTCAGGGACCCACTGGAAGTGATGTCGTGGCCGGAAGTGCCGTCATGGCGACTCCAGAGCCTGCTGCTTTCCTGAGAATGCAGCAATAGGCTGGGTTATTTCTCAGCCATTTTCCAACAGAAAGAAAAAAAGCCTGTTTTCAACCTTGACACAAGCAAAGCAACCACACACACAGCCCTCCCGCTTTCCAGCATCCCATCTTCCCGTATTTTCAAAATGGCTGCTCCAGGTGCTTCGCGACCCACCTGAAATTGGCTCACAACCCACTGGTGGGTCCCGACCCACATTTTGTGAACCACTGCCTTAAGGGGTGCCAGAAATGGGTGCCGCAGCGATCACAGCACCATGGGCACCCAAGGGGCTTGTGCCCTCAACTGGGTGTATGGGTGTCATGCTGGCCTCTGGGAGGGTCTGAGAGGATCACAGCTGTGAGCCTGCTCGATGTTTAAAATAGGTCCATTGTTCGATCGAGACCCACTTCCAGTTTTTGTGTGAAGACCAATTTTTGTGCTATTGCTGTGGGGCCATCAGGCACCCTCCCCAGCCCCAATCCCCGCCCCCAAAGCTACTTACAATGGCCTCAACGTCCAAGTAGGACGTTGCCATGTGGACCTTGGAAAGGGGGCCGGTGAGGGGAGTTGAACGATGCTGTTGGGAGGATAATGGGTAAGAGAGCCCATACAAGGCTCGAATAAGCCCCTTCCCCTCTCGATTTCAACCCTGGTGTCTTCACTTCAAAGGTTTCTGATAAAAGGGCTGAGGTAGTCGTCTGCCTCAGATATTGGAGAGCTACTCCCACACCAACAGTATTGGGCCAGGTAAAATGGAGCAGCTGTCCTATTCCGTATAAGGCAACTTCATGTAATCACATGCTTGGGTTTGGATGGGGGGAAGAATCCAGTGTCCAGCTGCATGTGTGCATGTGGTCCTATCGTTCTCTGGCTTGTGGCTGTTCTGCTTTGGGGGGAAAAACATTTCGGGGCAATTCGCAAGGCTGGCTTAGTCATAAGGCGAGCATTGTTATCAGTAGCAATTCCAAAAGCACAATATATTTTGAAGGTGTTGGTGCTTTGAAATGTTTATTAATGTATTCTTTTTGTCAGGGTTTGTCCTGTTAAATTCATTGAAAGGACTGGAAGCTGGCCCTGCTGCTCTGCTAAAGCGATTAGCTAATAAAACCCTGGGCTAAGCTCATTCCTGTTGACATCACTGTGGTGGCTGGCCTGTTGACAAGACTTGGGCACAGGGCTTTGAAAACCTGCAAAGAACATTCTCTCTCTCTCTCTCTCTCTCACTCTCTCTCTTTCTTTCTGATTGCACAATCCTAACCTGGAGTTAGGCCAGCACAGTTAGGCCAGCAAAGTTTGGCTGGCACCAGGGCCACCATAAAGTGAGTTTGAATCAGGGAGGATGGTGCACATCTGTGTGCTGGCCTCTGACTCTGAGAGTGGTCCAAACTCACTTTACGGAGTCCCTTGTGCTGACCGAACTTTGCTGGCCTAACTGTGCCAGCCTAACTCCAGGTTAGGATGCGGGGGGGGGGGGGGGGGAGAGAGAGACTGTCATGTCAATCACTTGGAATTGCTAGTATTTATTTTGTAAACGAAGGAATAAGACCAAAATGATTTATAGCTCAGAAACAGACTATTTGATTTGAATTTTTTTTTTAAAAAAAATTCCTCATTAATCTCTTTACTCAGGGCATATCACTGAAAGAGTTCAACAAGTTATCTTTTGATATGATTTTGATGAGTCCTCCTTGTCAACCATTTACAAGGTAGGCATTTTTCCAATGTTTTGTTTCTTTTTAAAAGGGAAAATTGCAGTGGATGTACAGTACATAATTATCGTTGATATACATTTTTATGGATATACTGTATTATATCTATTTTATCTCACGGAGGCTGCAATCCTATAACACTTTCTTGGGTGTAGACGCCATTGAACACAAATGGGGCTCATTTCTGAGTAGACATGCACAGGCTTGACTTATTAGGGCATAGTCCTAACTTGGAGTTAGGCCGGCACAGTTAGACCAGCACAGTTTGGCCAGCACAGGGACACCGTAAAGTATGTTTGGATCACTCTTGGTGTCAGAAAGGCCAGCACACAGACGTGCACCATCCTCCCTGACTCTGAGAGTGGTCCAAACGTGCTTTATGGTGGCACAAGGGCTCATGTGAATAAAACTGCAAGCCTGTGTACTTTTACTTGGGAGTAAGCACTACTGAACACAGTTGGACTTGTTTCTGAGGAAACCTGCATAGGATTGTGCTATACATACAATCTGATTGCTATACATACAGTATACATACAGTCTGATTGCTTCAGACATAGAATTTGAGGGAATTTGAGTCTTGTAGCTCCAAATCAGGAGTTTTGGTGTCTCAGGCCAAAAGTTCAAGTCACACTTATTAAACCTCTGTATCTTTTAGAGCCCAATCCAATGTGTCTACTCAGAAGTAAGTTCCATTATAGTCAATATGACTTACTCACAGGTAAGTGTGGATAGGATTGTAGCCTTAATCTGAGCCCCTTCTCTCCCACACAGAATTGGCCGACAAGGTGATATTTCTGATCCTAGGACCCGGAGTTTTCTCTACATTCTTGATATTCTTCCAAGGTAATCATTTTAACTCCTAGATTAATTCTCCTTTGCCGTCTCTTTTCAGTTGTGCTGAAAACAGCAAGGTATTGTCATTGTACCAAAGCTGGCTTATTATATTAAGTTACTTTGATTAATGGACCCCCCCCCCAAAAAAAGGTGTGTCTCATTGTGAAAGATGGCAACCACATAATGTCTGAGTGAACTAGTGCTGATGCTACATTTTGCATGCTAACAGTGCACACCAAAAACAGCACCACAAAGCTAGAACCAACAGGAATAGCAGGTGCTGGGGACAAGTTTATTGATCCGAGCGATATAAATCCCAGTGGGTTTTGAGCATATAAAACTGGACCAGGGGAATCAATTGCAGCGTCTTAGAGGCCGAGTTCTAGAAACAGCAGCCGAGTCCTGCACTGATGGTTTGGCATTCAGCTATCGTTGCAAGAGCAAGTCCTCTAAGACTGCTGTAGATTCTCCCAGGGAAGAGCTGCTTGGCTTCTGGCTCACCACACCAAATTCTTGAGAAGATGCAGGGCAGGATGTTTGAGAGAGAAATCTTTGTAGACTACTTGCTTAACTGGTTTGTGGAATTGTTGCATTGTGGAATTTGTGATCATAGTTTACATTCGGCAGCTGAAACTGCTCTGAGGCTCCTGCTGCTGCTTGGAAACTTAGGACCTGATATTACGCTGCCCAGCACCAGTGGTAAGCCTGTACTGCCAGCTCTGGTGTCGCAAAAGTGCCATAAGGCACTTCTAGCGCTGGCGGTCAGGTCTTACTGCCAGCCCAGGGCCAGGAGGACCTGACGCTGAGTTGCTTGGCAGTAACCAGTAATGGCATCTAAATGATTTAGCAACAGGTACTCACTTTTGATTGGCACTTTATCGGGGCCTGCCCACCAGAAGTGAGGTCATAGCCTTCCCCGGGGCCGCCGCGCGGGCTACCGATTCCCCCCCCGCAACTGCCACGCCTCCTCGGGAGGGAGCCCAGGCTCACGCTGCTGCTGCCGTTGATCTCCCTCGCTCCGCTGCCTGCCTGCCTGCCTGGCTCTGAGAATGTGCAGGCAACTCAAACGTGCAGGCAATTCAAACGTTGCAGGGGGTGGAGTGGAGTGCCGACGGAGTTGACGAGTGGGCAGGCGAATGGGCGGGGCCAGCCCTAATCCTAGGAACGGGTACTCACGTACCCCCGCGTACCCGCTACATGACATGTCTGAGTAAACCTCATCAGTGCCGGTGGTGAGCTCTCTTGGGGTGAGGGGAGGAAGTGAGTGGGGCTGGCAGGGGCCTCCCCCGCTAGATCCTATCCTCCATGTCAGGCTGTGCGGCTTGACTCAGAGGTTCTCAAGTCTGCTCCAGCAAAAATTGAGGAGGTCCATTGGCTTCCCAGTGCTCTTACTTGGGGGAAGGGGATGGACGTCCTCTTCTCCCAAGGTGTTTCCTTCAGCTGCCCCGGCACCCTTAAGATGCAGCAGTGTCTGTTTTGGCACCTCTGCTCCTACGGGGGCCCAGCACCATAGGACTGGGCTGCCACACTGTGGTCTCCCTACCAGGGCCGTGGGCAGCCTGCAACACCCCGAAAAGCGCCTTGCGACACCCCAGAATGTCATGATCTCAGAGATTGAGAACCACTGCACTCAACAAGGCAGCCACACAAAAGCTGGCACCACTGACCCCGTTGGCGCAATCCTGCCCGGCTTTGTCATTTTTGCACTCAACCAGGTAAGTCATTTTTGTACCGACCATTTTTGTACTTTGGTACCTCCAAAAAAGAGTTGGAGGAAAGGCTGCCTGTTACCACCAGTTGCACGATTGCTTGCTTGCATTGGAGCAATTAATGAGAAGAACGAATCAGCACCTTGTCTCCCACTGGGGAAAGCTCACCAACATGACTAAGGGCTTTCTAGATTTTTTTTAAAAAAACAAAACACTTTTTTTTGTTTTCATGCTTTTTGACATTGTCATGGTGCCTGCAGCTCACATGACCCCTCTTATCACATGTAGTCCTGCTGCCTGACTAATTGTGTAGCACAATCGGCAGTGGCGGTCCGGGCCGGGAGCGTGCCCGATGGCAGGCGCTGAACACGCGCGCCCCCATGTTGCCCCGCCCCCACGTGTCACGCAGACACGCCTCCCTTACGCCTCCCACTCCCTTAGTGGAAACGCTCTATTTTGGAGCGTAAGGGAGGCGTGGGCGGGCCAGAAACCGTGCGGTCTCTCCTGGACCGCGCGCAATGGCGCCCCGCCACTGCCCCGCGCCCCATGGCTCGTGCCATGGGGTGCTACAGGTAAGATACGCGCCTGACAATCGGCTGTGACCCTCTGTAACCCACAGGCCAAGCTTCTCGGAAGAGCGATCCCTTTTTGCTGGGTTTTGGGTTTCTCTTCCTGTGTCTAAGAGAAAACTCCCTTTTATCCCTTGCAATAAACCATGAAAACTGGGAATAAAATCTGGTATGAGTTGCATGCCTTGTGAGTTAGAAGTACCTTGCATCCTTTAGCTGCTTTGATTGTAAAATGTAAAGCATGAATGTAATTGACAATGAAGCGGTAATGCCTGGGTCATGTGTTATAGGTACAGCTGCTGAAATCAACAGCATATTCCAGAGGTTGTATCCAGGATTTCAGGAGTGATGGTGATGGGGAGTGGGGCAATTTAGCCAATTCCCCTCTTTAAGCTCCAGCCCCTTGCATCTCATCCAGATCTCTTCCCAAAGGTTGGAGACTGGGAGAGCAAAATAGCATGCCATCATAAGGAGGGAAGGAAGCAAATGCCCAAGGGGCTTAAAAAGTAGTCACACAATAAAATGTCCAGTGTATAAGCATAAGCAAAACTGAATAGTCTCTTGAAACCAAAACCTGACCCTGCTTTTCAGAAAATGTCACACACTTGAGTCCATAGTCTTACTATTTCTTCATAGTCAATAAGACTGAATTCCCAGGAAAGGCTGCCTGTTACCAAGGATATACAGTCCAAGGAGACCTTCTCCCAAAGTTGACAGCACGAGCCCATTTCCATCCCATTTTCAAAATGTTATGGAGAATGAGGGTTTTTTTTTTCAACCCAAAGTTTATAAAAGCGATTTACAGGGTTTGTTTTTGAAAAAACAACAATTTTTTTTAAAGGAAAATGAGTATGAAAGATTGGTTTTTATTAAACAAAACCAAGTAGTAGCAACATGTGCTAATCCCTGCTAACTGGGCAAGAGGCACTTTTCCAAGTGGCGTTCCTCTTATATTTAGCAAGGGAAAATATAATATAAGAGGGAGAGTAATTGTCCCTCTTCACCCCAGCACAGTGTCTTTTCTAGTGGCTGTTGCTGGTGGTGGTCTGTATTTGTTTAGATTGTGAACCTATTTGGGACAGGGAGCCAATCATCATCATCATCATCATCATCATCATCATCATCATCATCATCATCATCATGTAAACTGCTTTGTGAACTTTATGTTGAAAAGCGGTATATAATTACTGTTGGTTGATTGATTGACTTGCAACTTTTTGATGCTACTATTTTACAAATGTATGTCTAGGAAAGTGGCTGAAAACTGCGACTATAACAAGAACTGCTGTCAGCTGCCTGATGCTGGACAGTTTTGGACACTACCCTGCTATAAATAATCTTAGAAGCGTAGCCCAAGGTGTGTGTTTTTTCCCCCTGAGAAGAGTCTCATTGGGACGGAAGACGTTATCTAAAACTGCCAGAAGACACACACATGACTGAGTGAATCAGTCCCGAGTCTCTTTCTAAGGTCTTCCCTTCCACTTTCACCACCTCAGTCGATTTGTGTTTTGTGGAGATAGAGCTCACGTGCTGTTGGGAATAACGTGTGTTCAAAGAAGCAAGACTTGGCAGAAGAAACTTTCTCAGAACACATGTTATTATCGTGCACTTGATAACATTAACTTGCCTGTGACCCAGCGTAACTGCAGGAATGGGCAACAACAACAAAAAATCTTTCCTGTAATAATATCGTCAGTATCATTTGTTTGAACTTGAACAGTATCATTATCGTCAGTATCATTATCACTTGAACTTATCTAGGTGCCCTATAGTCCTCTGCAAGGTTCAGGGGTTCTGCAGCGCATGGATGCATGTGGCAAGGGTTCCTTGAGGTTAGGATGTTTGAAGTCCTCTGACGCAAAAGAACCTTGCTTGCATGAGAAGGATAATTATAGGGCACTTGTCCTCTGTGCCTATCAAAAGGTGAATTTTCCACTGTAGCTGAGAGCTCAATCCTAGCCTGGAGTTAGGCCAGCAAAGTTTGGCCGGCACAAGGGACACGGTTAAGCATGTTTGGGCCACTCTCAGAGTCGGGGAGGATCGTGCATGTCAGTGTGCTGGCCTCTCTGACTCCGAGAGTGGCCCAAACAGACTTTACGGCTTCCCATGTGCCAGCCAAACTTTGCTGGTCTAACTGAGCCAGCCTAACTCCAGGTTAGGATTGCGCTCTGAGTTGGGTCTCCTGACTCTAGGCACATCGAAAGCTTTTCCACATTTTCAAGCGGGAGGGAATGACGTGCATTGAGGTACAGCCTGGGTGACTTATACAGAAGGTAACTAAGCTTGGTAATTATTTTGATCTAGCAGTTCCCGCTTTATGACTATAATCCAAACAAATCGTTTTGCAGGCTTACAAAGCTACCAAAATACGTCCTTTTAGAAAACGTCAAAGGCTTTGAAACATCGACTGCCAGGTATGAGGGAATCAGAGCGTAATTTTGTTCTTATTTGTTGGCAGGAAAGGGACATATTGCAGAAATTATGCATTGCAAGGCTGAAAAAAGACGCAATTTTTAGAGGAAGGATTTGACAGGGGGAGCTTGGTTTTGAACCATGAAACTGGGTGGAGGGAGAGCAGAGAGTGTTTGAGCCTATGGGTGGGCCAGCCCGGGGAGGGGGGGTGGAGCCTGGATCCAACCATTAGGCAGGTCTGAACTTGGGGGACGGGGACGAATAGAATGTTCCTTCCCACAGGAAGCAGTGGTCATCATTTTGGCACCATTGCTCCTCCGGGTGCCCAAGAGGTCAGGATTGGGTTCTTTGCCCCCCTGGGAATCCGGAGTCGCTCCCTTTAACCCTCTGAGTGCCGGCCAACCAAGAAGAAAAGCTCTTTGCAGAGGAGTTGGGAGGGGGGAGGAGAGAGAGTGAAGTGGGCGGAGTCAGCCCTAATTTTAACTAGTGGAACTGAGTTCCCCCGCGTTCCCCCTGCATGACATCACTGCTTCTTAGTTATCTTAATGAGCTTAATGTGCCTAGATGACTCAGGTGACTCAGGGTGTGATCCTAACCTGGAGTTTGGCCAGCACAATACAAGTCATTTGTGCCAGCCCAAGAGGAGTGGCGTACATTCGCATCATGTCTGTGCCAGCAAAAATGATTTGTGCCAGCCTAACTCCAGGCTAGGATTGCGTCCTCAGTGTAAGTGTTGCCTAGTACAGTCAATGTACTTAGGAGGATAGCTTCACTTATGCACTTACCACTATGAAACCCATGGTTTTCTCTGTTTTGTTTTGTTTTTGTGCTGTCAGAGATGAATTCATCCGAACGCTAGAAAAATGCGGGTATACATATCAAGAATTCCTCTTGTCTCCAACTTGCGTGAGTAATGGCACTGTTAAAAATAAATCAAACTTGTAAGTGCACCATGAATCAAGCTGGTTTGCCATTTATCTATTAATAGATGTTTTATACCACCTTTCAAAAAAAATTTTTTTCCAGGGCAGGTTACAAAGGAAAAGGAAAAAGACAACATAAAGAATAAGTTCCTAAACATTTCCAATCAAATAGTCACGGAGTGTTACAATTGAACGTTAAGAGACCTGGGAAAATAGAAAGTGGGTGCTGAAAAGATCATATATCTCTAGGCCAGTGGTTCCCAAACTTTTTAGCATCAGGGCCCACTTTTTAGGACCCCCCCCTCGCAAGACCAGATGTCATTGAGCAGGAAGTGACATCATTGTGCCTCTAAATGCACAATAGTTACCAAATGCAACAGTTGTTTTCAGGTATATGGAAACACCTTGACATTTTTTAAAAAGCATTTCTCTGTTGGGCAGTTCCCAGAAAGTGATGCAAAAATGCAAATTTTTAAGATGTTGCACAAATGCATCTTTGGTAGTAAATAGGGTCTCCATGCCCCCCTGAAAATCAGCTTGCAAACCCCCCCCCACCAAGGTGTCCCAAACCCCAGGTTGGGAACCACTGCTTCAGGCAAACCTCTTTGGGGAATGAATTCCACTTGCTGTGCTACAACTGAGAAGTCCCTCTCCAGCCTCACTCCTGACAGTTTGTCAGGATCAGATGGGTTAATGGGACTTTGTCTCAGTGATCAGATGGGTTAATGGGGAAATAGCATCGGTTTTCACAACTGGGATCCAGATTGCACTCCAGATTTAATGCCAAGCTTTGAATTGTTCTCTGAAATGGACTGAAGGCCAGTGCAGCATTGATGTTGCATTGCCAGTGTAGCATCTCTCCTCCCCCTTCCTTCTCTACTGAGAACCCTGGAAATTGCAGTTTTGTGACAATGCAGCGATGCACACAGATGCATGGAGATGCACAACATCTATATGATGCACAGCCTACCCTCAACCCCCACAATTTGAACCTGCAGCATTAACAGCTATATAATGGGATGCGGTTTCCAACTGAGCATGGCTATTGTCCATGTTAGGCCGAAAAATAAAATGGATGCACGAGGACACTGCTTGGAGGGTCATACCCTGGTCAGCTTGGCAACGTTATCATTTCTTGTCTGAATGTTATTTTATTATAACCTGTTAATTTTTCTGCATGCAGCATACATTGATTTTTTAAATTGGGGTTGGGCTTACAGCTTGGCATTCCAAACTCAAGGCTGAGATATTTCCTGATTGCCCGACTCCAGACTGAGCCTTTTACCTTTCAAGTTCCTGGCAAGGTGAGTCCGAGCCCAGTCTTAGGGGCTTGCACTGCCAGCACTGCTGCTCAGCGCTGGCTCCAGGTGTTGTATGCAAGCATGTTTACGGCACCCGGGGAGTAGAGAACGCCAGTGCTGGGGCTGAGGCACCAGTTGGCGCTGGGCCTCAGCGTGGGTGGTAGGGCTGGCCAGCGCTCTAGCAGTGATGGCCTATCGGGCAGGGGAAAGGAAGGGAGGGGATAGAACTGAGTGGGAGCAGGGAAACCAATGGTGGCTTCCACTGCCAGATCCTGTCCCCCATGTTGGG
The DNA here is from genome assembly GCA_029204185.1 of Lerista edwardsae. NCBI lineage: Eukaryota > Metazoa > Chordata > Lepidosauria > Squamata > Scincidae > Lerista > Lerista edwardsae. The sequence continues at coordinate 25,839,120 of JAJKFI010000009.1, forward strand.
ATCGGTGGCCTGACATGAACCTCCTCGATTTGGTGGCTACTCAAATGTGGAGCCAAGGAGGACCCATTGGCGCCACAGCTGTGTTACTCGGAGTGAGGGAGGAAATCCCCCCTTATCCAGAGGAGATCTTGGCAGTGGCCTGGATGGCCTCTGGATGCAGCAGTCGCCATTTTGGATGCAATGGTTGCATCCTGGAGCTGCTGAGGATAGGATTGGGTTGTGTCTTTCTGTGATAATCATGGCATCTTCTGGTTAGAAAGCCTGACTCATCCACATGGGCCGTGTGTGCATGTGTGTGCGTGTGCACAGGCAGTTATTTTTTTGCCCGAAATGGCATAGATCACATGGCATTCAAAAAACTGGTGGATTTCCCTGAATCCCATAGCTCATAGCTTTAATCGTTCGTACATTTTGTGTGTGTTAGATATTGACTGATTTCCCAAGCCTGGAGCCGGTGGATTCAAGGATGTTTGAAGGCTCTGCTTGCTTGAATGAAGACCACTCCCTGGTGACCACCAAAAATTCAGCCTCCGGCTCCACTGAGAACGGCAGCCAACGCCCACGGAAGGAAGCCTTCCTTTTTAAGCTTGAAACAGCAGAAGACTTGGAAAGGAAACAGCAGCAGGACAATGATCCCTCTCTGCAAATGCTCAAGGCTTTTCTCCAAGATGATGATGAGGAACTAAGCCAGTTCTTTCTACCCTCAAAGTCCTTACTGCGCTATGCCTTCCTTCTGGACATTGTTACACCCTCTTGCCGGAGATCCACATGCTTCACAAAAGGGTAAGGCTCACAGAGCGAATGTGCTAACGAATGTTATCCACCCATCAGAATACAAGCTTTCCTTTGTAGCTTTCTTAAAAGGGTAAAATGATCCAAGGGTTGGTCAATATGCCAGACTGTTCTGGAACATACTTTCCCCAATTGCATTCTTCCTGGTCTCATAAAATGCTCGCCTGCAAGAACATCCAGCCCACAACAGCACTCACAAAACTACAGTGCCATTTGTTGAACAACTTTCAAAGAGGTTTAGTTGGAAAGAAAGAGAAGCCATGCTGGCAAGCTCCGTTGGGTTAACATAATGCAGTCCATATAGTTAGTTCAGGACAAGAACGCTTTGTGCAAGGATGTGCATCCAATCTTCATTTGCAACAGTCACTTTTAGTCAGCAAAGTCCTCAGGTTGCAGAAATCAAAACCACATTGTGAATTTCTACAAAGTCATCTAGTTTGAAGCTGCATAGCAGGGTGATTCCAAAATTGAGCTCCCCCAATGATTATAGCAGCGCACACCCAGAAGCAAAACATAAACTACGAGCACAATCCTATGCTTGACCGAACATAAGAAAAGCCTTGCTGGTTCAGGCCAAAGGCCCTTCTAGTCCAGCTTCTTGTATCTCACAGTGGCCCAGGGACAGTGGTGTCATCTAACTGATTTAAGAACAGGTACTCACTTTTGATTGGCACATGTCAGGACCCGCCCACCGGAAGTGACGTCATACGCCAGAAGTGATGTCGTGGCAGGAAGTGACATGAAAAAAGCCCTTTTTGAGGCCTCAGATGATTTTAAACTGACCCAACAGTTGCAGCAGTATTCCACAGCACCCCCAGAACATGTGAAGGAGGCCTGGCATCATGTTAAAACCCCAGAGCAACTCATTTTTCAGTGGCAAGGAAAGGAAAGGCTCTGCTCGCTGCCTGCCTGGCTCTGAGAACATGCAGGCAACTCAAACATGCAGGAAATTCAAACATTGCAGAGGGCGGAGTCGACGAGTGGGCGGGCGAATGGGCGGGGCCAGCTGTAATCCTAGAAACCGGTACTCGCGTACCCCCGCGTACCCCCTGCATGACATCACTGCCCAGGGACCACACAAGACAACAAGATGCCTGCATCCTGTTGCCACACCTTTGCACTCTGGCATTCTGAAATAAATTTCTGAGGTAAAATTCTGAGGTAAATATGAGATAAATAAAACAGAATTTGCTATGGTGCAATCTGGACCTTAAGAACATAAGAAGAACCCCACTGGATCAGGCCAAAGGCCCATCTAGTCCAGCTTCCTGTAGCTCACAGTGGCCCACCAGATGCCGCAAATGTCGGCTCAGAAGTCCCATTGTGTTCAACAGAGCTTACTCTCAGGGAAGTGTTCATAAGATTGCAGCCTATCTCTTAGAAGAAGTACTTATTCAGAACTTTCAGTTATCTTGCTGGATAAGATCAAATTCTACATAGCCCAGCATTCTGTCTTCAGCAGTGACAATCCAAACATTTCCAGCACCTGGGACCTCCAAGCATGGGCAGGGGCATAGTTAAGAAGAACCAGGGGGTAATTGCCCCAGGTGCCATGCCTGGCGGGTGTCAAGGGCGTGCCTTTCTGAGGCTTTTCTGAGGCTGTGCTTGACCTCCCCAAGCCTCGGAGGTTTGCTGGAGGCCTTAGAAACACATTTCCAGTTTTAATAAAAGCTATATTACATTGAGCGACGTGGTGGCGCAGCGGGTTAAACCGCTGCTGCTGGGCTTTCCAACCAGAAGGTTGGGAGTTCAAGACTGCGCAACAGAGTGAGTTTCCGTTGCTTGTCCCAGCTCCTGCCAACCTAGCAGTTCAAAAGCCCCTAAATGCAAGTAGATAAATAGGGACCACTTCGGTGGGAAGGTAACGGCGTTCCGTGCGCTACGGCGTAGAGTCATGCCGGCCGCATGACCACAGAAGCTTGTCCTCAGACAAAACGCCAGCTCTACAGGCTTTGAAATGGAGATGAGCACTGCCCCCTACAGTCGGTCACGACTAGACCATTCGGTCGTGGGGAAACCTTTACCTTTATATTACATTAAACTACAGATTAATACTACAGCATTGCCTTCCTTTTGTCTCTCCCTTGCTCCCACCTTTGAAATATTAAGTCGTATGTTTTGACTTTGTAAGAGTGCACTTTCCAAAGCTGCTTTGTCCGGCCTCTGCTTGCCCAATACTAGCCAAGCAAACCAAGCTTGGATTTTGGTTCTAGTATAATTAACATTAAATGACAGACTGCAAGAGACTGCTGAGTAACTGTGTTTACACTGTAAACTACATTGGCTCCAGTGAAAAGACACCGTCTTTTAAAAACGAACAAAGCTGGACTCTTGCCATTTAATGGTGGGCATTTTTTTTCTTGTCCTTTTGAAATGAACATGTTCAACATGTAGAAAGTTTTGATTTTAAAAAAACCTCTGGTTCTGATTATTGGAATATAAACATGTGTCCTTTCTGATGCTTACATTTCCATATAATATCAGCTCAGATTTCTGCATTGGCCCGTCTCTCTATGCGAGAGATGGAAAATTCATTTTGTATTCCAGTAAATTTGAACAGAAGATGAGGAATTGGCAGGGTGCAGATTAGAAGCGCGAATCGCAGCATGCACACAAGAGCTCATACTTGCATGCTGCAATCTTCACTGCAGTCGTTTCCCGCCCAACCATTTTTGGGGTTTGGTTGACAAGGAGTCTAAAGAAAAGGGAACCCTGGAGAACGTTTCTGGCTATGTGCATGTTTGAGCCATCTCGCTTGCCAATTCCTGCCTGACCTGAGCCTTAAGATTTATGCCCTCCTTAATGTAATTATGGCTATGGGAATGTAACCCTTTTGTCTACTTCAGATTTTTTTTTTGGAAGGGGGGGTCACTGGCTAATCTTGCAATCTCCAAATTGACTGTATTGAGTAAGAATAGGATGTGTAGAACCTTTTAGGAGGCCATTTGTAAGTCCTGCCAACTTAACCTCTGCACTCATCGATACTGGAAATCTCAAAGGAATCTTAATGTTGGGCTCTTAATTGATTTAAGGTATGGACACTATATAGAAGGAACAGGCTCCGTGCTGCAGATGGCGGAGGATGTTCAGGTATAGTAACCTCCTTTATATGTTTCTTGGTTATTCTTTTAAAGATGCATTGTCTTTGTTTCTGTTATATAAAGAACAATGGGACATCCAGAAATAATGTGAATAGTAACAATTATTATTCGTGAATTTTATGTAGTGCTTTTAAACTAAAAAGTTCGCAAAGCAGGTCACATAGCTCAGTGGTTCTCAAATGTTTCAGCACCAGAACCCACTTTTTAGAATGACATTCTATCCTGGACCGGAAGTGATGTCATGGCTGGAAGTGTTATCATTGTGATGCCAGAACCTGCTGCTTTCCTGAGAATGCAACAATAAGTGGGGTTATTTCTCAGCCATTTTCCAATAGCAAAGTGAATCAGAAAGGGAAAGAAAATGTCGTAGCCCACTCCAGAGAGATCTGTCATAGTCAGAGAGATCTGTACTGTTTCAGCACAGTTGTAATGAAGATGCTTTCCATAGGTCTTGGGATATGCAGTTGCTTAAAAGGTAATGCATTTAAAGAAGGGTGTTCTGACGGGATTCTTCATCTTTCTGTGCATATTATCCATAGCTTGAATCAGTTTTTAAATCCTTTGAAGAGCTGTCTGAAGAAGAGAAGCTGCTGAAGCTGTCAAGCCTGAAACTGCGATATTTTACTCCAAGAGAAATCGCAAATCTGCAAGGGTTCCCTCCTGAATTTGGTACGTGCTTGGTTTTAAGGGACAGAGCGCAATCCTAACCCTGCAGTTAGGCTGGCACAGTTAGGCCAGCAAAGTTTGGCTGGTGCAAGCGACACCATAAACCACGTTTGGACCACTCTCAGAGTCAGGGAGGATGGTGCACATCTGTGTGCTGGCCTCTCTGACTCCAAACTCGCTTTACAGTGTCCCTTGTGCCAGCCAAACTTTGCTGGCCTAACTGTGCTGGCCGAACTCCGGGTTAGGAATGCACCCTGAATCGAAAAAACAAAAGGGTTTTCTGCTGTCTATGAAAAGAGATGTCATGTAGCTTTCCTCAAGTGTCTGTCTTGATTATGCAGATGGCTGGTATTATGCCCATGTTTCATGTTTTAATGCCCTTTCCTAACGCAAAATGGTAAAGTTGTAGTGGTTACCAATTACTGTTCATGTTGCAGTAATTTTTAAAATGCATAAAGTGGTCCGTAATTGCCATTTGAATTCTTTTAGGGACTCGGGATGAATTATTAGTGCTCCTTCCTTTTCGACAGTGGGAGAAGCTGTTACAATCTGGAGCCATAAACTCTCCTAATTGTTTGGATTGTCATCAATATAATAGGTCTCTTAAGATTGCTGAAACGTTGTTATGATTGATCAGGATGTTCCTGCACCTGCGACTTGCTTTCAAAGGCATGACATCAGATTATTCAGAAGCCCTTTCTCCTCTTAATTTTTCTGCCAGCCCAAAAGCTGGGAAAGGGGAAGCGCAGGACTAGTTGAAGTGCAAGCTCAAGAGGGACATGTGTCACTTCTCCATTTGCGAACTAGGTATATTTCAGAGCATATCTGTTAGGCATGAAATCACTTGAATTGAGTTCCTCCACAGTCCACTGAAAGAATATAACAGGGAGAGAAAAAAATGACTCAACAAACAGTCAGAGGTGGTGTTTGCCAAACAGCAATACAAGCTGTTCCCTAAAATAGGAACATTCTTGAGTGAACCACTTATTAGTGTAGCAAAGACTAGGGCTGGGTAGTAGGTAATATAGTAGAGAGAATACTAAACAGAATGTTATAGTGTTAATATGCCCAACCAGGAGTGCTTGTTGAGTTTCCGTTCTTCATAGATCATGTACAGTTGTTGTTGTTGTTGTTGTTGTTGAGTCGCTAAGTCGTGTCCGACTCTTCACAACCCCATGGACCACAGCACGCCAGGCCTCCCTGTCCTCCACTAGCTTCCGGAGTTCGCCCAATTTCATGTTCATCGCTTTGGTGACCCTATCTAACCATCTCATCCTCTGCCGCCCCCTTCTCCTTTTGCCTTCCATCTTTCCCAGCATGAGGGTCTTTTCTAAAGAGTCCTCTCTTCTCATCAGGTGGCCAAAGTATTGGAGCTTGAGCTTCAGGATTTGTCCTTCCAGGGAGCAATCAGGCTTGACTTCCTGTAGGATTGACCGATTGGATCTCCTTGCAGTCCTTGCATGTACAGTTACTGTACATTAATCATTAAGCACTATGAATGCAAAGACAATAATGATGGTGAGTTCAGTACAGCCCACTTACAGCCCATTAGTAACCCCGTGCTGGAATAGGCAGGCTGACTGGCCTGTGCCATTTCCAGTGCAGAGATGGGACTGGCTGCAGCAGAACCTGGGGCAAGGGGAATCAATTTCCCTTACCCTGGGTAACGCGGCAGCAGCCGAAATGGGTCTACTTGGATCTGTGCTGTCAAGCCGCCCGGAATGGGGGTAAGGATCTGGCCTAAGTGCCAGATCTTGGCACTACTCCCCTCCCCAGGCTGGTTGGCCCATAAGTTTACCCTACTCACGTCCCCTGCCCTCCCCCCTTGTGCCCCCCCCCCCCCCCGCCCGGCATTAGCCAAATTTGGCCGGCACTGCCCCATGTACCTGGGGCAGTAAAGAGGCCGAATTTGGCCTCCATGTTCTGGTGCACATCCTTGTGCCAACCCAGCTGTCTTACGGCATGTTTGCAACACCCAGAGGCAGGCGCAAGGGATTTGCAGTGGCTAAGAGCGCAGTTCGGATTGCGCTGTAAGGACTGTTCTTTTCTAATAAATCTGGTAGATTTTGGAGCAGACCAAGGAAAATGTGCCGGTAATTGCATTCAGAATTGAGCAGATTCTTGTGATTTGGGGTATTGACTGCCTTTTGTTGTTTTCTCATGGATTGTGCTTGTTTGTAGGCTTTCCTGACAAAGTAACAACAAAACAGCGTTACCGCCTGCTGGGAAACAGTCTCAATGTGCAAGTGGTTGCTAAATTAATCTCAATTCTGGTTGGATAATACAGTACTGGATTACGATCTGATCTGGAAGATTTCCAGTAGACATCTTGCTACACCTGATGATTGATTTCTTCGTCAGAAAGTGATCACCATGGTATATTTGTATGGCTGCTAATGTTTAGCTTCCATTACAGATGGAAGTTTTAAGAACAAATATGTTTCAGTCTGTGTGGCTACCTTACGAGTTTTGGTGGTTAGCGATGGTTACTGAAAATGGAAGTCGAATTTTATTTCATAGTTTGCAAACACTGAAACAGTATTTGCAAGTAAAAAAAAAATGATTGAATGTCTGTGTTTCATTATGACTCAATTAAAATATGTATAATTTCTGAATAACGTGTATTGGTTTTGATAACAGTTATTCTGTTTTAATAAACTATTTTGTAAGAAAAGCCACACCTGTTTGTGATGACTTGGTTTGACTTTATAAATATGCCTTGGTTTTGTATTGCTTTAAGGGTGCAATCTTGACCTGGAGTTAGGCCAGCAACGTTTGGCTGGCCCAAGAACCACTGTGAAGCACAATGGGACCACCCTCAAGGTCAGGGAAGATGGTGCCCATCTCATCTGCTCCCACCCACCCCATCTTTTTAAAATCATGGGAGTGGGAACAAGAAGAGGCGCAGCAGCCATTGTGACTGGGCTGGTGCAGTGCAGGTCTGGGCAAAGGGGTTGGTATTGTGGCCATCCCTGCCAATCTACTGCCTTCTGCCAGTCCACCTCCAGTTGCCACATTACAGCGGTAGGCTGCCTGTGGTCCATCTGGCAAGGACGGCTGGCTCTGCAATTGTGTCATCTTTTTTTGCAGACTACAATTCCAGACAATTAGTTACAGTTTTCCTGGCTGCTTTCCTCATAGCTTCTATTAATTTTTCCAGTGCTGGACTAGTTCACCCTGTAGGAGTCTAGCCTCTGCATATTGAGTTCCGCTCAGTTTCCTGTGTCAGTTTGTTTAAACGCAAAACCCATTAGACGTCCCATATATCTTACTTCTCAGATACATGAAACCCCCTAAGTGCTCTTGTGGTTTCTCTGCTTTCTATGCTCTGATTCAATAAAGATTCTATCTTCTGTCATTGGTGGGGTGTGCCCTGCCCTACTGGGTCTTCTTAGACAAATCGTATTTTAGGAACAGTATTTTATTTTGTGAGCTTAATATGCAAAGGACTTGCCAACAGGATAAACAGTAATTGAATGCAACTCTTAGGTAAAGAGCTGATGGCACCAGATTTTGTCCTTTGACTCACCTCTGTAATCAGAGGCATAGTGAGTGTTGCCAGTGCTGGGAGCAAGACACATATTGCACCCCTTAAGGCCGGCAGTGTCCTGCCCCCCCCCAGGTTAATTTACTTTATTTTTATTTGGAAGAATTTATACCCCACCTTTCCCATGCCGAAGCAAATGCCCAAGGCGGCTTACATGGGCAGGCTACTCTAAACCACGATTTTTTTTTCAATAGGGTTTTTACAAATATACAGTATTCTTTGTGATCTGCCAACCCTCAGGCCCAGATGTAGCCCTCACAGTGTGGTTCTCTCCTTTGGCTGGCTGCCATCAAGCCTCAGCAGGCAATCGCAAGGCAAGCCTGGATAGGTCCTCAGGGTCGTATTCCGTTCTTCTGCAGGCTGCCTTTCTCACACACTCCCCCGCAACTCTCACTTGCGGTGAGTAATCAGCTCCACAGCGACTCTGTTCTGCCACCACAGGTACTGCAGCTTGTCACAGCCTGGCATCCGTCTCCCATCCAAAAACAAACCCCAGATTCTCCTGCTTCGCTTCAGGCAGTACCAGCAGCTCAACCATCAGTCCACACTTCCTGCCCAATGACATCACTTCGGGTGGGTCCTGACACAAGTACCATTCTAAAAAGTGGGTCCCTGTCTAAAACGTTTGAATACCACTGATCTATGTTATTCAGTGGTGATGCCGGCTAGCGATCCTGGCAGGGTTCAGATCCGTGAACCAAAGCCAGTGGTCCGCCTTGTGGGTGACGCAGCAATTTAGCGCAGCATAGTTCTGGTTTGTCCATCGAGTTGGCGGCATTCATGAAGATGCTTTGGCAGGCCACAGTGTTCCATTGTTGCAAAGGTCAAAGAGGGAATGCTGAAACAATGACATGTTCAGTGCCGGGGCCTGTCTTTACTTGAAAAATGTTCCTTAGATCTGTTTATGATGGCGAGCCTATGACACGTGTGTCATAGGCGACACACTGCAATGTTTTGGGTGACATGCCAGCATTCACCAACACCCAACAACAACAACTGAGGATTTTTTTGTTATGATTTGATCTTTTTGTAATGGTTTGTAATGATTTGATGTTCTTTATATAATGAATAGCCCCACACATGATCGGACTGTATTTCTTTTTAACTAAATGAATAAGTAAATAATTGTTTCGCTTTTTTGGGGGGGGCATACCAGCAGAGTCAAGTTAGTCGTTTTTGACACAGCAAACACAAAAGGTTCACCATCACTGATCTAGGGCTACATAGGCACACAGTTGCCTCCCCCCCCCCACAAGCTCTTACACCTGCTCAGCCATCTTTCCACTAACGATGTATTGTCCCTCATCTAATTAGACTTTGAGTAAAACAGGCTCAGTCTTTTTTTTCTTGGCTCCTTCAGCGCTCAGATCTACAGCTGTGCCAAATGTTTGCAAAGTGAACATTTCTGACACGAAGGGGACATGAAATGTTCTCCCCAATCAGACAATGTTTACTGTTTTTTCAAATATTCTTTCACTGCTGTTTGCACTCCGTCTAGGCTGCTTCTCCGGCGAGATTCTTCCCCTACCGCTTTCAAACGGTTGTCTTCTTTTTCTTGCTTGCTGTCAGTGGCATACAAAGAGTTGGGGTGATCCAAACGTGCTTTACGGCGTCCCTTGTGCCAGCCAAACTTTGCTGGCCCAACTGTGCCGGCCTAACTCCAGGTTAGGATTGCGCTCTCAATGTCAACATGTATGCACCAAAACATGCCTGTATGCCCTAGCTGGGGGAGAAGAGAACTCTTCTGAACTTTTTCCAAAGAATTCTTCAAGAGAGCTTCGACATACCAAGCTGAATCTGAATCAAGTTGAGGGGATTTCAGGACTCACCATTACAAATTTCCTTCTGATAAACCCTGAGAATTTCTCTTTCAAATCTCAGCGGCAGGCAGATTGTCATTTCTGGCAAATAAATCCTATCTAGCTCGGACGAGCAAGTGATAGGACACCGGCAGGAAAGCTGAGTAGGCACCTCTGTGGGTATGCAAGGACTCCTCCAAGAGCAAAGTACACCTGACACTGGGTTAATCCTTGAAGACAGTGGGGATTTCACTTTAACTCACGACACAGTCCAGGAAGAGCGGCAATGAGCTATGGTCTGTCCAGCTTCTCTTCTTGGGACTTTGCTGGCCGCACTTATTAGTTCTGGGTTAAACTATGGAGCCACATCTCCTGAGAAAAATAGACCGAAAAGGGACATCTATTTGGAGCAGTAAGTATCACTCGTGTCTGTCTGTCTGTGTGGGTGTGTGTGGGTGTTTTACCCAGCATCTAAATGTGCTGGTTATAGTACACACCTGATATTGGCTACAGAATGGATTCAGGGCCTAATCCTATAGACAACACTGCTGCGGTAAGCCCTTACTGCCAGTGTTGTGAAAGTGCCGTAAGCCGTGGCGTTTCTACAGGGAGGGCAAAGCTCTAAGTTTTGCAAGAAGCCTTACCTTGCAGTGGAAATCACTCCAGTCCTGCACCGTTTTAGCCAATCTTGGCGTTGATTACTGGCTACAGCAGCAAGGGAGAGGAGGGATTTACATGACAGGGTAAGGCTTCTTGCAAAACTTAGAGCTTTGCCATCCCTGTAGAAACGCCTCTGGCCGTAAGGCACTTCTCGCTCCAGTGGTAAGGGCTGGTGTTGGGCCTATGCTAGTAGACGCTATGCTGCGGACTCTGCCTCGGTGGTAAGTTACACTAGCACTGGCAGTGTTGTTGTTCAGGGTGGGGGGAGGGGGTGAGACCAGTAGTGGCTTCCACCACCATATCCTATCCACCGTGTCGGGCCACACAATTCATGGAGGCCCTCAAGTCTACGCCGACAAAATAGCCAGTACAGACTTGAGGAAGTCCATTGGCAGTCCAGTGCCTTTACCTGGAGGAAGAATGTCCCCTTCTTCCAAGATGCCTGTGGTGGCTGCCTGGTTCCCATAGAATGTAGCAGTAGCTGTTTTGCTGCCCCTGCTCCCATGGCAGCCGGGCAGCTTCGAACTGGGCTTCCCTTTGCTTCATGTCGTCTTTGGAAGGTTCGTCATCGTTGGCCTTCTTCTTCCCTCGCCTTCTTTCCAGGCCTCGCATGACCTCTGAGAGGGGCCACTTGGTCTTCCACACTGGCTCAGCCAAAAACATTGAATTCCGAACAGGATCCCAGGGCAGGATAAGAGTCAATGAAGAAGACCTTGCTGAGGCCGTTAGCCAGGTAACTCTTTTGGTTTTGTGATCACATTTTCATGTACAGTGTATTGCTATCTAAACAGAGCCCTCAAAATGGATCTTGAAGTGGATTTGGAAAGGGGCATCTGGACCTAATAGAATTGACTAAGGGTGCAATCCTAACGTGGAGTTAGGACGGCACAGTTAGGCCTGCAAAGCTTGGCTGGCACAAGGCATAAACAGACGTGTGCCATTCTCCCCGACTCAGAGACTGGTCCAAATGTGCTTTATGGTGGACCTTCTGCCAGCCAAACTTTGCTGGCCTAACTGTGCTGGCCTAACCCCAGGTTAGGATTGTGCTCTAAAGCGTTCTCTCTCCAATTGCCATTGGTGTCTCCAGGATGTCACCTTGCAAATTAATGCATTGTCTTGGAATGCTGTGACACTAGAGTTAGTCATGAGTTGGACCTCTTCAGGACACTTCTTCTGGGCTGGGTGTCCCTACATGCCTTCTTGAGATGCTGGCAAAAGTCATTAGCTAATGGAGGTGTTGGTTGTATTAAGGACATTAGTGTGTTGTTGCATTGCCATGGAAACAGTCCAGACCATGAGTGTTTCTATGGTTTTGTAGCCCACCCTTGCCCCACCTTGCCTAGGGGAGGCTCCAGCCCCCTTCTGGGTTCCTCGGATCAATGCCTGCTAAATAGCTAGCGCAGAGCTGAGGAAGCCACGCAGTCCGAATTGGGGTCGCACGGCCTAGCCTTGGATGCGGTCTGCCAGATGCATTTTCACAACCCCAAACAGTGCGCCCTGGGGATCTTCAAGCAGAAGCTTGACATGCACCTGCTGAAAATGCTCTAGGATGATTCCCTGCTACAAGGAAGGGGGTGGACTAGATGACCTTGTAGGCACCTTCCAACTCTATGATTCTAATTCCTTGGGATTTAAAGGGGAAGTAATTTGGAGCACAATCCTAAACTGGAGTTAGGCCAGCATAAGCTAAGCCAGCAAAGTTTGACCGGCACAAGGGCAACCATAAAGCGCATTTCCACCACTCTCGGAGTCAGGGAGGATGGCGCACGTCTGTGTGCTGGCCTCTCTGACTCTGAGAGTGGTCCAAACATACTTGATGGTGTCCCATGTGCTGGCCAAACTTTGCTGGCTTAGTTTATGCCGGCCTAACTCAGTTTAGGATTGCGCCCTAGGGCCCTTTCATTAATACTCCCCAAGCTCCTAAACAGTCGCGCACAGAGGCCCGAGCGCACCCCATGGCTGGCGCCGAAACCGTGCCCCCAGGACGTCACCCCGCCCCCATGCGTCGCTCCGACACGCCTCCCTTAGCCCGGAAACGCTCCATTTCGGAGTGTTACAGAGGCAAGGGAGGGTGGGAGGCAGTGGTGTCATCTAAATGATTTAAGAACAGGTACTCACTTTTGATTGGCACGTGTCAGGACCCGCCCACCGGAAGTGACATCATAAGCCGGAAGTGATGTCATGGCAGGAAGTGACATGAACAAGGCCCTTTTTGAGGCCTCAGACGATTTTAAACTGACCCAACAGTTGCAACAGTATTCCACAGCATCCCCAGAACATGTTAAGGAGGCCTGGCATCATGTTAAAGTGACTCAACAGTTCAAAAACCCCAGAGCAGCTCATTTTTCAGTGGCAAGGCAAGGCAAGGCTCCGCTTGCTGCCTGCCTGCCTGCCTGGCTCTGAGAACATGCAGGCAACTCAAACGTGCAGGAAATTCAAACGTTGCAGGGGGTGGAGTCGACGAGTGGGTGGGCGAATGGGCGGGGCCAGCCGTAATCCTAGGAACCGGTACTCGCGTACCCCCACGTACCCCCTGCATGACATCACTGGTGGGAGGGCCACACAACGCGCCAGTTCCTCCTCGCTATGCCGCCTCCGCGCTGCCGGCGCCCCCCCCATGCCGGCACCCATGCATTCCGCACCCCTGGCTATAGGATAAATACACATCTGCTCCTAAAGAGGAGAACTGTTTTCTCCTCTCCTGATTAGTCAGGCAGCTGAAGTGAGAAGGGAAAGCCTTTTTTCCCCCCTCAAAGCCACTTCACTGCAAATATGAGTCTTAGACACAGCTTACATTGGAGTGCAGGGGTCTCGGAGCACTTGAAAACACAGATGCAAATCAGTTCAGGCTCTTCTATTTTGAATCTCTTCCCACCATTCCCCTCCCCCCGCTCCCCGCACTTAAGAGCTGCTGTCTGGAGGAGATGAGTACGGCTGATTACAGGGCCATAAATTGCGAGTGTGTGTGTAAAAATTAAAAGATCAGTCCTTTATAGTATGTAATTAGTCAGCAGCTCCTTGAACCTTCATTATCTCATGAACGGAGCATGTTTTAGAAGCGACGCCAAGGCAGAACCGTGGAAGGGCTGCAGCTCCTTGCGACCTTTCTGTGTGATCAAGGTTGGGCGCGCTGGTTATTCATTCATTTGTTGAGTAACAACACCTGCCCTAGAGGCGATGTTGCTCCTGTGTTGGGATACCCCCAGGACTGCTAAGGTCCAGAATTTAAACAGCAACGCTTTGCATCTTGGAAAACGCCGGGATCCCAGGCAGCCCCTCGAATGCAATTGTACCGTTCAGAGAGCGGGCACCTTTTGCTGGTTCTTCTGCAACCGTGGTCTTCAAACGCCGCAACCCCAACAAATAAACGAATAACTGAAGTATGAGACTGGGGACCCACTGCTAATCCTGCCCAGAGGCGGAGGGAGGGTGCTGCAGGGGGTGACAGGCGCAATGGGAACAACCCACTTGTTGTGGTCCCCCCACCCTCCCTTGCGCTCATATCGCTCCTTAAGGGAGCAATTCCAGGTGCAAGGAGGCATGACCAGGTGGCGTATGGAGGCCGAGCGGTCGGCTGGGGCGCGGTGACATTGCCCCAGCTCCGGGCATGCTTGGAGCTGGGAACGGCTCTAATCTTGCCTCCTTCTGGGACCTAACTGTCCCCATTGCCACCCCTGGGAGGTTTCAACCTGGCCTTAGGAGCTGCAGGGCAAGACAGCAAGCAGAGCAGCGATGGGATCTGCAAATTGAGAAGGGGAACGCTGGGCGGGACTTGGGCGGGACTTCCACGTGATTGGCTGCCCATCCACAGTGTTCCGCAGCTGCCCAGGCCTGGGGAGGGGGCTGCCCCCGGTTGGCGCGCCCCACCGTTGCTCGCCCAGGCACCCAGCGCGCCCCCACCCATCCTCCGCGGCGAGCAGGAGCCCCCCCGAGGCCAGGGCAGCCGCGGAATGCTGCAGACGGGCTGCCAATCATGTGCAAGTCCCGCCTACGTCCCGCCCAGCGTTCCCCTTCTCAATTTGCAGATCCCATCGCTGAAGCAGAGGCTGTGCAAGATTCCATCGAGGACTCAGTTCTGAGAAGGCAGGACCACAATTGGATGGGATTCCAGCCCTCTCTTGCCCAGTCTTTGAAAGGCTGCCCCAACCCCCGAAATGGGGCTTCGCGACCCCATTGGGAGCCCAGCCCATAGGTTGAAGAATACTGTTCAACAACATCACTTGAGATTTTAAACACTTGCAATACAATTCCTTTCCCAATGGCCCAGAATTCAAATACCGGTTCTTTAAAATGTCCTTCATGGTGCAAAGTCCTGCTGGTGTACTCATCCAGCTGGTTGAAGTGTGGAGCAGTAGCATAGCTACAAGGGGTCACAGAGCCCTTGTACAAGGTACCACAAGGTACAATGTACTGCAGAGCACCATGTAACTGGCCCCTGCCACTCACCATCAGGGTCGTTCTGCTATCGCTGTCCAGAATGGCTCTGATGGTGAGTGGCAGGGGCCAGTTACACAGCTCATTGTGGCACTTGCAATACTTGCCACTCTGCCCCCTGTAGCTACACTGCTGGTGTGGCAGAGCACTGCAGCTGTGCCCCCAAATTTATTTGGAGCAAAAATTGTAGTGAAACATCCACTTGGCATTCGGCGTAGGCTTGTTTTGTGTCTGCCATTCTGCTTATGACTTCCTTAAACATCTGCACAACTGTCTTTATTTCCTGCTTAAGAACACTAGAAGGATCATTTTCTTTCCACAATAGATAAGGAAGAACAAGGAAGAGATTCTGGACCTGAAAAGACTCACCAGCACCTCTCAAAATGTTTCCAGTCAAATCACCCAGCTTCATTCTAAGGTAAATCTTAGTTCCTTGTACACATCTGGGGCTAGCTCAGGCCCCAGAATTCCCATTGCTCAAGGAAGTGACAATAGTGATATTTACTATTTGAAAATCCATCCTTTATTCTTAACTTGTTTTATGTGTCTGAATACAATGGTGCATTGATGATTCTCATTCCCAAAATGTTTGCCTTTATGCTTCTCTTGTAGATTGTGAATATTGAAGGCAGACTTCAAGGCCTGGAGCAGGTAAGTTGTTTTTATGGAACAAGGCAGAACATTGTGCATGTTAAATATTTTTTTGAAAAAAACTTGGATAGTCCAATAGGACAGGATGCATTTCACCCCTTGAGAACAACATCTACGAATGTCTCTTCAAAAGGACAGCTTTTTATAGTCAGAATGAAGGTAACAGATGAAATGACATGTTGCTTATTTTTGAGAACTGTGGCTAGAACTATCAGGGCAATAGGAGAACTTCATTATGCAGGGCCTAGCACCGAGAAATCCTAGCACCAGGGGTGGCCTGCCAAATCTGACCGACTCCAAGAGGGATGGAGCAAATGGGACTTCTCCACATGCCTTCTTCCTCCTCTTCCTCTTCCTTTTCCAATCCAGAAAATGAAAGGAAAAGCACTGGAGGCAAGTGGATACAACTTGTTACCTGAAGCAACTGTCTCAGTTGGCCCCATGGATGGGACCTGTATTTGAACATGCAAGTCTGCTTTATTCTTACTTAATCAGGCAGTTGGTCTGAGTAGCAGCAGTTCCCCAGGATTTCAGCCAAGCGTCTTTCCCAGTCCTACCTGATCATGCCAGGATTAGCTCAGTTGCGTTCCGCAGGTAAAGCAGGTGCTCTTCCAGGGACTTACAGCTTTTCCCAAATTGACCCTCCGAGTTGCAGTTATCTAGCACCCAAGCAGAGCCAAGACATGTATGTACTCTGGATGCTATTGAACAATTCTCACCCCACCGAAACGATAACTGCCAGCTGATTGTTCTTTCTCATTGCCTTTGTTTCAGACCTTCTTGAGAAAAGCCTGCAACAGCAACCCCTGCCAGAACTCAGGAACCTGCATAAATTTGCTGGATGCTTTCTTTTGCCTCTGTCCCAACAACTGGCAGGTAAAAAAAAAAAAAGATGCTAGCATCTTGCAGTGTGCACAGGGCTGCACTAACTACCACACTCACCACCATAATCTATAAAAGAGTAGCTTCCTTTGTCCCCTGGTTCTGATGTTATGCGTGAGAGGAAACAATATTCTTCTACCCACCCTATCCATCCTTTGCATCATTTTATATGTCTCAATTATGTGTCCCCCCGGCTCCTTCTTTCTAGACTGAAGAGTCCCAAACATTATAAACTTTCCTTGTAAGGGAGGTGCCCCAGCCCTCTAATCATTTTGGTCGCTCTCTTCTGCGCACAGATGCTGAATATATTTTGAAATTCTATATCTGCAGACCCCATTCTGGTCCTGTTTTATTTGAATACTACACCGCATCTCTGTCTCCGCAGGGACCATTCTGTTCTGTCGATGTTAACGAATGCCAGATGTACGCTGGGACACCCTTAGGCTGTCAGAATGAAGCCACTTGTGTAAATACCCCAGGAAGTTACAGGTAATGTTCTTTACATGGAGGGCCTTTCTAGCGTCACTGAGGGCTACTAGCAAACAAATAATAGCAATGCATATCATGTTTTATGCATCATAGCCTTCTGCATGCATGGCTTGAACCTATATTTTACTACGTGGCTACTTGGTACTACTTGGTAATAATAATAATAATACATTTATTTATATACCGCCTTTCTTAATATCACTAGATTTCTCTAATGATTGAACTCAAGGCGGTTTACATAGGCAGACTTTCTCACAAACCCGAAGGTTTTTACAATTTACAGAATGTTCTATCTTCCAAGAACAACACTCCTACAGATCTTTCTTTCTGGATTTAGCCTTCTTTCTTTAGCCACCCGTCTGTCGTCTGCTGGCTGATGAGGCTTCCCTGCTGCCACCAGTGAAAGTGGTACTACTGCTAGTGAAAGGGATTGGACTGTCCCTATTAATCAGAGACAAATATCTGGTACCTGCCCCTTGTAAATTAGGCAAACAGGCCAGGCAAACAGCCTTCTATACTGCCTCATATATTACATTATAATGTATGAAGCAGTCCGAGGACGAAAGATGCTGTTTAATAGAAAAGATGAATGCCAAGTCCTCACACACCAGAAGAGGTCAAGTCTCTACAAGCCTGTCACTCTCATCCCACTCCAAATTCATTTCCGGAGAGCCTTCTTTGCTCCAAGTGAGAGATCTTGTCTGAAAATCCTGGTCCTTGTTTTCTTAAAGGAGGGTAGCTGGTAAAAAAAAACAAAGCTCTCCCAGTGTGTTTACATCTTGGGCCAGAGTCCTTAGCCAAGCATTTTGGTTTTGGAATTAAAAAAAAAACAATTCCTCTGCAAATATTTTATTTGGCATCAGTCTGGCATTGCCCTGCTGTTGTTGCCTGCAGGCTTTTAGGCAAACTAAATAGGAGCAATATAGTCCTGCAATTTGGTCATGAGGCCCTCTTCTGAATATGGATCTGTGAGGGTCAAATTGGATGCTACATTGTTGAGTTATTGGCCTGATCCAGTTGTTTTTTCTTGCTTAAAGAGCTGAAACAAATCTGAATCAGGAGTGTTGCACCGGGGGGGGGGAGCTCTTTTGCCCCCACTACGATTCACAGCCGGATCAAGGGCTCCTGTCACTACCATCCAATCTGGAGGGACTCAGTTGGAAAACTGTTGCCAACAAATTGTTCACTTATTGCCCAGCTGAGACTCTTACGATGCTGGTCCTGTTGCATTTCCTGCTTTCATCAAAAGCCTTGATCTGAACAAGCAGCCACAGATTAATATTTGACAAGAATGCATCCCATTTAATTGCATTTTTGCCTTTCCTGGGAGTTTTAGCTTTGTGGGTTCCGAGGTCTACTTAACTAACTGCTTGAGCCACATGGCTACTTTTTACAGTGCCAACTCGTTCTTTTTTTTTTCTTTCAACTGGGCAATTTTCCTTTACTTGATGTGCCTGAGGTTGAAGGATGGGAGGAAGGCGCTTGGAAGATGCCATGTCCTTACAGAAACTAATGCTCTGATTCTAAACACATTTAAGAGGAAATCTTTCTCACTGTCTGAAATCAACAATCAGCTAGGAGACATGCTGTTATTTTTATTACACTGGAATCAGCCAAGCATTAAAGCTTTGAAATCTGAGTTAATCAGTACCACTTCACCAGAGGCAGTGCTCAGTAACCCAAGTCAGCTTGCATTTAATTTATCAAGTCAACCAGCTAATGGAATATGGAATATGCAGAAAAGGTAATAATCTAGCATTCCGCCGGCTAGTGAAAACAGGGCTCTTCTAGTGTGCAGTTCAAGCAAAATTGTCTATTGCAGGGCTTCCCAACCTTTTAAGCACCAAGAGCCACTTTTTAGGTACTACAACCTGTCAGGTCCCCGAAGACCAGAAGTGATGTCATTAAGCAGGAAGTGACATAATTGTGCTGGCAGGACTGGAAGTGATGTCATTGATTTAATAAATCACACTTTTTACATATATCACACGTTGTACTCAGACATCCACATTTGGAGAAATGGATGGAAAATACAGTGCCTGTTTTTAAAAACACACACATGTATTTAGACCGTAGATTACCTAATGCAGCAGTTGTTTTCAGCTATCGGGAAATACCTTGAAATTTTCTGTTTGATGGTTTCTTGAAAATGTTGCCAAAATGAAACTTTTAAAATTGTACGCAAATGCATCTACAGTAGAAAATGCATTCTGCAGGACCCTGAATATCAGCTTGTGACCCCCCCTCAGGGTGTCGCGACCCCCACGTTGGGAAGCACTGGTCTAGTGCTTTATACATTTCGGTTTCTCCTTGTGCCAAAATATCACAACCTCTTTATGTATGTTCTGATGCAAATATATAGGCTCCCATAGGAACTCTGGGGTTTGAACCTGTACCCTAGTGCTGAGTTGTACATTGGTAAGCTGCCTAGGACCCAATCTATGGAAGCCTCAGAGCTTTCTTCTGAAGGAATGGGGTGTGCAACATCAGCCTCTGCTATTGGCTGATAGCATGAAACATCTACATTTAATCGTCTGTGCTGGTATAAACAGTGAGAGTGTGACCTTCTTACCCTTGCCTGGTCAACAGTATTGTGCCTACTTTACAGTATGGTACATATGCTTTGTATCTTTCTGTAAATGTATATAGAGATATTTTTTTTACTCCAGCTAAAGTACTGAACAGTGACACGCAGAGCACAATCCTAAACTGGAGTTAGGCCGGCATAAGCTAAGCCAGCAAAGTTTGGCCAGCACAAGGGCCACCGTAAAGCGTGTTTGGACTACTCTCACAGTCAAGGAGGATGGCTCACGCCTGTGTGCTGACCTCTCTGACTCCAATAGTGGTCCAAACATACTTTACGGTGGCCCTTGAACCAGCCAAACTTTGCTGGCTTAGCTTATGCCAGCCTAACTCATTTTAGGATTGAGCCCACATTTTCTCTATTTTTCCCGGCTGCCATCCCCTTCTGTCCTGTTGCCTTCCTCTGGTCAATATCTAGATCGTATCTAGGTTGTATGTGCCTTGGGTCAGAACCTGTTTTTTCCCCACTTGGGTTAAAGCAGCTTGAACATTGATGGCATAACAACAACAACAACAACAACAACAACAACAACAACAACAACAACAACATGTTGTTCAGCATGAAGTTGGCCTATGTTGGGTAGATCAAGAGCAGATAGCAGGCACATAAAAAGACAAGTCATGCTGTTGCTTTGCTCTTCCTTTCCAAAGCTGCCGCTGTACACCAGACACCTACGGACCCCACTGTGCATCCAAGTTTGATGACTGCGAAAGGGGGTCTCCTGCTCTATGTGGACACGGCCTTTGCATTGATGGCAAGAGAGAGCAACCGAACCAGGTAAGCAGGAGGAGACTCAGAGCAGTGATGTGCGGTGCAGGTGTGGCAGGTGAGGCAGAACTGCACACCAGAGTTCTTTGAAAAATGCCACCACTGCTGTGATCATGAAAATGCAACCCATAGCTTGAGCCGCTGGGACCTGAAGATTGTAAGTGTTTGCAGGATCACAACCATTGCAGCAACAATGGCTGCCCTTTTCAAAGGCTGCACTTTTCAAAAGATGTCACCTGCCTTGTACATTTTGGAACAATTATAATTATTTTGTAAGCTTTGAATAAAAGCACCTATACTAACAGTTCCTGCCCTTCTACCTTTTGTTGTTGTTGTTGTTGTTGTTCAGTCGCTAAGTCGTGTCCGACTCTTCGCGACCCCATGGACCACAGCACGCCAGGCCTCCCTGTCCTCCACTAGCTTCCTGAGTTCGCCCAATTTCATATTCATTGCTTCGGTGACACTATCTAACCATCTCATCCTCTGTCGCCCCC
>JAJKFI010000009.1:25860153-25884966 GCA_029204185.1 Lerista edwardsae
TCTCTTCTCATCAGGTGGCCAAAGTATTGGAGCTTCAGCTTCAGCATTTGTCCTTCCAGGGAGCAATCAGGCTTAACTTCCTGGAGAATTGACCGATTGGATCTCTTTGCAGTCCAGGGGACTCTCAAGAGTCTTCTCCAACACCATAATTCAAAAGCATTGATTCTTCGACGCTCTGCCTTTCTTATGGTCCAGCTCTCACAGCCATACATGGCTACTGGGAAAACCATCGCTTTGACTATGCGAACGTTTGTTGGCAGGGTGATGTCTCGGCTTTTGATTAAGCTATCTAGGTTCACCATAGCTTTCTTCCCAAGAAGTAAACGTCTTTTAATTTCATGGCTGCAGTCACCATCTGCGGTGATCTTGGAGCCCAGGAAAATAAAGTCTGTCACTGCTTCCATTTCTTCCCCTTCTATTTGCCAGGAAGTGATGGGAGTGGTTGCCATGATCTTAGTCTTTTTAATGTTGAGCTTCAAACCAATTTTGGCACTAAGCAATTTTAGTTGCTGCCTCCTGTACAATGTTACAGACCTCCGTCCAAAGTTCTTCAGGCACTCTGTCTACCAAATCTAAGCCCCTAAATCTATTTGTCACCTCCACTGTATATTCGTAGGGGATCTGATTTAGGTCATACATGGAGGGCCTAGCGGTTTTCCCTACTTTTTTCAGTTTAAGCCTGAATTTGGCAAGAAGAAGCTGATGATCTGAGCCACAGTCAGCTCCAGGTCTTGTTTTGACTGCCTGTATGGAACTTTTCCATCTTTGGCTGCAAAGAATGTAATCAATCTGATTTCGATGTAGACCATCTGGTGAAGTCCATGTGTACAGTCGCCGTTTGTGTTGCTGGAAAAGGGTGTTTGCTATGACTAATGTGTTCTCCTGACAGAACTCTATCAGTCTTTGCCCTGCTTCATTTTGTACTCCAAGACCAAACTTGCCTGTTATTCCTCTTACCTCTTGACTGCCTACTTTAGCATTCCAATCCCCTATGATGAGAAGGACATCTTTTTTGGGTGTTAATTCTAGAAGCTGTTCTAGGTCTTCATAGAAGCGGTCAACTTCTTCCTCATCAGCACCAGTGGTTGGGGCGTAGACTTGGATTACTGTGATGTTGAAAGGTTTGCCTTGGATCCGAATGGAAATCATT
Organism: Lerista edwardsae; assembly: GCA_029204185.1. NCBI lineage: Eukaryota > Metazoa > Chordata > Lepidosauria > Squamata > Scincidae > Lerista > Lerista edwardsae. The sequence continues at coordinate 25,861,304 of JAJKFI010000009.1, forward strand.
CTATCATTTTTGAGGTTATACCCCAGTACTGCTGTTCTCACTCTCTTGTTCACGATGAAGGCTACTCCATTTCTTCTAAGGGATTCCTGCCCACAGTAGCAAATATAATGGTCATCTGAATTAAATTCTCCCATTCCTGTCCACTTTAGTTCACTAACTCCCAGGATGTCGATGTTCAGCCTTGACATCTCACGTTTGACCACATCTAGCTTGCCTTGATTCATAGATCTGACGTTCCAGGTTCCTATGTAGTATTGTTCTTTGCAGCATCGCACTTTCCTTTCACTTCCAGACACATCCACAGCTGAGCTTCCTTTCAGTTTTGGCCCAGCTACTTCACTCTTTCTGGAGCTACTAGTACTTGTGTTCTGCTCTTCCCCAGTAGCATAATGGACACCTTCCGACCTGAGGGTCTCATCTTCCAGTGTCATATCGTTTAGCCTTTTTGTTCTGTAATCCATGGGGTTTTCTTGGCAAGAGTACTGGAGTGGGTTGCCACTTCCTTCTCCAGTGGACCACGTTTAGTCAGAACTCTCTGCTGTGACCTGTCCATCTTGGGTAGCCCTACATGGCATAGCTCACAGCTTCATTGAGCTACTCAAGCCCCTTCGCCACGACAAGGCAGTGATCCATGAAAGGGCCTTCTACCTTTGGAAAACAGTAAATCCGTGGAAAATAAATATAACCATTTTCTCACCTCTGCCTCTGGTTGTCTGTGAATGAGATTGGAATTGGTTGAACAATCCCAAGTTTCTAGTCCTCACCCTGTGCAGAAAAACACAGCAATGTGTTCATTTTCTCCCCCGAGACAGTAGCTTCTCTTATACCTGATCTGTTGTCTTTGTAATGCTTGCCCTTTTCGGTAGGGCTTTCTGCCTTTGCCAAAGGAAAAGACCCAACCGTTTGACAGTTTCAGCTTTGGGAGCAATGAAATGCATGCAAACAGAATTGCATCCAGAGAGCCACATTCTTATTATGCGTGATGCGTTGCATTCCAAGACGGCAATGCTGACGGCCAAACTGCGGAAGTTGAATTATTCGGATGCAGAGTGCACATGCCTCTGAATGCATTTTCATATTTGAACGAGGTTATCTTTCTGATTAAACATTCCGGCCTATAACAGGGTTTGAAAAAAACAAAAAAACAGCCCACACTTATTTGCAGATTGTTTGCAAAAACAAAGCATCTCCAGTTTTCTCTGAAAACACAGAGCAGTTTGTGCTAATAACTTTGACTGTATTTAGGCTTAGTTCATGATTACTGGCCATTCTTTAGTGCTGTTTCTGAGAAAATTACAGGTTGCCTTTGCTTAATATGCTAACAGTACCTCCAGCTGCTAACACACATTACATCTCTATTTGCTTGTGAAAGAAAAAAAAACTTGGGAGAAATGATCCGAGTAATCATTGTAATGGGATGGAGTAAAGGCAAATCACTGTGTATATTGGGTCTGGCTGGAAGTTAGCAGGAGCTCAGAAGGCTTATTAAGAACAGCTCCTTTTGTGGCAGTCACCGTCATCGTCGCGGTTGCCCTAATTCCCAGTGCTTTTAACCTGGCAGCCAAAGTACAGCTGTATCTGTGAAGCTGGCTGGATGTCTCCACCTGGGAGTCCTGCCTGCAGTGCGGATATTGATGAGTGTAGCCTCCCCAACCCTCCCTGCTCCCTGAATCCTCCGGTCCAGTGCTACAACACACCAGGCTCTTATCTGTGTGGTCCTTGCCCTGCAGGTGAGTAGGATATTTCAGGCATATTTTATTTTTATTTCTTTTATTTTGAAGAATTTATACCTCGCCTATATAAGAATTTATACCCATGCCGAAGCAAATGCCCATGGCGGCTTCCATGGGCAGGCTAGTCTAAACCACCGTTTTTCAATGGGGTTTTTACAACTATGCAGTATTCTGCGATTTGCCGAATCCTCAGTCCCAGCCCTCACGCCTTCACTGTGTGGTTCTCTCCTCTGGCCGTGTGACATGGAGCTTCAGCAGGTGATCATCAGTTCAGCCAGGCCAGGTCCTCAAGGTTGGACTCTGTTCTTTTCCCGGCTGGCCTTCTCACCACATTCCCGCACTGGCTAATGAGCTCCACGGTGACTCCGTTCTGCCACAACAAGTACGGATGCTTATCCCAGCCTGGCATTCTGTCTCCCATCCAAAAATAGACCACAGATTCTCCTGCTTTGCTTCAGGCAGTCCCAGCAGCTCAACCATCAGTCCACACCTCCTGCCTGGACATCTTGAAGCAATGAACTCCATAATGGTTTTATCATAGGTTAATGCATCCTCATTAGGCCACCACAGAGCTCCTTCTCTGTGACATTTCTCATCCCTTTGAAGCTGGATAACCTTACAGTGATGCTTGCATCCTGCAGAAATGGTTGCTGCAGGAGTGTTAGCTGGGTGTACCTCTCCAATCCTGAATGGGTTAGAAGTAGTACATGCCATTGAGAATTGCCCCAGCCAAGCAGACAGGTGGCATATGGTACAGTACCTGGGGCCTAGTTTGTTCACTAACTAGGGATAGAAGATGGCAGCCTAAAGGTTAACCCCTTCCTTTCTCCTTTTCTTGTAACATTTGTTGTCCATCTTTCCACAGGCTGGCAAGGCAATGGCTACAGTTGCCAAGATGTGAATGAGTGTGCGACAGGCAATGGAGGTTGTTCAGTCGCCCCAATGGTGCCATGTATCAACACAATGGGATCCTTCTATTGTGCTCATTGCCCACCAGGTAAAAAAATAGACTGATTCTGCTTTGCTTGATCACTAGGCACACAGAAAGGGGGAATCGTTTTTTCCCTGGCTGCAATAATTTTCATAACTATGGAACAGGGCTGGATTACAGCAGCTCAACGTTATGTTTGGTGGGTTGTGAGATCAAAACTTGCTGTCCTGGAGAATAGGAGAATCTTCCTGCCCTGGGTGGCCAGGTCTTAAGATGGAGAAGGACATTGTGGAGTTGGAAAAGGTGCAGAAGAGAGCGACGAAAATGATTACGGGGCTGGGGCACCTCCCTTATGAAGAAAGACTGCAGCGTCTGGGGCTCTTCAGTCTAGAAAAAAGGCGCCTGAGAGGGGACATGATTGAGACATACAAAATAATGCACGGAAGGGATAGAGTCAATAGAGGGATGTTCTTTTCCCTCTCTCAAAACACCAGAACCAGGGGGCATCCGCTAAAAGTGAGGGTTGGGAGAGTTAAAACAGATAAAAGGAAATACTTTTTTACCCAGCGGGTAGGTAATCTGTGGAACTCTTTGCCACAGGAGGTGGTGATGGCATCTGGTCTGGATGCCTTTAAGAGGGGATTGGACGGATTTCTGGAGGAAAGGTCCATCGTGGGCTATAGGCAATGATGGGTTGTAACCTCCTTACATTAGTAGTAGGCGACTTCAGAGTACTGGGTGCAAGGGAGTGGCAACAGGATCCAAGCATCTTGTTGTCTCCTGCCTCCCTGGGGCACTTGATTGGGCCGCTGTGAGATATAGGAAGCTGGACTAGATGTGCCTTTGGCCTGATCCAGCAGGGCTCTTCTTATGTTCTTATGTTCTTATGAGAATGTGCCTGTCAGGGCCAGCCTTAATAAGCCAATGTGACCATGTCGTCAGATTGGGCTCTGCACTTTGGGGGACCCTGCACCAGCACAGTGAGCATATTGCCTGCCGCTGCAGCCGGGATCTCCGTGGGCTGTAAGTCAGTGGGGTGAGCAGAGCAGCTTTACCTTGGGCCCTCCCACCTGCCCTTGCCTGCAAACTGCCCAAAATGGGCCCCTGGAAGCAGTTGGTGGTGACATCATGTCACCAACTCTTTCCAGGTGCCACATGCAGCACCACAAGTGCTTTTCTTGGTGAGTGGGGGCCCTGCAGGAAGGGTGGGGGTCCCACAGGAATGCCCCACATTGGGCCTCGCTGCTCCTAGGGCTGCCCCTGGTGCCTGTACCTTTAAAAGTTCAATCAATCAATCAATCAATCAATCAATCAATCAATCAGACAGTATTTATATACCACTTTTCAACAAAAAGTTCACAAAGCAGTTTACAGGCTGCTGCTGCTGCTGCTGCTGCTGCTGCTGCTGCTGCTGCTGCTGCTGCTGCTGCTAATAATAATAATAATAATAATAATAATAATAATAATAATAATAATAATAATATAGAAGATTTAGCCGAGAGGGTTAATGCCTCCGTTTGCCCGAAGATAACAGCTGAAGATCTGAAGGTCGTGAGCTCGAGACTACCGGAAGTCTCTGTGAGCGGCAGACCTTGCAAACTGCGGCTGATTAAAAAAGCTGAGTTCCAGCTGCCTCGTGGGAGGGGGAGTGTGCTGAAGTCAGCTGCGTCTCTGGTGGGAGCAGGGAAGCCTCTTATCAGCCAGCAGAAGACAGACGGGTGGCTAAGAAAGAAGGCTAAATCTAGAAAGAAAGATCTGTATGAGTGTTGTTCTTGAAAGATAGAACATTTTCTGTACATTGTAAAAACCTTCGGGTTTGTGAATAAAAGTCTGCCTATGTAAATTGCCTTGAGTTACAGTCATTACAGAAATCTAGTGCTCTTAAGAAAGGCGGTATATAAATACATGTATAGTAGTAGTAGTAGTAGTAGTAGTAGTAGTAATGATAATAAAAATAATAATAAAATGGCTCCCTGTCCCAAAAAGGCTTACAATCTAAAACATACAGAGCATCACCAGCAGCAGGCTCTAGAAAAGACACTGTGCTGGGGTGAAGAGGGACAATTACTCTTCCCCTGCTAAATGTAAGAGGAGCACCACTTGAAAAAGTGCCTCTTGCCCAGTCAGCTCCATGGTTGTTGCAGAGGCAAGAATGGCTAAGGTGGGAGGGAAGACGAGCATTGGTTTTTCAGCCAGTGCTTCATTCCTGGGGCAGCTGATCCGATCTTGAACATCATGAATGCCAGCAGGCTTCGGTAGCAGTGCTATGAAACATTGTGCATCTTGGGTGGCTTCCAAGCTTGCAGTCCCATGGCAGAGATCCAGCGAAATCATGGAAGTATAAAGTGCAACTGTAAATACAGCTGAGGTCCAAAGACGCGCTTCTGATCAGCAAATGGTTTACACATCAGATGATTATAGATGGGTTGTGCTGCAGTGAGATCATTGCATAGTGACACTTCCTGGATAAAATTTGAATCTGATAAGCATTTGCCTTTGGCAAAGGGACGGCTTCCCTCATCCCTGTTTCCTCTCCATTCCTCAACTGCAAGGTAATGCAATGGAGTGTTCCACACTTGGCTGCCACATGAGCCTCCTGCTTGATACCTCTTTTCTTTTTGTAACCAGGCTATGAAGGGGATGGGAAAGTCTGCACCCAGGTTGACCCTTGCTCAGTAAACAATGGAGGTTGCCACCCCCTGGCCACCTGCGCCAGTGCGTCAGGTAATGCCGCTCCTCCAAACAAACCAGAAACTTGCTTTGCGGTGGAGCTGGAGCTTAAACTGTCTGATCTCTTCTGCAGGTCCTATACCGAGTTGCGTCTGCCCAGCGGGATACACCGGGAATGGCTATGGGCCAAATGGATGTCTCGCTTTCAGCACCGTCTGCCAAAATCAAAACCCCTGCGTGCATGGCCAGTGTCTTGTAAGTGTTCCATGTCTGTTGGCAATAGTGACCATTGTCGGTCATTATTAAAATATGGAAACTACAATGGGACCAGTACTGTAGATATTGGGAGGGTGGTGTGGTTAGTATTGCAGGCGCCGCCATGCTCCATGAAAGCAGCCCTTCCACTCACCATTGGAGCCATTCTGGGTAACAACTGCGTTGCTGTGGCAACCATCGCTGTCCAGAATGGCTCCAACAACAAGTGGGAGGGGCTTCTTACACGGCACATTGTGGCACCTGCAATACTGACTGCACTGCCCCTATAGCCACACCACTGAGAGCGCAATCCTAACCTGGAGTTAGGCCGGCACAGTTAGGCCAGCAAAGTTTGGCCATCACAAGAGCCGCCGCAAAGCGCGTTTAGACCACTCTCGGAGTCAGGGTGGATGGCACACATTTGTGTGCTGCCCTCTCTGAGTCTGCGAGTGGTCCAAACATACTTTACCGTGTCCCTTGTATTAAGTATTTCAGCAGATAGAATGAATAGAATTCATCCATTCATTTCAGCAAATAGAGTTCCCACATATGGTGGATTTCTGGCTGCTGTGTGCAATCCTATGCAAATTGATTCAGGAGTAGGTTCCACTGTATTCAATGGCGCATACTCCCAGGAAACTGTGCATAGGATTACAACCTTACAGTCCAATACAGTCCAATTACAGTGCCACCAGAACTTGCTTTCTGATGCTTCAGCATGCTTTACTGCTGTCTCAAAAGGCGGCACGCCACACAGCGTGGCCCGGCCACCACTAAAAGCAGGGAGCAGTTGGGACCATGTTCCAGTGGCTTTCCAATGAGCCCCAGTAAGTCAGTATGGGGGTAGGTGGGAGCAGTGGCATCTCTACAGGGAGGGCAGAGCTCTAAGTTTTGCAAGGAGCCTTACCCTGTCATCAGTGGTGTCATCTAAATGATTTAAGAACAGGTGCTCACTTTTGATTGGCATGTGTCGGGACCCGCCCACCAGAAGTGACGTCATAAGCCGGAAGTGATGTCGTGGCAGGAAGTGACATGAAAAAAGCCCTTTTTGAGGCCTCAGACGATTTTAAACTGACCCAACAGTTGCAACAGTATTCCACAGCACCCCCAGAACATGTTAAGGAGGGCTGGCATCATGTTAAAATGACCCAACAGTTCCAAAACCCCAGAGCAGCTCATTTTTCAGTGGCAAGGCAAGGCAAGGCTCCGCTCGCTGCCTGCCTGGCTCTGAGAGCATGCAGGCAACTCAAATGTGCAGGAAATTCAAACGTTGCAGGGGGCAGAGTCGACGAGTGGGCGGGCGAATGGGCGGGGCCAGCCATAATCCTAGAAACCGGTATTCACGTACCCCCGCTTACCCCCTGCATGACATCACTGCCTGTCATGTCAATCCCTCCTCTCCCTTGCTGCTGTAGCTAGTAAGCAACATCAAGATGTTGCTTTTCCCTGTGAGGACTGGCTAAAACGGTGCAGGAGAGGAGTGATTTCCTCTGCAAGGTAAGGCTTCTTGCAAGACTTATAGCTCTGCCCTCTCTGTAGAGACGCCACTGGGTGGGAGGTGTGCGTGGGTGGAATGGGGAAGAGTGGGGAAGAAACAGGGGGAGGAAGAGTGGGGGAGGGTGAATCAAGGCTGGGAAGCGGGTGGTATTAATGGCAGTGGCACCATTGATATCCAATCCCTCTTTGCAGCTTTCCATGGGTCCACTCAGATTTGCACCTGCTAATTTGCTGGCACAGGCTCAGGCAGCCCCATCGGGACACTGAGGGCTTACTCTGGAGCAGGGGGAGCAAATGTTCCTTTAAGAACTTGGGTTCCTTTACCAACTTTACCAACTTGGGCTTACTCTGGGGCAAGGGAACAAATGCTCCTTTAGTGCAAGGAGGCCTTCATGGCTCGAAACTCCCTTGTGGGATGCAGCACGTACCCTGTTGGCATGGCTGCATTGGCACATGGGTATCTAGTTATGATTGGGCTCCCCCTCTGTGCTGAGTTGGTCATAAGAACATAAGAAGAGCCCTGCTGGATCAGGCCAAAGGCCCATCTAGTCCAGCTTCCTGTATCTCCCAGCGGCCCACCAGGTGCCCCAGGGAGGCATGAGACAACAAGATGCTTGCATCATGTTGCCACTCCCTTGCACCTGGTACTCTGGAGTAGCCTACTACTAATGTAAGGAGGTTGCACAATCCATCATGGCCTATACTCATATCAGTCATCTGTGGTCCTCTGCTACCATGAGCTAAATTCAGCATAGATTTGACTTTTGCGGCAACTGCAGCAAGCTGTTGTTTAGGTGGGCTGAGAGTGATGTTTCAAAAGCCCAGTCAAGGCTGAATCTAGGCATCTATCTGCATAAGAAGACACCACAGGCTGGGTCATGTGGATAACGGGTTTGTGTTTGCTGAGCTTCTGTTTTGTCTGTTGATGGTCTGCAGGCTACACCTTCCGGGTACAACTGTCTGTGTGATCCTGGCTGGACTGGCAGCAACTGTACGGAAAACATTGACGAGTGCGTCAGCAACCCTTGTCAGCACGGGGGAACTTGCGTCGATGGGGTGAATGGCTACAATTGTGAATGCACAAACACGTGGACTGGGCCTCAGTGTCAAAGACCACAACGGGGTAAATGATGGAGCACTGTAGGGTGCTGGGGCCACGTAGTGGAGCCTGGAGCAACAGGGCCAGTAGGGGTCCTACCTTTTTTATTGTGGGGGGGGGGCAAAGGCCCGTGGTGCTGAGCCAGTGGAACGGGGGGCACAGAGATGGATTGCCTCTCGGAAAGACGAGCAGAGTTCAGCCAGCCCACCCTCCCCTGTATGGCTCCAAAATGGAACATTCGCGGATGCTGGGGGCATGGCAGGGGCAAGGCAGGGGGCGAGTAGGGGTGACGATTGGCAGACCTGACCCCAGGTCAGAGAATCGGCCAGGTCCACAACTGACCGGGGCCCAAGTACCTTACTCTTTGCACCATGCTAGCAGCTTGGAGATGGATGAGGAGGCCGCTGGCTCTATAGTGCCCCTATTTCAGGTGGCCAGAGAGTGCCATTGCAGCCGTCAATGTAGCAGGAACCCAAGAGCCAGCAGGAGTTCACTGGCTGGACTCCCAAAGCTGCCTGAGGGCGCAATTCTAAGCAGTGGCGAATGGTGAGGCCAGCGCCATATCCGATGCTGCTTCGGGGAGGCTGGAGCCTCCCCCACCCTTACTGGAGGGGAGGCTCCAGCCTCCTGGTGCGCTGTTTAGCAGGCGCAGATCCGAGGAGACTGCACAGCCCGAATCAGGGCCGTGCGGCCTCCTCTTTGGGCTTAGGATTCGGCCTTATGGGCTTAGGATTCCCCCTTCCTCGGGCCGGCACTATTATACCGCTTCATGGGTTAAAGCTGTATCTTGTTCCTTTGGGCCTTTTGGTACTGGTAGTTGTTTTTGTGATTTTTATGTTTCAGCACTCAGAGTCTGATGGAAAGGAAAGGGAATACAGTTAAAAATAATTTTTATTTTTAAAAATTAAATGGTCAGAACCCCATAAGCTCCAGCAGGATGTGCAGTAATACAAGGAGGCTATTCTCTCTTCTCGAAAAACATTTTACACAAATCCCAAATCCCACTGTAATCAAATGATTCATCTAGTGTTTCAAGTTATTAACATCCATTAAGGAGCTGCTGGAATTAATGTATTCATTCTCTTCCACACATGATAGTTTGTGGAGGGCAACTTTCAGGCCTGTCCGGCTCGTTCAGCTATCCTAACAACCCGGGCGCTCGACAAAACAATCGGGTCAGCTGTGCCTGGGTTATCAGGACCCGCTATGACAAGGTAAGAGGAAATGGGCCTGCCGTGAATGCAGATAACCCTCATCGTTCAGAAGAAATGGACAAATAGTAGTAAATCATTAGGGGAAGTTTAAAGAATTAGCTTCTTCTGGGCTGGTGGTGGTGGGTGAGCCCAGAAAGAATAATTTGAGTGGTCATAAACAGAAGAGCCATCCAGGGTTCATTGTGTAGTATAGTGGTTCTCAAACATTTTAGCACCAGCCATTTTTAGAATGAGAATTTGTCCAGGACCCACCGGAAGTGATGTCATGACTGAAAATTTTCTTTTTGAAGAATTTACACCCCGCCTTTCCCATGCTGAAGCAAATGCCCAAGGCGGCTTACATAAGTAGGCTAGTCTAAGCCACCATTTTTCAATGGGGTTTTTACAAATATACAGCATTCTGCGATTCGCCGAATCCTCAGTCCCAGCTGTAGCCTTCAGAGTGTGGTTCTCTCCTCTGACCATGTGACATGAGCTTCAGTGGGTGATCGTCAGTCTAGCCTGGCCAGGTCCTCAAGGTTGGACTCTGTTCTTTTGTCGGCTGGCTGCCTCACCACATTCCCACACTGGCTAATGAGCTCCATGGTGACTCCGTTCTGCCACAACAAGTACTGAAGCTTGTCCCAGCCTGACATTCTGTCTCCCATCCAAAAATAGACCACAGATTCTCCTGCTTTGCTTCAGGCAGTACCAGCAGCTCAACCATCAGACCACACCTCCTGCCATCTTTGTGTTCCCATTGAATCCTTCACCAATACTCTTGTCCCAATGGTCAGTGTGAGCTGATCCCTTCCCCTGTGTCTAAGCAATTATTTGCACAAGGAAACCAAAAAGTCCATTGCCTGAACTAGCTGTGAGAGACTGTGACTTGCCCCAAACCATGAAAGAACATAAGAACCATGAAGCCCAATGCAAGACTTCCAGTTTCCCCAAAGCTGATGTTTCTGACAGCTAGACTGTATTCTGCAGGTATTTCTCAAGTCAATATCAAGGATATCAACACATCCCTGTTGAGGATGAGATAGTATCTCTCTAATCCTGAATAGGTATTTGGTTACTGAAATAATTAGTAGGATTTAGGCTTAGGTCTCTTTGCTCAGCTGTCTGTCTAGGATTCTCTTTATCTATTTTCCCTTCCTTTGACCTTTAGTATTAGCTAATCCTGCTGCCTGCTCTGTGATTTCTCAGGAAATTATTGAGCACCTCCACATTTTTTGGCAAGGGTATGGCAGTGTGGAGAGGTGTTATCTGATCTGCACAGAACAAGTGTATATAATAAACAATGCCTAATCAACTCTAGCCGAGGTTTTCACAGCCACAGATAGAAAAAAGCCAGGCAATTAAAAGGAACTCTGTCTTTCACATTAGATCCTGCGAATTACGTTTCCATTTTTCCGACTGGCGGAAAGTAGCAGCTGTAGGGCTGACTTTCTTCAGATCCATGATGGAGAATCACCATCGGCACACATGCTGGGGAAATACTGTGGGTCATCGCATCCTGAAGAGCTCCTCAGCAGTCATAACTCTTTGTATATCTGGTTCTACTCGGACCACAGAATTAATGATGGAGGGTTTACAGTTCATTGGGCATCTCAGCAGCCTGGTAAGACTATGTTGTCTGCAAAAAAAAAGTGGGCAGTAATTAATTTGCTCCTTAAAAGCTTGTGGCTCAGTTCAAACTGGTTTAACACAAACCATGGTTTAACACAAACCATGGTTTAACACAAACCATGGTTATTAACTCATACCATGATTTTAATTTCTAGGTGGGCAAGCCGTGTGCAATAGGCAAATGGGACATGCTTGTCTGCTCAGGATTCAGCTTTGTAAATTCTCTCCCAGTTCCGTGGTACAGCTCTTGAAGCAGACCAATGGCTACAACTGTGGTTTCTCAGTGTTCTGTGAATTCAGACGTAACGGGAAAACCACAGTTAGTAGGAATTATGGTTTGCAGATCAGCTTCAAGCTGTGGTTTCAGATCTTCTTCTGTCAGCCCCAAACAAACCACAATTTGTGGGCAGGCCAGTGTTCCAATATAATGCAAAACCATGGTTTAGCTAAACCATGGTTTTGCACTGTCTGAACTCACCCACTGTCTGGCTTTGTTTGAAGGCATCAAAAGCTGCAGTATGCATTTCACTTTTCCATCTTTTGCTGTCAAAACATGGGTGAAAGAAAAGTTGTGTTTTCTTATCAGGCACACAGTGCATATTTGGAGCAGGGAAATATACATTAGTTAAAACAGAGGTCATTTCTCTTTCTCTTTTTAGAGTGTGGTGGTGTCCTGAATACCACTTATGGCTCAATTAATTCACCTGGCTACCCAGGCAATTACCCTCCCAACAGAGATTGTTACTGGACCATCTCAACCAATCCTGGGCTTCTCATCACATTTGCGTTTGGTACCCTGAGCCTTGAACACCATGCTAATTGCAGTGAGGACTATGTGGAGGTAAACATCCGTTAAAGAAAAATATCTTATTGCTCAGGTTCTTATTGCAAGGTCTACTCAACCTTTTTAAAGGGGTAGGCAGAATAGGGCAGGGAGGGGAAGGAACAGGGTTGAGACTGGGCCAGGGAGGGGGCGGATCAAGGTTGGGAAAGGGGTAGTATTAGCAGCCACAAATACCTTATCCCCTTTCTGGACTTGATCCACCTTCCCATGGGCACAAGTCCACTTGGATTTTATTCAGCAAAATTGCAGGCACAAGACTAAATAGACCCATTTGGGCAACAGAGGTATACCCTGGGTAAGGGAGAAAGTGTTCCTTTGCCCAGAGGAGACCTCCGGGACTGCCCCCTTGGCAGGATGCAGCAGATGGTCCAGTGACATGACTGCATTAGCAAGAGGATTTAGGTAGGATTGGGCAATTCACTTTGTAGCCCGCCTTATCTCTAGAATTTAGGAAGCGTCCTTTATAAAATGATTTTTTAAAGGCCTGAATCACACGTATTCATGCAGTGCTGCTTGTATACTTCTGTGTGCTGTGCAAGCATCTTTGCCCAATGAATGGTTAATGCTGACAGACAATTTAGTGCACATCATCCACGGAAGGGGTAAAGGAGGAAGGGGGTGAGGAGGAGGAGGAGGAGGAGGAGGAGGAGGCTGTGTTTAATTGTCCTGACCACTAAAGAGGTGATGGATACTCTTGAAGCTGCCGAAGTTGGCCATCCATTGTCTGCTGTGGATGCAGCCCTAGTCCAGCAACACAAACCTTGTGTGTAGTCCCAATGGGAGATGCAGGATCCTGCCGCCTTTGTGGCTGTAGCTATGGGCACATCTCTTGTGTTTGCAGTTCTTGATGTCGGACCAAACTCTCAAAATATACAGGGTGTCCACAAAGTCTCTTTACAATTGCAAAAAAATCACAAAAAATGCAAATGATGAGATGTGTTAATGATATCACGCCCCTGGATTTCTTTCTGTGGGGCAACGTTAAAGACATCGTGTACAGAACAAAGACATGGGACATTACTGGCTGTTGCCACCATTGATGAGACTATGCCACAGCGAACATGGCAGGAAATCGATTATCGCCTTGATGTGCTGCGGGCAACCAATGGTGCACGTATAGAGGTTTATTAATTGATGCAAAATAAACTTCAATATATACTCCTAATTTGGAAACTTTCCATACATGTATCTCTTCATTTGTTTTTGTAATACAAGTTTGAAATTGTAAAGAGATTTTGTGGACACCCTGTACTATTATATATGACACAAATAATTTAGTATATATCAAGTGGATTAAAGCTTTGTCATTTGCCTCCCCTCTATTTCCCACCCCCACGCTTCCCCTGTTTGAACCAGTCAACATAAATTTAACTAAAAAATTGCTAGCTCAAACAAAAACAAACCTTGCAAAGCTTCAGGAAGTATTTTCACTTGGCCTTCTTTTCCCTCCCATATATTCATGGATTACATTTCCTGCCACAAGATTCCTCCTGCAAATATTTCCCTGTCCTAGATAAACATGAGGATATACTGTGTAAATATGTTATACAAATGAACTACCACTTCCTCATAAACCTGTGAATTAATCTGAGACCAATAGGATGCAAGTTCAAAAGGACAAAATGTGTGTGTGTTCATATTATATTTGCAGCGTGTTCACAGGACTGAAATATAAATAGGCTAAATATAAGAGGAACACCACTTGAAAAAGTGCCTCTTGCAAACATAAAATGAAACCTGATGTTTGGAATATGCACAATTCTTGAAAATGATGGATCATTTGGGAGCTTAGTCCTGAACAGGAATAACTATGCAAGGCCATATTTAAATATTTTAGGGGGGGGGAGCTAGACAATAAATGCTTATCTTTGTCTGCAGGAAAAAAAAAACGTTCAAGTTGTGTCTGGAAAACTTCCTATGAGATTAACTTCAGTGTGTGAAAGTCCTGCAAGAGATGTAACACAGGATGCTTGCCATTTAACAAGAAAGGACTAAACTGTCCCACTATTTGTGACATGATATTACAAACAGCACTGCCTTTTATATAAAACAATAAGTCGTTTCCAAAGTTTCCTAATCAGAACAATTACTCTGCTTGGTATTTAACATTAGACGTACTTGCAGCGGTGTCATGCTGCCGGAACGCTGGGCGGGAGGAACGGGTGAGTGGCAGCCCGCCTGTTGCGTACTGCCGCTCACCCGTTCCTCCCGCCCAGCGTTCTGGCAAAATGATGCAGCTGCGTACTTGTAATAGTCTAGCAGCCAGTGACTTAGCTAAGGGGATGCAGTAGGGAACAAGCTTTAGAGGGCAACAAGCTGAACTTGGCATTAGTGGCCAGAACTGTGAAAACTTTGGTATGTGTGAATAATACCATCATGTTATATATCATGTCAGGGAGAATGGCGCACGTCCGTGTGCTGGCCTCTCTTAACTCCGAGAGTGGTCTAAACATACTTTATGATGTCCCTTGTGCCGGCCAAACTTTGCTGGCCTAACTGTGCCAGCCTAATTCCAGGTTAGGATTGCGCCCTAAACATTTTTATTTACCTTTTATATTGATTGTTATCCAAAATAATGCCAAGGTATTTTCGCGAGCTGCACATTATACATAAAAGAGCCTCATCTGGGTTGTGAGCCGCAGTAAGGTCACCCCCGGTATATGTAATATAAATACATGGATTTTTTTTTCTAAAGATTCGAGATGGTCTGCTCCCTGAAGATCCCCTCCTTGGAAAGTATTGCAGCACAGGGTCACCAGCTCCTCTTCAAACCAGTGGCCCCTCCGCCTTGGTTCATTTTCATTCCAACCCTGTCGGTAGCGACAAAGGCTTCCATATCACATACATAACATCACCTGGTAAGTGCATTTGTGCGTAGCATGTTGACAATCATTGCCATTTACAGAGTGTGCCAAGTGGACATGTCGCATTGACACAACAAGCAGCCCTGTCTCTTTGTTTCATGCAGCGCATCCCAATTGTGGAGGAAACTATACAGGCAGCCAGGGGGTGATCATGTCCCCATACTGGCCTAATTCTTATCTGAACAACAGACAATGCATCTACATCATCCAACAACCACCTGGTGAGAAGATCTACCTCCGTTTCGTACAACTGGAGACAGACAGTCATCCTGGCTGCTCTCGGAACTATATTGAGGTGACTTTTTAAATCACTTTGTTCTATTGTGGGATCACATGACTCGTTTGTTTACTTTAAAACTTGCGTTCTGAGAAAATGGAGGAAACACTCCTGTGAACCAACTTTAAAATATAAGCTGAAATATATCTACAGCGTTTGCAATGGAAGGCTTGTCATAGTAATAACATAGCTCCTTCCTTCCTTCCTTTGGCACTGGTTGGAATGAAGTATAATTAATTTCCGAAATCAGAAGGAAGCCTGGTGTGTGATGAAAAAACACAGCTCTGTTTGTTTGGGCTCATCATTCCCTTCGCTAATTGCTGGCAAAGCACCGCAGTGAAATTCACAACAGCAAAAGGAACAGACCCATTTGCATTGGGTACACTCAGTTCATGTTAGTTCAGGTGGTATTTATCTTGGGTTTTGGGGGGGGAGGGGGAATCAGTTCTAGAAAGTGTAGTTTTCTGCTAATCTGTCTGTATTCTACAGTCATCTTCCACCGTGTCCATTCTTCCCTCCCTCTAAACAACTAATTCATGTCTACTCAGATGGGGAATGGAGTCATAAAATGCCTTGCAGATATGAGCAACACTGGAATCATAAAATGCCTTGCAGATACGAGATACGAGAATGTAACAGAATGGTTATATTCTGGTTTTTTGGCAAGCATATTGGAAGGCTATTAAATAATCATTTAAATCATTATTCATCAATGAAAAAAACATTACCTGCAAGATTCCTTACAGTCAGTGCCAGATTAACTCAGTTGCAAAAGTAGCATGTGCTATGGGCCCCACATTTTTGAGGGCACTGCACGAAAGGCTTGCAAGATGTCTCTGGTGAAATTGGCACCTGACAATCTGGCAACTCTCTTGTTTACATGCTGGGGGGGGCTACATGCTGCATGGCGCATAATCATTATGGATGTCATTAAGGACATGATACGAATAAGTAATTTTGTTCACATTTAACTGCACTGCAAGTACAATCCTATTGCACCTCAGTGCCGACAAAGCGCATACTTTGCTGATGCCGGCTCTCGCAAATGTGCTGGAAAGCACATTGCAACAATGGGAGAGTTTAAGGTGCCGGTGGGAAGGCCTATGCAAGCCAGCTGGTGCCTGTGGTAGACCAGAGTGCGCTGGAGCAGGTAAGGTTCATGAGGACTGGTGGAAGAATGGGGGAAGACGGAACAGGGGCTCTTTTATAATATGCTGCAGACCCTGCACCAGTTTAATCTGGTCCTGTTTACAGTTAACTCTAAAGTGATTTTTTTAAGGCATGAAAACTGTTTTTTTTAATTACACATTGAAAAGCCACAGAGTACTCACATTTCACATGCATGGCAGTTGGGCATGCATGGATACAGTAGCCATAGCATCTGAGCACATGATGTACCATATTAACCAGAGGAGAGCAAACCCATAGATCTTTCTGGGTCAAGTCCTGGCTTTCAACTTAAGGCATCAATCAATCAATCAATCAATCAATCAATCAATCAATCAATCAATCACTAGTATTTATATACCGCTTTTCAACACAAAGTTCACAAAGCGGTTTACAGGCAAATAGTAACATTAAAGTTAAATGGCTCCCTGTCCCAAAAGGGCTCACAATCTAAAAGAATGGAGAACACCACCAGCCACAGCCACAAGAAAGACACTGTGCTGGGGTGAAGAGGGACAATTGCTCTCCCCCTGCTAAATATAAGAGGGCACCACTTAAAAAAGTGCCTCTTGCCCAGTTAGCAGGCATGGTTCTGAAAACCTTCCAACTGTGGTTTGATGAATAAAATCAGATCTTATTTCATTTGTGGGTTAGGTCCGAGATGGTGACACTGAGCTGGCTCCCTTAATCAACAAGTTCTGTGGGAATTCGCTCCCTTCTGTCATCACGTCCAATGGCAACAGCCTCTGGGTCCGGTTCAAGTCTGAGATCTCAGCACACAAGTCTAGCTTCAAGGCTCTTTTCGAAGTTGGTAAGAGAAATGCGACAATGAGTTTTCCGACTTCTTAAAGGTAAAGGTAAAGGTTTCCCCACGACCGAATGGTCTAGTCGTGACCGACTGTAGGGTGCGGTGCTCATCTCCATTTCAAAGCCTGTAGAGCCGGCGTTTTGTCCGAGGACAAGCTTCCGTGGTCATGTGGCCGGCATGACTCTATGCCGTAGCGCACGGAACGCCGTTACCTTCCCACCGAAGTGGTCCCTATTTATCTACTTGCATTTAGGTGCTTTTGAACTGCTAGGTTGGCAGGAGCTGGGACAAGCAACGGGAGCTCCCTCCGTCGCGCAGTCTTGAACTCCCAACCTTCTGGTCGGAAAGCCCAGCAGCAGCGGTTTAACCCGCTGCGCCACCACTTCTTGCTTGGAGACTATTGACCAGTGAAGTACCCATCTCTGTACTTGTTTGATCCCATTGAAGTCAATGGTGTCAGCATATGATTGTAGTAGGGGACAGAGCTGAGGTGGGGGTAAAACTTCCTCACAGGTGAACCCAATATTGAGGAAGTTTGTGCCCCCTCCACTTCAACAGCTTCCTGACTGCAACCCTAAAGTAGTTGTCAGAATCTAGTTTGGCCCCCTGGAGATTCCACTCAGTCATGTAGATATGTGAAAATACCCCTGATGACTATATTTATACATTCCCTGTCGTTTTCAATCCTCAAGGATCATGTCACCAACACACAACCAGGCGGTGACATTGAACAAAACTGAGGGCACTATCCTAACCTGGAGTTAGGCCAGCACAGTTAAGCCAGCAAAGTTTGGCTGGCATGAGAGCCACTGTAAAGCACTTTGAACCACTCTCGGAGTCAGGGGGGATGGTGCATGTCTGTGTGCTGGCCTCTCTGACTCAGAGAGTGGTCTAAACATACTTCACAGTCTCCCTTGTGCAGGCCAAACTGTGTTGGCCTAACTGTGCTGGCCCAACTCCAGGTTAGGATAGTGCCCTCATTAAAAGCTTTTCCATCTACCCACATTTGGCAATGCAAATACTTGCCATCTACCTGCCTAAAAAAACTGGCCATTTACCTGTATTTGCTTCTGTAGTTTGCTTGTTATGGATAAGATTCATGTCTGAGTCATGACTCTTTTCTTATGCTGAAGGAGAACATCAAGCACCACCTGAGATGCATCGTTTATTACTGTTTCTCCATTTCCTTTGGCAGCCTGTGGGGGTGTCTTGTCCGGTGATGGTGTGATCCGATCTCCCTATTACCCCTGGGCCTTGTCTCACGACAAGATCTGTGAATGGACAATCTCCCAGCCGGAAGGCCATGTGGTCATTCTTAATTTCACTGACTTGCGGATCTATAATGCCACAACCTGTGACTTGGATTATGTTGAGGTAAAATATTTATGACACATAACATCTACAGTGTGTACTGAGAGCTTTGAGACACAATGAATGCCATTAAGCGCTGTGTTGCTTATATCAGCAGTTATGAGGTTAAACTAGATGTGTGTCTAATTGTGCATGATGGCTGGGGTGCGCATGTTAATTTTTTTTTTTAGAAATAATCAGTGGGGAGCTGTGAAATGGCAAGTAGGGGGAGGGCCTTGTATATTTTTTCCCCAGCATCATGTCCTCCCCACAATTAAAGAACAAAAAAAGTCAGTTGAAAGCTGTGTTGCTAAATTCGGCACACATTTAGGGTTTAATCCTAACTGGGAGTTAGGTCAGCTCAAATCTTTTATGCTGGCCCAGGAATGTTGCAAATGCACTGTAAAGCGCATTTGGACAACTCTCTGAGTCAAGGAGGACAGCGCACATCTGTGTGCTGGACTCCCTGACTCAGGGTGCAATCCTACCCAGCGCTGGGGTAGGAGTGCTGGCCAGCCAGCGCCCTATCCAGCGCTGGGTAGGTGGAGGCTGGAGCCTCCCTGCGGCAAGGGAGCGTGCGCTCCGTTACCATAGGGGAGACGTGTTTCTCCCCTATGTGCTTCTCGGATCTGTGCCCGCTAAAGAGCAGGCGCAGATCCAAGAAGACCGCGCGACACAAATCGGGTGACACGAACCGTATGGCTACCTCCCAAGCCCACCCACGTCAGGCCCAAGTCACGCCCCCCGCTTCCCTCCAATCCCTGTGCCGCCTCGGCATGGAGCCTCCCTTGTGCTGACCGTCTTTGGTGGGTGTGAGAGAGGCTCAGTGCGGGCGCAGCAGGATCGGCGCTGCTTGCAGCACCGGTCCTGTTGCCTTAGCGCCAATGCGGGGGTGCCGATTGGCGCTCCCGCAGGGGTGCCGATTGGCGCTCCCGCATCGGCGCTAAGGGCGCAGCGTCAGTGCAACCCCATTGCGCTGACGCTGCGCAGGGTTTAGGATTGCACTGCCCAAGAATGATCTAAATGTGCTTTGCTACACCCCTTGGCCGGCACAAAAGACTTGTGCCGACCTAACTGCAGGTAAGGATTGCGCCCTTAGTTTGACCCTTAAGCCATACCCCTAAGCCTTTTTACTTGGAAGTAAGTTCCTTTGAAATTGATGGAACTTTGAAAATAAGAACTCATGTTTAGGATTGAAGTGTGTGTGCGCTCAGAGGGTCAGTAGTGGACAGCTGGGCTTTTTTTTTTTTAGGTGGCTCATTGTAAAAACAGATCTCCTTTGAGATGCTACAGGAGGAACGCGGCAAATTTGTATATTTGGAATCTGCATCTTTAGTGCCCTGCAGCCAAGTTGCTACTTTGGACTTATTACTGGTACACGTACATTTCATGGAATTTGTGTATTTTTTCTCTCTCTTATCAGATCAGAAATGGTAACAATGCTAATTCTCCTTCCTTGGGGAAATACTGTGGTATGAATGTACCATCAGTAGTTCGGTCTACCCAGAACTATCTCTATGTAAAATTTAGAGCTTCATCCGTAACAAACCTTGGCTTCATGGCCCAATACAAGTCTTTGGATGCAGGTAAATGGTCTTTCTCTTCTTCTCCTCTGACTTCTCCTTTGTCACCAAAGTCTCAGTTATGATTTGAAATCTAGTTAAAAAAATTTTTTTAAAAAATTGTGCTGGTATTCTTATCATTTATAAAAGTACTGCAATCTCTCTTACATTTTGGCAAGTTGAATAAGAGAAGTATCTCTGTACTTATTTGCCCTGGAACAAAATGGCCAGCAGCCAGGGGAGCAGTCTCGATCCAATAGTTGCTGGATCCAAACCTCTGTCCCTGGGCTGCATGGCCTCAATCCGAGCTGCTGCAGGCTGCTTGGACTTGCTAGCAGGCGCAGATCTGAGCAACCCCATAGGGGTGGCTGGCACTTAACCCGCGGTAAGGGGACAAATGTCCCCTTGCTCCATGGCAAGCTCCAGCAACCTCTTAACCTCCACAATACCGCGTCAGCAGCGATGGGATCTGCAAATGGAGAAGGGGAACGCTGGGCGGGACTTACGCAGGACGTCCACGTGATTGGCTGCCCGTCTGCAGCGTTCCGCGGCTGCCCTGGCCTCGGGGGGGGGGGCTGCCCCCGGTTGGCGTGCCCCACCGCTGCTCGCCCAGGCACCCGGCGTGCCCCCCACCCGTCCTCCGCGGTGAGCAGGAGCCCCCCGAGGCCAGGGCAGCCGCGGAATGCTGCGGACAGGCTGCCAATCATGTGTAAGTCCCGCCTAAGTCCCACCCAGCATTCCCCTTCTCAATTTGCAGATCCCATCGCTAAGCGTCAGCCTGCGTATTCTGGCACAGGTTAGGACTGCACTGTTGCAAACTTATAGCCCATATTATAAAATATATAATTTTATATTTATATATTTAAGACCGCATAAAACATCAGCAGCATTAAAACACATCAAAGTCCTGGGAAAATTATAAGGGTTTTGCTGGGTATCTGAACAATGTGGGACTCAACCCAGTCTACAGGAGAGTCATCACAACTAAGAATATATTCTCTGGTGGACATCTGCGTAACATCTGAAGGCAGGCTCTCAGAGAAGGTTCTCAGAAGATGTCCTTAGCATTCATGCAGGTTCTTTTGGCAATCCTTCTGTAATTCATCACTTTAAGGGCTTATGCACTGTTTTAATTAATGCCCTGTTTTGATGTGTCATAGCATGTGGAGGGACTCTCACAGAACCAGATGGAAGCATTGCAAGTCCTGGCTATCTAACCATATATCCACATGGAGTCAATTGCATATGGACCATTTCAGTCCAGCCTGGTCACCTGATCCGTCTGACCTTCACATCTTTTAACTTGGAATTTGACTACAATTGCAACAAAGATTACCTTGAAATCTATGACAACATCACCATGACAAGACTGGGGAGGTATGTGTTTTTTTTTAAGTATTCTTGCAATATCTATGTGCCCACGTTTATCTGGATCAGGTCTTTGAAAGCCCCTTCTTGCATGCTTTCTCATTATGTTTATTTTTCACACTTTTATACCGCACTTCCTCCAATGAGTTCAGGGTTGTGTATGTGGCTCCTTCCCTCTTTCTGTCCTCACAACAATCCTGTGAGGTAGGTTAGGCTAAGAGATTGTGATTGGTCCAAACTCGCCTGGGAGCTCCATGGCTGAGTGGGGATTTGAACCCAAATCTTCCAGGTTTAAGTCAGACTCCAGAACCACTGCACCATCTTGGCTGTCGTCATGGATACACATCCCTTCCTTTATCACCCATTTGCCATTCCTCCCCACTTGATGCACGATACAATTTATGACAGTCCCATTGCTTAATTCCTTATTATTTGGAAAGCTGGGAAATTAGTTTATAAAGTGGTTCTCAAATTGTTACAAATTTTGTATTCGATAAAGATGGAAGTTGGAATATGTGTATAAAATGCGGGTTTTATACATCAGTGTGTCTCTTGTTGATTTGGCACAGATACTGTGGACGGTCAGTCCCACCATCGATGACCAGTAGTGGGAACACATTGATGCTGAAGTTTGTGACAAATCACAATATTGCTTCAGAGGGATTCTCGGTTGATTATGCTTCACTGAATGCAGCTACAGGTAGAACTTTATATTTGCTTTCTTCTATAATTTTTCTTTCCAACCAAATGATCAAGGTCCTGAATGGTGGGACCTTCCTGTCTTCCATTGCCCTATTGTCAGTCAATAGCTCTGAGTAACATATTGAAGCAGTGGTTCGCAAACGTTTGAGGGTTCGAAGCATTTGGTTCTCAAACATTTGAGAGTTCCGAAGTGTTTGAGTGTTCTGAGCGTTTGGTTCTCAAATATTTGAGAGTTCCAAAGTGTTTGAGCATTCCGAGCGTTTGGTTCTAAAACATTTGAGCGCCATGACCCGCCTTGTCCTCAGCAGTGGGAAATGAACTGAAGCTCAATACAATACAATACAATACAATACAATACAATACAATACAAATCCTCATTAGACATACACAAATTAATAAATACAATACCATGGAATGCAATAGATCTGGAGTATCATTTCGTTCAATGCAATGCCTTCCTGGGAACCCCCAGAGACTGCTTCCGGGTTACGCCAGGCCTCCAATGCACTCCATTGGTCTCCGTGGGTCCATAAAGCCTTTCAGAAGTTGCAGACACATATTGGAAATAAACCAGAAGTTGCTTCCGGTCATTTCTGGAATACGTTCTGGGTCCCGAGGAGGCCTACAAACTGTATCATGGGCCCAACATAACTCTGGAGACTCTCAGAAAGGTTTTGTGGGCAAAGCATTGAGCTGTGGGTTGCGGCCCACTGCAAGTTGGATTGAACCCACAGTTTGGGAAATGCTGTATAAGCTACAATATCCTGAATTGTCTGGTTAGGCGTGAATGAGAGATCATACAGCAGAACTTCATTCCTTTGGGCAGTGTATAGATCAATTTTGTTGATATCCTCAAAAGGTTTTAACGCCATGTTGGATTAGCCATATTTGGACATCTTGACACTTAGCTCTTGTGCTTGCTTCTAGTATGACCGTGTTGCATCAGTTTCCCCATAATAAATATAGATATTTGGGGCATCTTACAAGGTTTTGTAACTGTGACTGGGTTGATGTATTCTTGTTCACAATTCTTAAATCTCCTAGCTGTGTCTCATTCCAGTCTGTTCTTGTACACTAACTTCCTGACTTTGTTTTAATTTCTCTGCAAAACATTCTGTCTTGTAGTCAACAGCCAAAAACTCTTATACTGCCAGGGCTGCTTCTTCGTCATTGGAAAATGTATGTGGGTGGAGCTGGCAGACATTTTGCCTTTTGCCATTGCTTTCTCTTTACTACCAGCCAGCTTCTTGCAACCAAATTATTCATTTTTAGAGCAGACTTTCAGCAGTAGAGTACAGAACTGGCAAGATTACAATGCTAACAAATACATTTTTAAGGTCAGCAGTCCAGCTTAGGCCAAATGACCAGCCTGAAAGGAAGATCTTATCATTGCCTAACAAAATACGTACACTGACTTTACTTTGAATAAACTGACACATTTGCATGGGTTTGCACAGCCGTGTGTATTTAAAGTAACGTATCTTGATTTGTTCAAGTACAAGCATAACACATTGAGAAGCCTTGAAATACTTATTTTTATTTTTTATGTTTTTGTGTTAAGCATTGTGATTGCATCTTTTATCTACCCTTATATCTGGAGACTTAGGGTATCGTCCTATCCTGTCTGCCTCCTGTTGGTGCAGCCATGCTGAAAATGGGTGCACTATATCCAGTACGTGTGTGTGTGTGTGTGTGTGTGTGTGTGTGTGTG
>JAJKFI010000009.1:25885066-25899964 GCA_029204185.1 Lerista edwardsae
AGAGAGAGAGAGATAGAGAGAGAGAGAGAGAGAGAGAGAGAGAGAGAGGAAAGACTGTTAGCGCACTCACATGCTAACGGCCCATTGCCCCACCTCCCAGGAGATTTGCAGGCTGGTGCTGGCCAGCCATCGGCTGATGGGGCCACTGGGAGGCGGGCCATTGCCCACAGCACGAGGCCAGCTCGTGCTGCTCCTCAGTGCGGTCCCGGACGGCGAAGCCGACCCGCCCACCCTGTAACTAGGCTGGGATTAGCTGGTTGCTCATCAAGGGCTGGGTAGGAATTTTTTGCTGTTCTTCTGATTGGCTGTTGAAGAGCAGTTTTTTCGCCTACCCCAGTCTGGTTACGGTGGCTTGTTGTCAGGCAGTGGCAGTTAGATAATAGCCTCGGCCACTAGCATGAGAGGTACGGGGTAAGGGGAGAAAAACCAGACAGCTCACGGTGTCCATGCCGGGGCAGCAAGGTCAGGGGTGAATCTCGGCAGCTCTGATGACGCCAACCCGGCTCGAGGAGCAGCTGAGGGAACCCTATTGACTGGCTCTGAGGGGCCAGCTGCCCAGGTCCCTTAGGGGGCAACGAAGACAGCCATCCAGGGTAAGGACTGGATTGGCTCGAGTTGTTTGGTTCGCCCAATGAGATCAAGGGGGGGTGATCGCTAGGACCACCACCCCAGGTAGTACTCCGCACCTGGAAAGGGGGTGATAGCTACACCCCCTTTCAACCTGTCATAGTTAGGCAGTCCTTGTTTGCCAATCCCTGTATGTTATTTCAATAAAGTGGCCCTATTTGCATCCAAGCAACAGTCTGCTGTCTTTATTGGGAGTGCGTGGGTAAAGAAGAATTATTTCTCCTTAGCCCTATAAGCCTCCCGCTCTGCAGTGGGCCAGCTCTCTGAGGAGAAGGAAGGCCAGAGGCATTGGGAGGGTCCCATGGGGGAGGCGAGCAAGAGTTTTCTGTCTTTGCTATGTGGTTACACACAGCAAGATTTGAATGAGTAGCATTTCAATCAACACAACAACTCAACATATGAATCTGCTCTACTGGACCAGACCATTGGTCCACTTTGCTCAGTACACTGATTGCAGAGGCACTTTCGGGCTCCAGTTTGGAATCTTTCCCAGAGACGCATTCAGAGATGCCATGTGTACCACTCCTAAGCTACCTCCCTCCTTTGGCATCTCCCTCTACCATCTCTTTTTTCTCTCTTAAGCTTCATACCTCTGTTCCATGCAAACCAAAATATCCCTGTGCCTTTTTCTCCCTGCTGTTGTCTTGAATCTCCCCTTTCTTCCATCATGAAACTCTTCCATCCCACTCTGTAGAAGTGTTGTGGTTTGTTACACTTCTCAACCAGTGATGAAAGTTCTCTTGGAGACTGTATCCATTTGGTGTTTTGCCATCCGAGCTGTCTTTGCCAGTTCTTGCTTAACTTAGCTTGGAAGGATGGATCACACTGTACTTAAGTTGTCCTGCTACATGCACGTTCATAGTGCTTAATGAGGCTGGATGCCCCTCCCCGCAGTATTATTCACTACTTCTGGTTCTTCCAAGAAACAAGAGCCTGCTCCTTGATGTATCTGAGAATGAGGCTGAGGTCTAACGCACACGGATTCAGAACATGGCAACTGCTATATTTTTTCCCCACTCCACGTTGTGATTCTCTGTTGTGCACAGAGGATGTACATGTGGCATGTGAATCTCATATAGCACATCGGTGAAAGAGAAGCCCAGATGAGGACATGTCCCACAAAGTGCTGAGCATCATGTGGCTGTTTACTTGCGCTTGACCCCTTGACTTTCTCTCTATACATGCCACCTCTGGGTAATCTTGTCAAATCTTCTTGGACCACCTATATGATGACAACACCTTAGCCCTCTTGTTTAGTTGTGTGAGAGCACAATCCTAACCTGGAGTTAGGCCAGCAAAGTTTGGCCGGCACAAGGGACACCCTGAAGTCTGTTTGGACCACTCTCGGAGTCAGAGAGGCCAGCGCACAGACATGCGCCATCCTCCCTGTCTCCGAGAGTGGTGCAAATGTGCTTTACGGTGTCCCTTGTGCCGACCAAACTTTGCTGGCCTAACTCCAGGTTAGGATTGCACTCTGAGTGTCATCAAGTTGACCACTGGGTTTTTGTTGGTTCCTGATTTGTTGGGCAACCTGTACTGTTATATAATAAAATAAATTTAAAAAAAAACCCTGGTGATGCCACGGCATTTAGGTTGTAAGTATGATATTGTAATTTATTCTGTATGGTCTGGTATGGGAGGAGGTCCATCATGGGGGTGACGCACTCACCTCCTGCACCGGGTGACACAAACCCATGTGACACCACTGATAGGGGAGGCCAAGAGGACCCTACAGAGGAGGGTATTCCACAGTGTACTTGCACCAAGAACAGGCAAGGCTTTGTCCTGGATCCCAGCCAGCTTTACAACCGTATAGAGCCGGAACCTGGAGCAGGGCATTCCCAGCGGACTCCAGAGGATCAGAAGTCACGCAAGATGTCAGCTGGCCCTTCAGATTTAACAAATTAACATGGATCCCCATGACTTTCATCAGGATTATGTACAAAGCTATGTTGCAGACAGCTCCTAAGGATGGTATAACACAAGTCATTGCAAACTTAAACCTCACTGGGCTGTATCAATAATAACCTCAAGGTAAAAGGACGTGGTGGACATGGTTAAACTGCTGCTGCTGGGCTTTCTGACCGGAAGGTTGGGAGTTCAAGACTGTACGACGGAGTGAGCTCCTGTCGTTTGGCCCAGCTCCTGCCAACCTAGCAGTTCAAAAGCACCTAAATGCAACCAGATAAATACCTTCGGTGAGAAGGTAACGGCGTTCCGTGCGCTACGGCGTATAGTCATGCTGGCCACATGACCACGGAAGCTTGTTCTCGGACAAAACGCCGGCTCTACAGGCTTTGAAACGGAGATGAGTACCGCCTCTTACAGTCGGTCACAACTAGACCATTTGGTCATGGGGAAACCTTTACCTTTTAAAAGATTATCTTAGTTGCTGGGTTTTGAATATGTAAAGTTTGGAATTGAATGTCATCTTTGGCAAATCTGTGCACCTCAAGCTGCGGACAGGCTCAAGATGCCGTTTGAATGGCTGTGGCTAAACATCTCTAAACAAGCTTGCCTTTGAACTTCTTCACAAAAGAGCTTTGTTTAAGCTCTTTCTCTTCTCCAAGTTGGTAGAATTAAGTCAGTTAATTATGTCAATGTCTGCCAGCACTAGCAGGACTTCAAGTGCCGATATTTTCTTCCACCGCTTCGAAAAAGAATAGATTCTGAATGGGGTGCGGGGTGAGTTGGAGGTTGCAAATACAGGCACAAAAGGAACAAGCTTCCTCTCAGAGAAACTGCAAATCTCTTCTGACAGCGCGTGAGCAAATTAAAGGCAACGTCATACGTGATGCAAAGCTCTTCGTTTGGCCTTTAAAAATAAGAACGTTGGCGAACGATGAAACCTGCTCTTTTAAGAAAATGTCCCACATTTTAATTTTTTTGTGCTCTGTGCAGGGGTGCATGAAAAAGAGACATTTTCATTCAAATAGTACTTGAATCTTCTGTGAACTATATGGACAGTATGGCTTCCAGCAGTTTATCCTTTCCATCAGAGCAACTGCCTGGACTGACTGGGATACGGACCAGATTGGTTTTGTAGCCATCACACACCAGCAAGTCGTGAGACACTCTTGAAAAGGGATGAGAAGCAACATCAGTTTCCCCATGTTTTCGTTAATGAAGGGCAGGACACTCAGAGTACAATCCCAACCTGGAGTGAGGCTGGCAAGTTAGGCCAGCAAAGTTTGGCTGGCACAAGGGACACCATAAAGTATGTATGGACCACTCTCAGAATCAGAGAGGCCAGCACCCAGACATGCACCTTCCTCCCTGACTCCAAGGGCGCAATCCTAACCTGGAGTTAGGCCGGAACAGTTAGGCCAGCAAAGTTTGGCCAGCACAATGGACACTATAAAATATGTTTGGACCACTCTCTGAGTCAGAGAGGCCAGCACACAGACGTGTGCCATCCTACCTTATGCTGAGAGTGGTCCAAATGCACTTTACAGTGGCCCTTGTGACAGCTAATTTCGCTGGCCTAACTGTGCCGGCCTAATTCCAGGTCAGGATTGCACCCCAAGAGGTCCAAACATGCGGGGGGATGCAGGGGGCTGGGCTGGATGGGCCATTGGCCTGATTCAGCAGGGCTTTTTCTTCTGTTCTTCTGTTCTTATGCTTTTTTGTGCTGGCCAGGCTTTGCCAGCCTAACTGTGCTGTTAGGATTGCACCCTGAACCTGAACAGTCAAACCGTTTCTGTATAAGATTCTGGCTTCTGTTTTGTTTTTTCAATACTGGAGGAATTTGAAATCGTCCCTCTGACAGCAGAAGTTCTATGTCATGAGAAAGCCATGTGCAATAGTGCACTTGAGACTGCAATCCTATCACACTTATCCAGAAGTAAGCCCCATAGACTAGAATGGATGTGTTGGATTGGGCTCTGTATTGCTGGGATTGCTTGTTACAGTAGTGTAGATACAGGAGTGATGGCACAGTGAGTACTGCAGGCGTTGCCGTGCACCATGTAGGCGGCCCCTCCCAATTCCATCAGAACTATTCCAGGTGGTGACAGCAACGTATATGCTGCAACATGTTGCAATCGCCGCCTGGAATGGCTCTGATGGTGAGTGAGAGGGGCCATTTTCACAGCATGTTGTGGTGCCTGCAGTGCAGTGATGGTGCTACATCTGTAGCTATGTTAAAGGTAAGGTAAAGGTTTCCCCATGATTGAATGGTCTAGTCGTGACTGACTGTAGGGGGTGGTGCTCATTTCCGTTTCTAAGCTGAATAGCCGGCGTTTGTCCCGAACAGCCGGCGTGGTCATGTGGCCGGTATGACTATTCGCTGAGGCACACAGAATGCCGTTACCTTCCCACCGAAGTGGTACCCATTTATCTACTCCCATTTTTACGTGCTTTCGAACTGCTGGGACAAGAAATGGGAGCTTACTTCATCGTGCGGTCTCAAACTGCCTACCTTCTGGTCAGCAGGTTCACAACTCAGCAGTTTAACCCACTGCGCCACCACAGCCCAAGCTATGTTAGTGGCTTGTTAAGTCCTTGTCTCTCTGCTTCCTACCTGTGAACCACTGAGGCTTGGTCTGGCTCCCCAAATGGAAAACCTAAACAAAACTTGGTTGGAGTTGGGATGGAAGAGTTTGCAATACCCTATTTTCATTTGTGTTAAATGAAAGTTAAAGCAGGAAAAAAGGCATGCTAGTTTGTTGAGCTACTGCTTTATCATAGGTCTCACCCCTGATCTGTCTAACTCTGAACAATTGGTTTTCGTTCTTTTCTAGTATGTTCACATGACTACACAGAGGCTTCTGGTGTGTTGACATCTCCAAACTATCCCAACCACTACCACAATAGGATGTTGTGCATCTACCGGATCACTGTGGGGAATAACAAACAAATTGCACTGCATTTCACCAACTTCTCTCTGGAGGGTGGAGTCTGTTCGAATGATTATGTAGAAATCAGGCACGTATTCATTTTTCTTACCTTTCCAATATTAATAATCTAAAAGTTCAAACATCCATTTCATAGAATTGCAGGTCAGGGAGGTAAATGCGAATGTATGAGAAACTGCCCTATACTATCCGATTTATTTCTTTTCTCCGCATATTAGCCTGGTATTATGTCCTCTGACAGTAGCTCACCAAGGTCTCCAGCAGGGATCAATTCTAATCCTTCTACCTGAGATTAAGAAAATAAGATTATAAGAAAAAGCTTTGCTGGATTAGGCCAAAGGCCCATCTAGTCCAGCTTCCTATATCCCACAGAGGCCCACCAGATGCTAGGGAGCTCAGTAGACAAGCAGATACTTGTATCTTCCTGCCACTCCCCTGCATCTGGCATTCTAAGGTAGCTTATTACCCTGGCACCACCCCAAGGAAAACACCAGAATGAGGTTGGGGTTTAACTTTATTAAACGCTAGTATAAATCATGAAACATAATGAACACCCATCCCTCCCTCGCCAGTCTGGGGTAGGCAAAAAAACTGTCATCCATACTTGGCCAATTTGGATGACAGAAAAAAATTCCTACCCGGCCCTCACGATGAGCGACCAGCTAATCTCAGTCTGGACATACCCAGTGGTGTCATGCTGCCGGAACGCTAGGCAGGATGAACGGGTGAGTGGCAGCCCGCCCGTTGCGTCACGCTCTGTTTCGCCATCTTCCCCGCCCCTGCGAAGACAGCGAAACGGAGCGTGATGCAACAGGCGGGCTGCCACTCACCCGTTCGTCCCGCCCAGCGTTCCGGCAGCATGACACCGCTGAACATACCCATCATAGCTTGTAACCTGTAATGGAGTTTTCCTCCATAAATTTATCCAATCCCCTTTTAAAGGCATCCAGGCCCAATGCCATCACCACATCTCGCGGCAAGGAGTTCCACATTCTAATTACATGATCATCCACATTCTAATTACAATTAGATTGTTTTAGCGGGAGATGCCTGGAATTATAGCTGTGCTCTTGTGCATGCGGATCATGTGCGGATGTGAGGGACCTGAAATCTTCCTGTATTCCAGCTCCCTATCCCTATCTTTCCTTAAGTATTTGTGCAAGTAAAGAAGATCCTGGTTTCAGACATGTTAGGAAAGCCTGGAGCCAATGCAGCTGGTGCAACTGGGGTGCAGATGGCGCAGGACCCACTGGGTGTCACCTTCAGGAAGGGCGACACCACCCTGCCTGAGCCTCCAATCTTTGGCCTGATCTGAGATCAGCCACCTCAAGCTCTCACTGACTACTGTGCTTTTGCTGCTCACCCACAAGAACGTGAAATGATTAGGTCTGGAGCAAGCAGAAGCTAACCCATCGGAGGCAGACTGGAAGCAAACCTTTCACCTTTAAAGCAATGCAATAGCCTTGCTTGGGGGTGATGTGATCATGTCATTGCATCACCTCTGAAAATCCAGAAAGCCAAGTAAGCATTGTGCCCACCCCTGGTAATGGCTGCTGCATCTAGGATGAGCCTAGACTGGGAGATTATTTGGGACGTGGTGAAACTAAGGGGGATGCAGGGGGGCAATTGCACTGGGCAACAAGCTTTAGGGGAGACAAGAAGCTGAGCTTGACATCAGTGGCCAAAACTGAAAATTCGTGGTAAGTAAGAATAATTCCCCATCAGTCAATCCTCCAGAAAGTCAAGCCTGATTGCTCCCTGGAAGGACAAATTCTGAAGCTGAAGCTCAAGTACTTTGGCCACCTCATGAGAAGAGAGGACTCTTTAGAAAAGACCCTCATGCTGGGAAAGATGGAAGGCAAAAGGAGAAGGGGGCAGCAGAGGATGAGATGGTTAGACAGTGTCACCGAAGCGATGAGCATGAAATTGGGCGAACTCCGGAAGCTAGTGGAGGACAGGGAGGCCTGGTGTGCTGTGGTCCATGTGGTCGTGAAGAGTCTGACATGACTTAGCGACTGAACAACAACAAAGAATAATTCATATTATATACCACTGGAAAGGTAATTTAATGCAGAATGCAAAGAAACAAACAGTATATATGTATTCTATCAAACGTTATGGCCAATTAACCTGAAAACCTTTTATTTATTTAATTAAATTTGATTTTTGTCATGCAGGGGCGGGGGGGGGCTACAAAATCTTTTTGGACTCCAGGTGGCAGGTGCCTTAGCTACACCACTGATTTGGGAGTCTGTGGCATCCCAAAGGGCTCTAGAAATGTCCAAAAATAAGGGGAAACAGGGGGAACTTCTTGCAAGGTAACAGATTGGAAGATCCAGAGGACATTTCAACCACATTCTCTGGTGCTTAGTACACATGATTTCACATTATTTATTCAAGCATCTGAGAAGAATCATTGCAGTTTTAACCATTTGTATCCATCTACAGTATTTGTAATACAAATTTTTAATAATTGGTAATAATACGTAATAATTTGTAATACTGTAATCAACAGTAATACTGTTGATTGTTGATTGTGACAATTTTTATGGGGTGTTCTGATTGCAGAGATGGCGGTTATGAGACCTCACCAGTCCTGGGGAAATATTGTGGCTCTTCATTGCCTCCGATTACCATTTCTCATAGTAACAAACTGTGGATCAAGTTTGTAAGCGACGTGTACATTACAAGTACTGGATTTTCAGCTTACTGGGATGGAACATCAACAGGTAAAATCTGAATGCCAACACAGCCATTTCTCTGCTAGCCAGGTTGGAGGAAGGCTGTTTATTTCCCCTTGAAGATTTCTTGGGGCGCTCTTGTGGCATTAGCTTTGATGGACTAAAGCACTTTTCATTAGATGCAGTAAATGTTATCCACAGGTGGAAGATAAAGCCACATATATTGGTACAGAGAGAAAAGAACCTCAAATGACGGTAGCAGCAGCAGGTTTGTGTGACATTTTTGTGCAGAGCCAAAAATACGAACAGTGGTGCAGTAGAGCACTAATCTGAGAAAACCCAGGAGAAAACAGTAAAACCATCAGAGAACCAATAAATTCCTATTATGCATTTTTTTTAAATTTTAAGGCCTATTCAAAAGTCCAGTGAGTGGGGGCTTGGCATGTCTCTCTCTAGGAAGAGAATTTCATAGCTGTCATACCACCACTGAAAAGGCTCTGTCCAGTGGTGTCATTCAAATGATTTAGGAACAGGAACTCACTTTTGATTGGCACTTGTCGGGAACCCGGAACCAGCCATGGAGCCCGTTAGGATCCGGAACGCCCGTTCTGGTCCATTCCCCCTGAATGACATCACTGCCTTCGCCCCCTTAGGAATCCGGAGTCGCTCCCTTTAACCCTCTGAGTGCTGGCCAACCAAGAAGAAAAGCTCTTTGCAGAGGAATTGGGAGGGGGGAGGAGGGAGAGTGAAGTGGGCGGAGTCAGCCCTAATTTTAACTAGTGGAACTGAGTTCCCCTGCGTTCCCCCTGCATGACATCACTGGCTCTGTCTGAGCTATCTGCCCTTAGAAACTGAGTCGATGGCAGGCCATCAAGCGGGGTCTGTTATACTCATTTGAAAGCTCCAAAAGACTGGTACAGGCAAAAGTGATCCTTAAGGCAACCTGATCTTGGGCCATTTAGGTCTTTAAAGGTTAATACCAACACCTTCAGTTGGGGCCAGAAACAAATTGTTAACTGTGGTAGGGCCCAATCCGATGCTCTCCATCACTGGCCATATAAGCGTACTGCTGGTACTGGTGTCACAAAGGTGCCATAAGGCATCTCAGTCACTGGCAGTAAGTCCTTACCACCGGAGCTGGCACAGTGCCGGAACCCATTGCCAGGAGGCAGCCAAGCAGAGCCCGCAAGTGGTGAGTTTTACCATGGCTGGCATTGCACGTTTACCAGAGGGTAGGTGAGAACAGAACTGAATGGGGGAGTGGCAACGAGATGCAGGTATCTAGTTGTCTTGTGTGCTCCCTGAGGCATCTGGTGGGCCACTGTGAGATACAGGAAGCTGGACTAGATGGGCCTTTGGCCTAATCCAGCAGGGCTCTTCTTATGTTCCTTTAAACTAGTAAGTAGCACATATTTACCTCAGAATTTTACCTCAGAATGCCAGGTGCAAGGAGGGGCAACAGGATGCAGACATCTTGTTGTCTTGTGTGCTCCCAGAGGCATCTGGTGGCCACTGTGAGATACAGGAAGCTGGACTAGATGGGCACTTGGCCTAATCCAGCATGGCTCTTCTTATGTTCTTCGGAGTACGGGAGCAGGACCAGCAGAGGCAGCTATCGGATCCTAACTAGATCCAAGTCAGACTGTGTAGTCCAAGTTGGAGGCCCTCAAATCTTCACAAGCAAAATAGCCATTTGCAGATTTGAGGAGACCTAAAGGTGGGCCTCTGCCCTTACCCAGGGGAAGGGGATGAGCATCCCCTTCCTCTGAAAACTGTCCTATGGCTGCTGTGGCACCCATAGAATGCAGTAGTAGCCATTTGGCTACCATGTCTCCTATGGGCACCCAGGCACCATAGAACTTGGCTGCCCATGGTATAAAATTTAAACATTTAATATCCAACCAGCAAGTAGCTGGACTGGATGACCTCCAAGTTGTCATGCTAACCTTCCAAGTTGTTTTGATTCTATTCAGTTTGAAGTTAATCAGAACAGGGGGCATGTTTCCCACTATATGGTCAGACTACATAATATAGCAAGGAAGATGGAGTACCATCAC
Organism: Lerista edwardsae; assembly: GCA_029204185.1. Lineage (NCBI taxonomy): Eukaryota > Metazoa > Chordata > Lepidosauria > Squamata > Scincidae > Lerista > Lerista edwardsae. The sequence continues at coordinate 25,895,288 of JAJKFI010000009.1, forward strand.
TGGGTATGGATTAAGGAGCCGAAAAGATGTTAATTAATCAATGCAGTTGAAGACTCCTTTACGTTTATTTTCAGGCTGTGGTGGGACCCTCATGACTTCTTCTGGAATCTTCATGTCGCCCAACTACCCGATGCCCTACTACCACAACGCAGAGTGCTACTGGCTGCTCAGAGCTAGTCATGGAAGCCCCTTTCAAGTCCAGTTTGATCAGTTCCACCTCGAGTCCCATCCAAGATGTCAATATGATTACCTTGCTGTATGTAGAGCGGTTTATTCTTCCTCACTGAGAGCCCAATCCTAGCCTGCTTTCCAGCACTGAAGCAGCCACAATGCAGCTTCAGGAGGCCTCTGGGACTGCTCCCCATTGGCACAGCTGCATCAGCACTGGGAAGTTGGATAGAATGGGGCCATCACAGGTTAATGGCCATGCATGTGTTATTCCCCATTCCTTCTCCAATGGATGCAGAGAGCCTACACAGGAGCAGGGCATGCAAAGTCGACAGCGCCCACTCCACCAGGGAGAAACAGGAAGTGATGTCACTACAGCACATGACATTGTGATGTCATTGTGACATCACTTGTGGTTCAAGGCAGTCACTTTTAGGTTCTTCACGGAGGAGGGGACACTCCTGCGGCGGCTTCGCACAATCTGTTTCTTCTCCTGTGGAGGCTCCCAGCTTCCACAGGTGTGTGAACAGGGCACCCAATGCCAGTGCCTCTTCCATAACTAGGACAGAGCCTGGGAGCAGTCATGCACTCCCACATGGCCTGGCACCCGGGGTAGGTGCCCCTCAGGCTCCGCCCTAGTTATGGCTCGGCAGCACAGTGTTCTGCGGGCTCCCCTAAGACTCTTGAATGCATTCTGCCTTTTGAGTTTTGATTCCACAGAGAACCGCTTTGTATCGGAAAGATCATGTTGCAGCCTGAGCTCAAACGAAGGGAAGTCAATGGGAGTCTTGCACATCAGACATATCGCTGTTAGGAAAATGTTTTTAATGAATAGAAGAACAAAGGCAGAGCAGTGAGTTGTCTGACAAGATCTCCATTGTCTGCCCAGCTATCCATATTCAAAATGAGCTGAGTATGTTTTTTTTAAATAATCAGAGCTTCAGTGGATGCCCATTTACACACTCCCAGTCGTTAACATGCGGAACGCTCTGGCTACTTCAGCTGTTCCTGAAAATGCAGATTCGGCTACTGGGTATCTGAACTGTCAGCATTATTCTGAATATGCTTCAGAGTAGCCCATGCCATGTTTTTATGGTTTTCTAAAACTAAAGTTGCCATTTCAAAAATGCCTTTCCACGGCTCTCACTCTGATGTGCCATCTTGCCGAACACCACTCAAGGTTTCACTGTTTGCAAATGCTCATTTCTTCTGTTCAGTTTTTTGCCTTTGTTTCTCCAATCTTTTGCCATGTGGGCAGTGGCGTCATCTAAATGATTTAAGAACAGGTACTCACTTTTGATTGGCACGTGTCGGGACCCGCCCACCGGACGTGACGTCATAAGCCAGAAGTGATGTCGTGGCAGGAAGTGACATGAAAAAAGCCCTTTTTGAGGCCTCAGATGATTTTAAACTGACCCAACAGTTGCAACAGTATTCCACAGCACCCCCAGAACATGTTAAGGAGGCCTGGCATCATGTTAAAACCCCAGAGCAACTCATTTTTCAGTGGCAAGGAAAGGAAAGGCTCCGCTCGCTGCCTGCCTGCCTGCCTGGCTCTGAGAACATGCAGGCAACTCAAACATGCAGGAAATTCAAACGTTGCAGAGGGCGGAGTCGACGAGTGGGTGGGCGAATGGGCGGGGCCAGCTGTAATCCTAGAAACCGGTACTCGCGTACCCCCGCGTACCCCCTGCATGACATCACTGCATGTGGGCATCATTTTTTTAAAATCTAAAAGCTCTTTTTGACCCCAGATCCTTCTCAGGGAGCAATCCTAACCTGGAGTTAGGCCAGCGCAGTTAGGCCAGCAAAGTTTGGCCGGCACAAGGGCCACCGTAAAGCTTGTTTGGACCACCCTTGGAGGATGGCACACATTTGTGTGCTGGTGTCAGACTCCAAGAATGGTCCAAACATACTTTATGTTGGCCCTTGTGCTGGCCAAACTTTGTAGGCCTAACTGTGCCAGCCTAACTCCAGGTTAGGATGGAGCTCTCAGTGGGAATGGGCATCTCCCTACCTATTCCAAGTAGTCAACTATTCATGGCTGAAATGAAAAGGAAGCACTGGCCTTGTGGCTTCTATGCCACAGACTCATTTCCTCTGTCAATATCCTTCCTCTCAAGATCAGTTTCACATTCTTTTACAAAGGCATGCAAAAATCATAAGGGCACATTATTCTCTCATCTACCCCCATTTCAGCTCAGCATTTCTTCTGAGACTTCAGTAGTAACTATTTAATGTCAGGTGTATGTCAGGGAGAATTTAACTTGTTTCAGATATGGCAGTACAAGACACTGAAATGTGAAGGTGTTCATTAGGTACTCATTTTGGTAAATGCATTATGAAATAGCACGTTTACTCCCATTGCACACTTCTTCTTTACAAAAATGGCAGAGATGTGATCCATTGAACATCAGCACTAATACTTTACCAAGCATTATTATATTTTGTCTGCAGGTTTATGATGGCAACACTACAAATGCTAAGATGCTGGGTAAATATTGTGGAAACCAGATACCACCCTCAATCCGCTCTACTGGAGACAGTTTATATGTCAAGCTAAAGACGGATTACTCTATGGGAGGTGGAGGTTTCCTTGCTAGTTATGAGCAGAGTAAGTACTAATAATGTGGGCGCAATCCTAAACTGAGTTAGGCAGGCATAAACTAAGCCAGCAAAGTTTGGCGGGTACAAGGGCCACCATAAAGTATGTTTGGACCACTCTTGGAGTCAGAGAAGCCAGCACACAGGCATGAGCCATCCTCCGAGAATAGTCCAAACATGCTTTTTGGTGGCCCTTGTGCTGGCCAAACTTTGCTGGCTTAGTTTATGCCGGCCTAACTCCAATTTAGGATTATGCTCTGAAATGAATACCGTGCAAAAGTCCATGTAGCTCTGTGAACATGTTTTTGCTATACCCTTTAATGCATGTGGAGTAGAGTAACAAGAGATACGTAAAAATGAATTGCAGCATAATGGACGGTCCTCTTTCACTCAAGTCCAAATCCTACTTTGTATCTAAAAAGAGTTGCAACAACTCCATGAGGTTAGGTTGAGGGATCATAACTGACCCGAACTCATCCACTTTGCTTCATGAGTAAGTAGGGATTTGAACTCAGATCTCTTTAGTCCAAGATTGGCACTGTAAACCACTATATCATGCTGAATTGTTGACTATACCTTTAACCATTGTAAAGCGAGGGGATTTGGGCAGGTGCAGCTCATTATGGAAGGATTTCAAAAGCTGCACCTGCCCAAATTCTCTCTCTATACAATGGTTAAAGATATAGGCACTGTGTCCCAGTTTATATCTGGCAACCCTAGGTAGATCAAGCTAAGATGACAGTCTGGAACATTTTTGCAACAATTGTTGTGTTCCTTTTTGTATGAACTGAAAATGTTAAACTCTCCCTGTTCCTTCGGCAGCAGAGTGTGTGGTCAGTGTAGTTTTCCTTCCTGGGTTTGGTCTACAGCCTCCACTTAATAACACTCCAGCATGCATTTTTTAGGCTCCCATCAAATGTGAAGTGGAATCCTGTTCTCCAGTTACACATCTACTGGGATGACATGCATATGATATGAGAACTGTTCACATATTTCCCTTGATTCTTCATGGCATGACAATTAGCATTGATGAATTGCAGCTGAATGTGTGAACCTACTGGATTCTGGGTCAGTTCTGTCTAGTGTTTCCTGCAGACTTGCTGCTGTCATCCAGTGATGAACATGCATGTGTGAATCAGCCCTAGAGCGCAATCCCAACCTGGAGTTAGGCCAGCACAGTTAGGACAGCAAAGTTTGGCTGGCACAAGGGCCACTGTAAAGCGCATTTGGATCACTCTCGGAGTGAGGGGGGATTGCGCACAACCGTGTGCTGGCCTCTCTGACTTTGAGGGTGGTCCAAAGATACTTTATGGTGGCCCTTGTGCTGGCCTAACTGTGCCAAACTAACTGTGCTGAATTCTGCTATTGCATGCTGTTCCTGCTTCAAGGGCAGCCCTCATTTCCCTTTCAAGCATTCCTTTGAAACCTTGGTCTATTTTCTATCATGGACTTTGGACTGGCTACAAAATGTTCTTTTAGCTAGTTGCAGAACAAGGTCAAAGGCTCATGGAGGCATTTATTCAGCCCCCAACAGCAGTTGTTTCAATTATGACTGCTGGCTGATACTTTGAATGAGAATGGAAAACCATGTCTAAAGTCTAACTTTTCTTTTTTAATGCTTCTCCACCGCCCTCCAGTTTGCCAGGGGATAGTAATTGCCAACCATAGCCAGGGCATCTTGGAGAGCTTAAACTACCCAAATAATTACCCTCAAAATGCACATTGCAACTGGACCATTCAGACCACAGCTGGCAACACTCTCAACTACAGCTTCACAGACTTCAGCACGAAAGGAGGAGCCAATTGTGAACGTGACAGTTTAAAGGTATGGAGAAAAGATGTCCTGATTTTGTAGTATAATGTATAAGCAGTTTACCCAAAAGGGAACAAGGACAGGGTTACCAG
>JAJKFI010000009.1:25904964-25922919 GCA_029204185.1 Lerista edwardsae
TATATGTGTTAGTTATTAAACAGATTTACAAATCCCTCCAAACCATGCTTACAAACTATGGTTATAAAATTTCTTCTGTGACATTGGACAACCACATGTTCTTCACCTTAACTAAACTCATACGGATGTTGTGAAGTCAGGTTGCTAGTTTGGTTCCTCCTATATATAGTTAAGGGCGCAATCCTAATCTGGAGTTAGGCCGGCACAGTTAGGCCCACAACGTTTGGCTGGCACAAGAGATACTATAAAGCATGTTTGGAACACTCTCAGAGTCAGAGAGGCCAGCACACAGACATGCACCATCCTCCCTGACTCCGAGAGTGGTCCAAATCCACTTTACGGTGACCCTTGTGCCGACTAGACTGGCCTAACTGTGCCAGCCTAACTCCAGGTTAGGATTGCATCCTAAGAGTATTAGAAGCCAGGGGGAATTGCACCTTGTTCCTTCAGTTTGGGAGATAATATTCAATCATAAAATGTAAATTAAGAAGCCAACCTCCAGCGTTCTCATATCTTCCCTATCTGAAAATACCTGCTTCAGTACTTTTAATACCTCTGTGTGAGGAGAAAGTCCTGAAAATCTAATTCTTCTTGCCACAGTGATACTATTACGTTTCTTATCCTGGGCTCCTGGGGAGGTCAAGAGATAAAACAGGGTCATTTATGTTACAGTTCAGCCTTTTTTTTTTTAACCTGGCACCCCACACTTTTGGCTGTGCCCCCATGCACAGGTTCATGCCACACACACGCACTTACTGACGAAGCAAACCTGTTTGCTGCTCACTAATTCGATGCATGCACAACCACATCAAGATAAATACGTTGGCCTTTTTTTTTTTTTTTTTTTTTTGCATCTCAGAAAACACGGCTTGCAAATGCGGCTTTGTTGCGTGACCCATTTAACCACATCTCAAGCAGGGAGATTTAAGCCTGGGGCATTGTGCATCACTTTGGAAAGAATAAGGGCCTGGAAACATAATTAAATAGCCACAGTGGCCTTGTCTGCCTAATCAGTTCACACTATTCAGTTTCCGACAGTGCAGTGAGGCCGCTGAAATCAGCTCCTGGGGCCCTGGCTTGGGTTGCCTGGTTGTACGGCTTGATATGCATTGTTAGGACGGGAATTCCTCTGCACAGGTTTACAGACTGCAGCCATTTCCCAAAGGCCTCTCTCGTTGGCTAGACGTTTGAGGAGTTCAGAGTACAATGGAGAGGGGGCGGTGTGGAATGCATCTTTACCAAGGGGAAGAGAGGGACTGATATAAAGGAAGAGAGAGCTCTTCAGCTGAAAACCCCTGCAGGGAAAGTGTAACCGAACAACAGGAGTAAGATCTCAGGACTATGGGGTGATGTCATCCCAGAGCTAGACAAAGGAAGGAGGAAAGTGCCTTTTTCTGTGGAGACGGATGACCTCACCCTCCTCCTTGGAGCTGGAGCTGAGCTTTCTTCTCTGCACTTCTAAATAGCTTCTAAAGTCTCTGTGGTTGGTGAGCTGCAGTCCCTATTCTTTCTGCAGCCCTTGCTGAGTTCTTTAAACTCAAAGCAGGGCCGGCTTTAGGCCAATGTGACCAATGTCATCACGGGCCGCGCGCTTTGGGGGGGGGTGGCTCCCCACCAGTGCAGTGACCATATTGCTTGCTGCTGCAGACAGGATCTCTTAGGATTGTATGTAGGTCGGTGAGGCAAGTGGAGCATTTACCTTGGGCCAGCGATGGGATCCGCAAATTGAGAAGGGGAACGCTGGGCGGGACGAACGCGGGACTTCCATGTGATTGGCTGCCTGTCTGCAGCGTTCCGCGGCTGCCCTGGCCTCGGGGGGGCTGCCCCCGGTTGGCACGCCCCACCGCTGCTCGCCCAGGCACCCAGCGCGCCCCCCACCCGTCCTCCGCGGCGAGCAGGAGCCCCCCCGAGGCCAGGGCAGCCGCAGAACGCTGCGGACGGGCTGCCAATCATGTGTAAGTTCCGCCTAAGTCCCGCCCAGCATTCCCCTTCTCAATTTGCGGATCCCATCACTGCCTTGGGCCCTTTCAGCTGCCCCAGCTTCAGAAGTGCCCAAAATGGGCCTCCTGGAAGCAATTGGCAGTGACATCATCCTGTCACCACCAACTATTTTCAGGTGCCACATTTTGTGTATGGCACCACAAGTGCTCTTCTTGGTGAGTAGGGGGCCCTGTGGGGAGTGTGGGGGGCCCCACAGGAATGCCCCGCATTGGGCCCCGCCACTCCTAGAGCCGGCCTTGACCCAAAGGTAGCTTTTCCCTTCTTTATTTCCTCTCCCTTCACCCATCTTCAGATTTCCTGTCTCTGAATTGTACTTGCACAAAATTCAGGGCCATCAACTACCCTGATTTTCTTGCCCTGTGCTTAGTGTTTTGGTCAAAAAAGCATGAAAGTCCTTTAGGCTTTTCAGAAGCAAGTTTTGTAGGGGCGCAAGCCTAACCTGGAGTTAGGCCGGCACAGGTCTCTTGTGCCAGCCCAGGAGTATTGCAAATGCACAGTCAAGTGCATTTGGACCACTCTCAGGGAGATCAGCACACACGTGCCATCCTTCCTTACTCTGAGAGTGTTGCAAACATGCTTTACAGTGCATTTGCAACAGTCCTGGGTTAGGGGCGCAATCCTAACCAACTTTTGAGCACCAACATACCTGGGCTATTGGGCATGTTCTGCATCCTGCAGTTGAGGGGCAGTCACGGAGGCCTCCTCAAGGTAAAGGTATGTTTGTTCCCTTACTTGGAGCTGCATTGCCCTTACCCAGTGATGGGATCCGCAAATTGAGAAGGGGAAGGCTGGGCGGGACTTAGGTGGGACTTACACATGATTGGCAGCCCGTCCTCAGCGTTCCGCGGCTGCCCTGGCCTCGGGGGGGGGGCTCCTGCTCACCGCGGAGGATGGGTGGGGGGCGCGCTGGGTGCCTGGGCGAGCAGCGGTGAGGCGCGCCAACCGGGGGCAGCCCCCCCCGAGGCCAGGGCAGCCACGGAACGCTGTGGACGGGCAGCCAATCACATGGAAGTCCTGCGTTCGTCCCGCCCAGTGTTCCCCTTCTCAATTTGCAGATCCCATCGCTGCCCTTACCCCAGTGCTGGAAAAATGGTTTGGATCATGCCCTAAGTCTGTGAAAAGCACTAGAAATAGGCCTAAACCTCCTGATGCTGTACATGGAATTCTAGTAAAGGCCTAAATAAAGTGCTAATACACCACTTAACAGTGGTATTATCGTTCCTTCAAGCTCTCTTGCACATGCAAAGTTCATACCAGTTGGAAAATCTTCAGATTTCCTAGTCTAATCATTAGTGTGCTACTGTTCTTTTTGCCTGCCATGACTGAGCCACAGTTGCATGAGAGTGATGGGTGGTGGCTAGGAGAAGAATTCTAAACACCTCTCGCAAATTGCTCTTCAGATTCCATCTTGGTTCACTACCATTTTTTATTTGCTTTGGTGTGATCTTTTAATTTTGGTAAGACTAATCTTTACTTTGGTCATTTCCATTAAGAACTAGTTCAAGGTCAGGCAGGCTTTGAATTCCCCAACAAGCCGAGCCAGCAGTGGTAGAGTGGCTAGCTAGCGATTGTCGCCCATAACATTGCTCAGTTTGTTACAATATGTGACAAGCCCACGTTCATAGCCCTTTGAGAACAACAGATACAGAACACGCTCAGCTGTGGTCACTCTTAGCTCAGCAGCCAATTCCTGTAATAGGTCAAAGGTTTTTTTCTAAATTGCCCTTTTTGCATAATCTGCAGTGATAAAGATTCCAGCAAAAATATGGCCACTGAATCATGGGTTTCCTGATCCTTTTTATTTGTTGTACTGTTTCCAAGCAACTATAACTTGTGTAGGCCAAAGCCATAAATGCTTTCTAGGGGGAACTCCAAATCTCTGAGTTATAAAAAAGAAACCAAATCTCCCCCCTCCTTTTTTCTCATGATTTTTAAAATATATGGTAGACATTTCCAAAAATGACTACAAGGAACTTTGACCAAACTGAGTATATAATTCAACCCCTGGAGACACATCTTGAGTACAGCTGGTTGTTTGTGCAGCCACCCAAGCATTCCAGATCTAAATATGCCTTAGTCTTAAAGTCCCTTGCAACATTTTTTTCCCTGTAAACCCAAGCTCCTGAAATATGTGAAAGTTCACTGGGTGATTCCTGTACTGTCTTCATATAACTTGTTATAATTTATATCTTTATTTGTGCTTGGTATCTAAAAACCAGACCCCTATTCTGTGACAGCAAACGGAAAATTCCCTTTTATTTTTAATGATAGAAAAACCAGATCTTTCTCTCAGAATGTAATCCTAACCTGGAGTTAGGCCGGCACAGTTAGGCTAGCAAAGTTGGGCCGGCACAAGGGCCACTGTAAAGCATGTTTGGACCACTCTTGGAGTCAGGGAGGATGGCGCAAGTCTGTGTGCTGGCCTCTCTGACACAGAGAATGGTCCAAAAATACTTTACAGTGTGCCTTGTGCTGGCCAAACTTTGCTGGCCTAACTGTGCCGGCCTAACTCCAGGTTAGGATTGTACTGTCAGTGTGTTTGTTGTCGAAATGCAAAGGTTTTTTTTTTTTGTTTTTTTTTTAAGGAGACAGTGTTCTATGCCAGGGGTTGCCAAACTTGTGACTATCATGCAACAGAAAACCCTTCCCCTTCCCAAGTGGCGCTTCCTGTTCTGTGGAAGCACTGTTGCATTTTCAAGCTGAACTGGTGGCAGGGACACTCTGGGCCGTCACGTCTATGCCCGGCATCCCGCTGCACAGCCTTCTGGGACTCCAGGCTTAGACGCAACTGCCCAGAGTGTTCCTGCCATCAGTTCAGCTTGAAAAAGTAGTAGCTCTTCCACAAAACAGGAAGTTCTGCTTTCAGGGTGCTGTTCCCGGATCTGGCCCACGGGCTGGGGTTTGGAGACCTCTGTTCTACACAAAAGTAGACTCTCAGCCAATGCCACAGTCTGTTGACAGGGATCTATCAAGGACATGGAGAGCCAGGGTGGTGTTGGTGGTTCTGGAGTTCAGCTTAGACCTGGAAGTTCCAGGTTCAAATCCCTGATCAGCCTTAAAGCTTCCTGGGTACTTTTGGTCCAGTCACTATCGCTCAGCCTTACCTACCTCACAGGGTTGTTGTGAGGGCAAAAGGAGGGAAGGAACCGTGTACATCACCCTGAGCTCCTTGGAGGGAGGGCAATACAAAAACGTGAAAATAAATAAATAAATATTGTTACATGTTTGGACATTCTCTTCCAGAGAGTGGCGGTCTGGATTAAGGAACGTGGCATTTTAAAACTCTGCCAGGCAGATTTCAAAGTCCCAATTTTGGAGATAAGTAGAACAAATATTTTTGTAAAAAATAAAAATAAAAAATCATGTGTATAGGTAGCATTTTTCATCATTTCCTTCCCCAAAGGAAATGCAGTCAGTGTGCAATAATAAGATTACTTGAACATCTGGCTGACGTTTCCTGTCTTGGTAAGCTGGGTGCGAGAATGGTAGGCTCGTTAAGCAGCGAGGGAAGACGTTCTGTGGGCAGTTGAACACATGCTGGGGAGTAATTAATGTAAGCTGGGCCTAGCTTTCATATGTCATGCAGAGCCCCTTCACCCCTCCAGCAGCAGCACATTTTAATAAATAAACCCCACTTGTGTGGCCACACTATCTGAGAGGCAGTTGGAATCAAGGAAATACTGTCTTTGGAGCTCAGCCTCTTACAGCCCAATCCTTTTGCCACTTTTCAGGGGTGGCACGTGCCACTTTTTATGTAAAGAATCTTGAACGTGCCACTCCACCTTAAGGTTGCTTTTCATGATTACCATATTAGCTCAATGGAACCTCCAAGTTTAAAGGCCAAAAGTGCCAAAAGGTACACAGCAAGAAACCTACCTTATTGACTTTCTCTCCTGTCCATTATTCTTTTCCCACCTTCCCCCCCCATCCCCACAGTGGCGTTTCTACAGGGATGGCAAAGCTCTAAGTTTTGCAAGAAGCCTTACCTTGCAGTGGAAATCACTCCTCTCCTGCACCGTTTTAGCCAATCCTCACAGGGAACAGCAACATCTTGGCATTGCTTACTGGCTACAGCAGCAAGGGAGAGGAGGGATTTACATGACAGGGTAAGGCTTCTTGCAACACTTAGAGCTTTGCCATCCCTGTAGAAACGCCTCTGCATCCCCATCTTCCAACCAGAGCAAATAAAGTAGTGTAGGTGTGGCCATTCTGAGTATGCCCACTGCAGCGTTAGAAACATTAGGGGTGTGCTATGTAAGGGACGTGGTGACGCCGTGGATTAATCCACTGCTGGGCTTTCTGACCGGAAGGTTGGGAGTTCAAGACTGCGAGATGGAGGGAGCTCCTGTCGCTTGTCCCAGCTCCTGCCAACCTAGCAGTTCAAAAGCACCTAAATGCAAGTAGATAAATAGGGACCACTTTGGTGGGAAGGTAACGGCGTTCCATGCACTACGGTGTAGAGTCATGCCGGCCACATGACCACGGAAGCTTGTCCTCGGACAAACGCCGGCTCTACAGGCTTAGAAACGGAGATGAGCAATGCCCCCTACAGTCGGTCACGACTAGACCATTCGGTCGTGGGGAAACCTTTACCTTTACGTAAGGAGTAGCAAAGAAATAAAGCGTATAAATGGTTGCAGTGCTTTCTTTGTTTTTATTTAAATGTTTTTTTTTCCAAAAATATATGATGACTTTGTGTGTGCCACTCAGAAAGTGTCTGTGTGGCACTAGTGGCACATGTGCCGTGGGTTCGCCACCCCTGGCATATTTACTCAGAGGTAAATCTCACTGAGGGTACAGTCCTAACCAACTTTCCAACTCTGGGGTAAGGGCAATGCAGCTTCGTGGTATCGCTACCAACGTTCCCTCACCTTGAGGAGGTCTCAGTGACTGTCCCCCCCCCACCAAACAGCAACATGCAGCACATGCCCCATTGGCACAGCTGTGTCAGTGCTGGGTTAGGATTGCGCTCTAAGTTGAGTTGAACGGAATCCCAGCCCTGCGTGTAGAGGACTGCAGCTTTCATCGTCATGCAGAGGCAGATCTAAGGGAGGGCAAAGCTCTAAGTTTTGCAAGGAGCCGTACCTTGGAGTGGAAATCACTCCTCTCCTGCACCGTTTTAGCCAATCCTCACAGGGAACAGCAACATCTTGGCATTGCTTACTGGCTACAGCAGCAAGGGAGAGGAGGGATTTACATGACAGGGTAAGGCTTCTTGCAACACTTACAGCTTTGCCCTCCCTGTAGATCCGCCTCTGTCGTCATGCTACACCAGTTTACAGATGCTCACAATTAATAGGCTTTTTGCCTCCTCAGACTTGTTGTCCTGTGAATTTTGATGGTAAATCGGGAAAGCAGTACAATAATCTCTTCTGAGAAGAATCCCGAAAGAGCAATGCAATTAAACGTTGAGTGCAGCGATGGGACAACAGGAAAGATCTGCAGGGGAGTGTTTTGGGCAGCCTGTATTTCCCACCCGTCTGTCCATTCCACGCTTTAGTAAATCATGTTTTTGCGCCTAGCAGGAAGAAGTCAGCAGGAGAAGTTTAGTCATAAGTGCCTGTTTATGTTGAAATGTTCCCAGTTCCTTCAGCCCAGACATGAAGCGTATTGCTGCTGCCAGTGCTGGCTGCAATGTCTCTAAGGCCGAATGAAAGCTGCATCCATTTCCAAACTTCTTCGCAGTTGTTTCGCTACTGTAAAAAAAAGGTCTCGTGTGCCCGTTTTACTTCTGCAGAGCTCTAATTGGCACACAAGTTGCTGCAGAAGGTGAAAGGTTCTGCGAAGAGCATGGGTGGGGATAGACCCTCCCTTTTTTTCCCAGAAGCTCAGAGGCATCACAAGTCAATTTGCACAGGCAGTCCAGACTGCTCCCTCAGGAAAACCAGGGTGAGGCACACATGGACATAAAGTTTTAACTTAGCATTTTGTTTGTGCCTGAGATTGTGCCGTTCACAGTTAGTTCTCAAATCAGGACACACTTTTTGAAATGACACTCTATTGGGACACACCTAGGTTTACCAGAGGTTTTTTTTTTTTTTAAGGAGATCTAAAACAAAAGAATATCTTATTTATTTACAAGTAATAATACCCAGAAAAAAGACCTTCAAATATTCCTCTCCCTATATTTCCACAAGTTTGCAAACTGCAGGAGCTGAGCTTTTTGCAGGCTAGTTAGCAGCTATCTGATTTTGGAATAGCTTCAGAGCTTGAAGCAATTTGTTGTCTGATCTTTCTACCACCCTTACATGATAGGGTGATAGAAATGTACACCCTTAATGTACAAATGTAGGTAGAAATGTACAAATGTACACCCTTAAATTTCACCAAAAATCAGGTTGCGACTCATCAGTTGGTCCTGACCCGCAGTTTGAGAACCACAGGTTTAGATTGCTTAGGGCACAATCCTAACCAACTTTCCAACATTGGGATAAGAGAAATGCAAATCCAACAAACATTCCCTTACCTTGAGCCCACTGGCCTGTCGGTTCCACCTCAAGTTAAGATTGTACCCTCAGTGAATGGAAGGATATGGGATTGCACTGAGTGGTCCCAGTGTTGTGTATATAGGTATAGGTGTGCAAAGCCCATCCTCACCTTTGGTCCAATGCACAAAAGCGAGGCCAGCCACCTCTAGCAGATCAGGAGCCCTCTGTGTATTGACAATGTATGGCAGGGAGCACTAGAATGCAGCGCTGTTCTCGACGAACAGCGATGAGAATCCGCATTCTGCTGTTCAACAGCTGATCTGAGCAGTTGAGCATCTGATATTTCCATGGAAGTAAGTAAAAATCAATGAGCAAAAAATGAGTAAAAATCTCCTTCCAAGTCTCTATATTTAGGACCAGTGCGCCGACTCGGTAGACCCATTCTACCGAGATATAAACTCTGCATATAAACTCTGCTATCACTGATGCAGTGCAAGTGTTTGTTATCCGTTCTGTTTTGCAGGGTGGAAAAAGTGCTCCAGAGAAAATAATCATGTCAGACAACTTGGGGAATTCAGAAATGAGGTGCAGGAGATTTGTGTGTGTGATGGGTCTTGCTGGCAGCCATAGTGATGCAGGCACAGATGATTTCACAAAAAATATCTTGCTTGTGTGGCTAGAGCATTAATTGGATTTTCTGAGCGTACTAACTGGAGTAAGCAAAAACCACAAGAATGTTAGCAGAGCACATGTGCAGTGTGAAAATAATATTAGCTGAAAAAGAAGAACTTGGCTCTCATTCTTCAACAAGGGACTAGCAGCTGATGTGTCCCCCCCCCAACCAAGGACTGAGTAGAAGCCACAACATCCAAGGCACACCTATTAGTGGCTTTCCTGACCTTTATTTTTCCTGCCTTTAGTCTTTGTTTCATGCCTGTGTAATGAAACAAGATGGGGCATACATTGTTTTCTGGAGCGTGGATCTCAGCCAACCCTACTAAGGCTTTACAAAGATAAGAGCAGTAGTAAGAGATAATTAAAACGTTTGTCTCCCAAGTGACCATATGTGAAATGAATACAGCGAAATAAAGGAAATGATTCATTTTTTTCCTGACCAGAAAACCAGCTGCAATTGTTATGCAGAAGTCTGGCCTCACAATTTCTGCATTCACAATGACTCACTGCAAATCTAAAGGGAGAAGGGGGATCTTTTGGATGCTTTCCCAAGAAAACTGCGCTGTTTCAAACGTTTGCCTCATGATGGTTGGTGATTGCCGATCTAGATGCAGGGTAGATTATCTGGGTATAATGGAAGAAAGCAGACCTTTTTACAAGATGGGCAGGCAGCATGAGAACAATAGAGGAAGTGGAATTGGGATTTCAGCAGAAGTGATGCCACATCCTAAAAATACCAGAGAAACACACGTAGATCGCAATCCTAACCTGGAGTTAGGCCACATAGTTAGGCCAGCAAAGTTTGGCCAGCACAAGGGCCACCGTAAAGCATGTTTGGACCACCCTTGGAGTCAGGGAGGATGGCACACATTACGGTGTTCCTTGTACCAGCCAAACTTTGTTGGCCTAACGGTGCCGGCCTAACTCCAGGTTAGGATTGTGCTCTTAGTAAGACATTGACCAATCTGTTGTTAAAGAAAAGGATTAATTCAGGAATAAAAATGTAAGAAGAGCCCCGCTGGATCAGGCCAAAGGCCCATCTAGTCTAGCTTCCTGTATCTCACAGTGTCCCACCAGGTGCCTCAGGGACCACACAGGACAACAAGATACTTGTATCTCGCTGCCACTCCCCTGCACCTGGCATTCTGAGGTAAATTCTGAGGTAAATACACTGGTGGCTAGTCAGGATTCTCCACAGCATTTCTCTCTGACAGATGCCAGAACCAGATGCTCCTCTTCAGACTTGTACTCATAGAAACATAGGAACAACCCCACTGAAACAGGCCAAAGGCCCATCTAGTCCTGCTTTCTGTATCTCACAGTGGCCCATCAGATGCCTCAGGGAGCACACATGACAACAAGATATTTGCATCCTATTGCCACTGCCATTCTGAAGTAGCCTAATGTAAGGAGGTTGCACAACCCATCATGGCCTGTAGCCCACAATGGACTTTTCCTCCAGAAATCTGTCCAATCCCCTTTTAATTGAGTTTCCTAATTTTTCAGGGTGTGGCGGAGACCTCTTTGGGACTTCTGGATCATTTCATAGCCCTGGATACCCAGCAAGTTACCCACACAATAAGGAATGCCACTGGTACATTCACACATCCCCGGGCAGTAGTGTTCAACTCACCATTGTGGAATTTGACATTGAATACCATTCGAGTTGCAACTATGACGTTTTGGAGGTAGGTGTTTTTCTTCTGATACTCTAGGCAGGTTGAGTAGGCTGGATGCATACCAAGATTCACATTGTTTTCAATAACTAGGGAAAAAATTACTCCCTCTAGTCCCAAACTCTATATTTCATTTATTTAATTGGAGACTTCTGTACTGCCTTTCCCTTGGTACCAAAACTCAAGGTGGGATACAACATAAAAAGATAAAAACATGCATCATGAAACTCATACAATAAAAGCATTCATCATAAAACATAATAAAAGCTTGCATCATAAGAACAATACTTTAAAGGACAGTAAAAAAAAGCAGCTGAAATATTAAAGCATAAGATTAATAGCAGATACTATAATAGAAACACAATGTAATTTAATTTAATATGAACAACTTTTAACTACAGCCAATGTAATCCAGATACAATGCTTTTTCTAATTATGACTGTATTGCTTGTTGACCAGAGGCCAGAAATCTGTAGTCCACTGGCTGGATCTGGCCACCACCCATCGTCAACCAGCCCAAGCAGAACTCAGCTTGGTGAAGCCTCCTGCTGCCCAATTTGCTGTGTGGTGGATGGAACGGCAGAGCCACCTGCCCAGGGTTATGAAGTCCCTGTGTCTTGCTGCACAGGGCAAGTGGCGCTACCATTCCCTGTCAAGCGCTTGGCAAATTGGGTAGGAGGCTTTACCTCCCAAGCCAAACGCTGTGATGCTGCTTCTGTGAGCTCAGCAATCCGGAAGTTCGGCAATGACGTGATGACATCATCGCCCAACATCCTGACATCATTGCCAAACGTCCTTAAGCTGGCAAAGTTTGCCAACCCCTATTGTAGACCCACTTTGGAAGCTAGTGGAGAACAGGAGGCCTGGCGTGCTGTGGTCCATGGGGTTGCAAAGAGTCAGACACGACTTAGCGACTGAACAACAACAACAAATTGTAGACCATGCAATTACAGGTTAGAGTTCCCATGTCCAACGTTCATTCTGTAATAATACATTCTATGGAATTCTATGTAAGAAATGTTATGAGGACAAAATGAGAAATGTTCTTACTACATGCTCACAGTGGGAGATTGGAGATGCAAAACGGACGTTCCCCATCAGAACTGTATGCTCCGTTCACGCTGGGAAAGCCATTCCTGGCCACAGATCTCCAGTTTGGAGACTGCTGCACTAAAGAGTTGTTTTTTCCTGATTTAGGGGGATTCCCCCTAGGCATTTGAGAACCAGTAACAAAAAACGAAACAAAACACCCACTCTTTATCTGTAGGAGTTTATGTCATGTTCTTGCGGCTCTCCTGATTAGAAATCACATGTGCCTAAAATGATCCATGATCAAACTGATCGATCTACAAGATGTGACTATCGTAGATGCAACAGAGGATGTCAATTAACTATCAGCTGAGGTTGAACTGAAAGGAACAGTTATGGTTTTATTTTCCTGCTGTGGATGTATTCCAGTCCACCAGAGCACAATGAAACTGTTGTTTTGGGGAACAGAAGGATACAGAGTCATATATTATTGTAGCACTTGTGATCTAAAAAATCTAGTGCATGGTTGGAGATTCCTGCTCTTTTACGCTCACCTGCCCTCTTTTGTATAGCAGCCGAGAAAATGTTCCCAGTTCTCATAGGTAGGTATTTTAGGTAGGTAGTTATTGCAATTGAAGCCAACTGCTACCAGAGAAGAAGCAGGAGTCTTTGAAAGGGGATTCAAGAAGTGGGGTGAAGAAGTGAGATGGAAGTCACAGCATGCAGAGGATCGTAGCATAAAATCTTGGGGCAAGGTTAGACTCCAATTCAGCTGGGAGCCACCTCTCTGGAACTTTTTATGGGTATTATGTATGCATATATGTGCATATATGCATATATGTGCATATATGTGCGGATGAGTGCGTGTGCGCCCTAAATGTATCTGTTCTGCTTATACAAAAGAAATACATATCCTGTAACAATCACTAGACCAGTTGTCATCCTGACATTGAGAGCGCAATCCTAACCTGGAGTTAGGCCGGCACAGTTAGGCTAGCAAAGTTTGGCTGCCCCAAGGGACACTATAAAGTAGGTTAGGACCACTCTCAGAGTCAGAGAGGCCAGCACGTAGACGTGCACCATTCTCCCTGACTGAGGGCACAATCCTAACCTGGAGTTGGGCTGGAACAGTTAGGCCAGCAAATTTTGGCTGGCACAAGGGCTACCATAACGCACGTTTGGACCATTCTTGGAGTCAGGGAGGACAGTGCATGTCTGTGTGCTGGCCTCTCTGACACCAAGAGTTGTCCAAACATATTTTACTGTGTCCCTTGTGCCGGCCAAACTTTGCTAGCCTAACTATGCCGGCCTAACTCCAAGTTAGGGTTGCGCTCTTAAGAGTTGTCCAGACGCACTTTATGGTGGCCCTTATGCCAGCCAAACTTTGCTGGTCTAACTTGTGCCGGCCTAACTCCAGGTTAGGATTGTGCTCTAAATTAAGCAATTGCCACATTGTCTTACAACGCTTAGGAGCCTGTGGCTGATTTCCCCACATACAAGTCATGGACCTTACTGATCCTGGACTGGTGTAGCCCATTTGAATAGTCCTTTCCCCTTGATTCACTTTTCACAAGACATGGATTGGGGATTCAGCCATAACACCCAGGATTCTCATCCGTAGACATGACTCTTCCCTTCCTACGAGTGACCCCGGTGCCAGGGCAAAATCACCCATATCTGTCACAATTATGTTGCTGTAATACTTGAGGACATTTGCAAATACTGTAGCTGAATATTTCCCCATCTTCCAGGCTGCAATATCGTGATGACACCACAATTTAGAAATGAAAGACTTCTGCTGCATTACACCCTTCTACCTCCTCCCTTCTAGAAATCCTATTCTTTTGCCCCTTCGACCCACATTAACTAGTTTGTAATGCTATGAAGCAAGAGAACCTGGTAGTCATTCTTCTGTCTGAATGCCTCCTTTTCTCTCAGCAAGTGGTCACATCTCTGGAGGGGCCAGATTTCCCCCCCCTCACTGAAATCTGTACCATGAGGATGGGCTGCCACATCAAACGGCCTTTCTGCTGCTCATAACTTTGGAATGCTGATTTGATTGTTCCCAATAAACGGAGCTAACAGAGCTGAAGCAAATGGCAAAAACAGACTAAAACCACGGGATTTAGGGAGCCGCGCTGCTTCTGTCAGAAGGGCACCCTCTCCCTCAGTCGCGCGTTCCAGTTGGAGCAGTGTTTTTCATTTCAGGCATCCAGTTCTTCTGCACGAGCCACACCCTGACTTTTGTTCCAGTCCGCTCTGCCTACTCTCTCTCTCTTTTTTTTTTTCAAAAGCGGATCCATGTGGTAATAATTGGCTTTTTTCTTTATAGCCAAAAGTAACTTTTTTCCCCTTGAAATTTCCCGTCATGGAAACAGTGTGCTTCTTTCTGCTCCAGCCCTTTGTGAAAGCATCTGATTAGCTCAACGGGCATGCAGAGAAAAGGAGAAAGAAAAAAGAAAGCACACCTCCCTTGCGTGGTTTTCGAACTGCCCTTTGGTTTTGAAACCCGACAAATAAAAAGGCAATTGTGAAACTGGCTGGCAACGAAAAAGGGCACTGAACAAATGAAGTGTTTCCCCCAGAATGTGTCTCCCTCTTGTCTTATTTGGCAACATACTGAGATTGGGGCCCAAACTCTATCCAACTTTCCAGTGCGGATGCCGTTGTGCCAATGGGGCGTGTGCTGCATCCTGTGGTCGTGGGGTAGCCGTGGAGTCTTCTTCAAGTTAAGGGAATGTCCGTCCCCTTCAGCATTGTCATTCAGCCGGAACGCTGGTCCCCTTCCCTCAGAGCTGCATTGTGGCTGCTTTGGCCCCGGAGAGTTGAACAGGATCGGGCCCTGCTTTAGCACACTAGGGCTGAAAAGTCATTTTCTGGAGAGGAGTTTGAAACCAAAGATTCATTTTGTGGAGGGGCTTGAATCCAAGAAGACGAGTTCTGCTCGTATCATGAAGCTCCCCCACCTCCTCCTCTTGGTTGCATTTTGCATCCCCCCAAAGCTGCTCCTGTGTCTGGAGAACCCTATCAAATGCTGTATAGGGGCAGTAGCAGGAGGGAATCGACAGATATGGGTGTTGTTTTTTTGAAGAACTTCAACAATTAATTCAGGCTCCTTACAGATGTTGGTAATTTACCCGGTTTAGTTGCAGGATTAAGGTCCCAATCCTACCTGACTTTCCAGTGTTGATTTTTATTTATTTTTATTTTGAAGAATTTATACTTTCCCATACCGAAGCGAATGCCCAAGGCGGCTTCCATGGGCAGGCTAGTCTAAACCACCATTTTTCAATGGGGTTTTTACAAATATACAGTATTCTGCAATTCACCGAATCCTCAGTCCCAGCTGTAGCCTTCACAGTGTGGTTCTCTCCTCTGGCCGTGTGACATGGAGCTTCAGCAGGTGATCGTAAGTCCAGCTTGGTCAGGTCCTCAAGGTTGGATTCCGTTCTTTTGCCGGCTGGTCTTCTCACCACATTCCCACACTGGCTCATCAGCTCCACAGTGACTCCGTTCTGCCACAACAGGTACTGCAGCTTGCCCCAGCCTGGCGTTCCATCTCCCATCCAAAAATAGACCCCAGATTCTCCTGCTTCGCTTCAGGCAGTAGCAGCAGCTCAACCATCAGTCCACACCTCCTGCCCACTCCATATCACCTCCCCGATTCAGCTACAGTGCAGCCCCAAAGTTAGGGAAGAAACATTTCCTTTTCTTGAGGAGGCCTCCCTGACTGCCTCTCCACCACGGAATGCAGCACACACCAGCAGTGGAAAATTGGATAGGATCGTAACCACTCGCAGCTTGGGAGTAGGCAGGAACTTCCCAGGGTAGGTGTCAGCCGCGCCTATGGGCTTCTTGTATCTGCACCAAATTGGGGCTGCATGGCCCGGGGATGGGAGCTTGGTTGCATGAAAGCTCTGGCTATGATCATTAGAAGGGAGCTCCCAACCAGGAAGATTGAAACCAGAATTGCTTGGAATGGATCTCTGGCTAACTCAACTGTGTGCGTAAAGCTTAACCATTGCTACAGGAAAGAAATGTCATATATGGAACAACCTTGGGCTTCAAGCACACACAGAGGCACACTTTCTGTTTGCTAAATTGAGATTTCATTTTAACAGCGATGCCATTCAGCTTGATTAATCCAGAGCATCTCTTGAGCATGAATAGGACAGAAGAGCAATTGAAATCACATGTCTTTCCTTCTGAAGCCAAAAATGTTTGTGCTCTCTCAAATGAAAGCCAAGGTTCAGGCTGTTGGGCCTAGAAAATTAGCCACTAAACCACAGAAAAAGACCTTCAACTTTCTGTATATATTTGAAAAAAAGGTGGCTCAGTCAGTGCCTGCTCAGTTTTATTTCCTTCATGAATCACAGCCATGGAAGGCATGTATTGTTCTTTCCATTGCTATAGTCCTTGGGAAAATATGGGAATACTATTTTCTCTACTCCATCGAGGAAGGGCATGGCAGGGTGGAGCACTTTGCTGTGATAAACAGGGTGAATCACAGCAACTGTTGCTGATTTTTGATAACTAGATTTAGGACGCTATCCTAACCTGGAGTTGGACTGGCACAGTGAGGCCAGCAAAGTTTGGCCATCACAAGGGCCACCGTAAAGTGCGTTTGGACCACTCTCGGAGTTAGGGAGGAGGGCGCACGTCTGTGTGCTGGCTTCTCTGACTCTGAGAGTGGTCTAAATTATTATTATTATTATTATTATTATTATTATTATTATTATTATTATTATTATTATTATTTATTAAATTTCTACCCCGCCTTTCTGCCCGAAGGCACTCAAGGCGGCATTACAAGGTTAAAACACAATAAAATAATTACATCGTAATTAAAAGAGAATAATTAAAAACAATATTAAGAATAAAATGTACAACAGCCAATCCCATGGATCATAAAATGTACAAAATATAAAAAGGATGCAAAAAACCAGCCTGTCAGCAACTAAAAGCCTGCTGAAACAAAAAGGTCTTCAGCCCCCGCCGAAATACCTCCAAAGAGGGAGCAGTTCTTAACTCTAAGGGGAGGGTATTCCAAAGTTGGAATGCACTTTATGGTGGCCCTTGTGCTGGCCAAACTCTGCTGGCCTAACTGTGATGGTTGTGATTGCACCCTTATAGGAATTTATTCAGATTGACAAATATCTGAATCTAATCCACTGCATAGGGTCAGAAAGGAAACACCAACTGGGATGAAAATAAGCTAGTCCTCCAAGACTGGCATAGACCTCAGAGAGCATGAATGTGTGGTGGAAGGTCAGGATTGTGTCCATTGATCTCAATCCTGATCTTGTGCTTCCATGCTATACAGACCTTTAGAATTCAATAAGGTTGCCGTTCATATGTTCAGTTGGTACATTAATGGTTTCTCATTCACTTTCTCCATCTTCTTTTCTCTTGTCAGGTCTATGGTGGGTTTGACTTTTCTTCTCCTAGGCTGGCCCAGCTGTGTGTCTCAAGGCCACCCCAGAATCCACTGCAGGTTTCTAGCACTGGAAATGCCATGGCGGTCCGATTCAAAACAGACAGAGCTGTGAGTGGAAAAGGGTTCAAGGCTATCTGGCAGGAGATCTCTGGAGGTAAAACTCTATGTGGGTGATGGTGTCGTGGTTCTGCATTTTTAGACGATGCAATGTGGTAATGGATTTGGGCTGCCCTGTAACTTGCAAGTCAGAAAAAGAAATCTCTGAAATTTTTATTTATTTATTTATTTATTTATTTATTTATTTATTGTATTTTTATATCGCCTTTCTCCAGATTTAACTGGACACGAGGCGGTTTACATTGGCCAGCTGTTCATAAACCCCATTTTTTTTTCCAATTGGGGTTTTTGCAACTATTGTTCTATGTACAATTCACAGAACCCTCTATTTCTTCAGATGTTTCCCTTTCAATGTGTGGTCTTCATCCCGGCTGCACACCTTCAGAGCGTTCCACAGTCCACCACAGGTCACACCTTGGCCTGTTCTCAAGATTTTATCCGTCTTTTGTCCCCTGATTCCGATACACTCCTCACATTCCTCTACGAGATCTGTCAGTGACTTCTGGTCTCCCATCCAAGGCTAATCCAAGGCTGATCCTGCTTAGCATCTTCAGGCAGGGCAACAGTTCAACCTCCACTACACTTCCTGCCT
>JAJKFI010000009.1:25927919-25941074 GCA_029204185.1 Lerista edwardsae
TGTTTGCTGCTGTTTGTCTTCAACTGTAAAGAGTTCAGTTGCTGCCTGAAGATTCCGCATGTCATTTGCATCTCATCATGACATCACCAGAGCCTCGGAATGCTGCGGCTCAGCCCATAGCCACCCATAGAGAACCACAAATTCGCTTGTACCCACGCCCGTGGGGGCACAATCTGTTCCAAAACTGCGCAGCGACAGTCTCGGGGGGCCAAGGCACCCGTGTGCCGAGTTTGGCACGAATCGGTCCAGGCGTTGCGGAGCCTATGTGGAACATACACACATACGCTCTTCTTTATATATATAGATAGTTAATAGAACCTTGACCTCCAGGGAATTAGCCCTGGAGGTCATATGTATTTTCTCAGAAGCCTTCCCTATGACCAGGGAAATTGGAGATAGGTTAAAATGACAGTAAGCAAATGCCCCAGAGGACACCGTTTGCAGAGAAACCTTTTCTTTAGCTTGGAGAATTGCTTTAAATTTGATCCCCGAATTCAAAAAAGTGCTGCTTATTGATCAGCATTGGGGTTAAACTGCTGTAGGAGGGTGCCTTATCAAAAGCAAAAACAAAACTAAATCGCTTGACATAGAAAAATAGTGGGAACTCAAAATCCTTTGGTATTCCATCTATTTAGCCTTCCTTTTGTAGGCACACATATGCTTCATCTTGCTATAGTTAATTATTCCTTTGAAAGCAGAAGGATTAAGCAGGATTTAAATACTGAAGGGTGTGTTTCGCCATTTCCTAAAAGGCTTTGCTGCTGATTTGTTTTATTGTAATTTTTAAGGTTGTTTTTTAATGCTCAAGGTTATTTTAATGGTATATTGTAATGACTTTTAAATATGGTTTTATTAATTTTTGGGGGGTAGGCTGCTTTGGGTGCCCTTCGGGGAGAAAAGCAGGATAACAATTGGGTTGAAAAATTCAATGTTTTAGGGCACAATTCTAACCCGGAGTTAGGGCGGCACAGTTAGGCCAGCAAAGAGATATTTGCTTGAACAGATACTCATATCCTAATTTCCAGGTTGTGGCGGAGTTTTCCAAGCTCCGAATGGTGAAATCCATTCTCCCAACTATCCTCACCCTTACGACAGCAACACGGACTGCTCTTGGGTCCTCCAAGTTGATGCTGGCCACCGAGTTCTTCTGAACTTTACCGATCTCGAAATGGAATTTCATCAGATGTGCAACTATGACTATGTCGCAGTGAGTAACAGCAGAGATTGCAGTGAACTTGTCATGCATAATTCAGATTTTCTCATATCCTTGTGAATTTCACTCCATTCTTTGAGTACTGCATTGTGGTGCGATCGTTGTGTCACTGAGAGCGCAATCCTAACCTGAAGTTAGGCCAGCAACGTTTGGCCGGCACAAACTTTGCTGTAAAATATGTTTGGACCAGTAGTGCTATCCAGCCGGTACACTGGGCGGGACTTACGTTTGATCGGCAGTCCACCCGTTGCATTACGCCGCGTTCCGCCGCTTTCCTGCCCGCCGGGGCATGCGGGAACGCGGCAGAACGTGGCGTGACGCAACGGGCGGGCTGCTGATCAAACGTAAGTCCCGCCCAGCGTACCGGCTGGATAGCACTACTGGTTTGGACCATTCTCTGAGTCAGAGAGGCCAGCACACAGACGTGCGCCATCCTCCCTGACTCCGAGAGTAGTCCAAATGCGCTTTACAGTGTCCCTTGTGCCAGCCAAACTGTGCTGGCCTAACTGCAGGTTAGGATTGCACCCTGAATGAAATGCATGTACCATTTATTTCATAGTAGCTAATGCTTGCTGAAAAAACACTCAGCAGATGAGACTGTTTCTTTGGTATACAGAACCAAAGCCCTCTAAGGAACAGACATCTAGGTAATAAAAGTCATAGACCAACAAGCTTCAAGGTAACAAGAAAGACATCCCACTGATGAAATATGTACATGGAAGGGCCATTTTGTGTCCTATAGGCGGACTGATCCTTCAATTCCTTGGGTGAACAAACTCAAAGTTGATGTTTTGAAGCTATGGTCTCTAAAGCTAAAATAATAAGGGAGTGACTGCAGTACATATTAGTAGAGGTTTCTGAGTACTAATATCTTAAAACTGACATTACCATGTGGTTTGCAGTAGCAGTAAGCTATGAGTCATTCTCTTCTAACCACTGGAACTACTCAGCTAGCTACAGGAACTGATTACTTTTAAGTTGTGCTGCATGGCAATAGTTTGACATTCCCATAGTTGGAAACAATTCCCAATATAAAAAGGAACAGGAGATCCACACGGGATTGAAAATAAAGGCATAGAGCCGTGGCTCCCAAAATGTGAGTCAGGACGCACCAGTGGGTATTGGAGGGGGGAGTGTCGGAAGGGGAGAGATGCTGCTTTTAGCAGTGGGAAGCCACTTCCAGGGAGCTGCTTTGCACCACTATAACTGGCGACGGCTACTTCCGACACGCGGGAGGGACAGGCGCCATTTTTAGCGGCAAAAAAAGCTAAGACGGAGCTTTTTTGCACTGCTGTGGGCTGCCTTCTCCTTTTTAAAGGGAGAAAGAAAGGAGGGGGAGACCCAGAATTGGTGTGCCCCAGGCAGAGGCGTTTCTACAGGGAGGGCAGAGCTCTAAGTTTTGCAAGAAGCCTTACCCTGTCATGTAAATCCCTCCTCTCCCTTGCTGCTGTAGCCAGTAAGCAACGCCAAGATTGGCTAAAACGGTGCAGGAGAGGAGTGATTTCCACTGCAAGGTAAGGCTTCTTGCAAAACTTAGAGCTTTGCCATCCCTGTAGAAACGCCACTGGCCCCAGGCACCAGCCCCCCCCCCAAATACCACTAGTGTTGAGGCCACACACTCAGCGATATCATCTGGGCAGGACGGTTCAGAACGCCGTACCGCTTGTTCCGAGGACGGGCTGCGACGGGGCGCCATTGCGTGGCAGATGCCTTGCGCTTTTTGGCCCGCCCGCCCTCCCCTGCGCTTGATTCGCTCCGATATGGAGCTATTCCAGGCGCAGGGAGGCGTGGCCGGGCTCCGCACGGGGGCGGGGAGCTGCCACATAACCGTGTGTTCCGGTTGTTGGCGCTGACGGATGACATCACTGCACACACCTCACAGCCTGATCCAGCACACATTCCCCTGTGCCAATGCAGCAGCGCCCGTGAGGACTCCGCTGCATCCTGCGGGGGGGGGGGGGATTCAGCAAGCTGGACATCTCCTCAGAGTAAGGGGACATTTGCCCTGGAGAAGGAAGTTCTACTTATGCAAGGTGCAAGCAGTGGTGTCATTCAAATGATTTAGGAACAGGAACTCACTTTTGATTGTCACTTGTTGGGAACCCGGAACCAGCCACGGAGCCCGTTAGGATCCGGAACACCTGTTCTGGTCCGTTCCCCCTGAATGACATCACTGGGTGCAAGCCATATGGCTGGTGGAAGTCTATGTGCAAAAGGTGATTGGATGTGGTGCATGCCAGCAACACCAATCCCGCCCCCTCCTGCATCCAATCTGCCCACCCTGCCCCCTCCCTGCCCTTCTCTCTCTATGACATTAATGCCAGGAAAGCAAAGAGAGCCAGAGAAAACTCACAAAGTTGCCATCGCATTGTGTTCTCTGTCCCATTGATGAGAAGCCCACAGCCCTAGACTGTGGTTCCCTGCTCTTTCCAGCCCCCCCTTTCCCCCCTCCTGCCTTAATAAAGGATCCATGACAGTCCCTCTTTATTCCGTCGATACGTTAAAAAAAGTATTTGTGGTAAACTGAGCTTTTCGGTCTTTCAAGGGAAGCACAAGTATAAAAGCAACCAGTTTCATCTCACCAATTCCTGCACATTTCATTCATGCATTTTGCAGTGTGTCCCTCCTGAAACTTCATCCTTAGTCATCTTTAGTCAGATTGCCCAGCATTTGGAGATGATTAAGGCGAGAATTCAGCACAATGAGGCACTTTCAGGGGAAGCAAGCAAATCTGCTCGCTGTCAGAAAGTGTAGCACGTGGGAGTTTTTTTTTTCTCCTGATTTTTCCAATCCGAATCCTTGCAAGAAACCAGAGATGAATAGCGTTGCCCGTTTAAGACAGTTTGAAAACCATCGTGATCTTTTCGCATGATCTGTGACCTGACTCAAGTTCTTTTTGAGACTCACCAGCGCGTGGCTTTTCACATGTGGGAAGAACTGCAATGGATTAAGTGGAATGAAATGCTAAAACTCCAGGATGTGGTATAACTTTCATTTGACCACACAGGGCTTGTTCAGATTAAATGTTCATCCCAGAAAATGATAAGAGTCTTTCTGTAGGGACTTTACCATCCGTATCAGACATAGAGGCGTAAAACAGCCTCAGCAAGCTGATAGCGACTTCTAGCTACTTACATGGGGATTTTTTGCAAAGGTTCTGGTGCTGATGGAAAAGATTCCGCCTGCCCCGCCTTGGGTCACCTGCTTTTGCATTTGCTGTGGCGGCTTCCATTATAGCAAGCTACTACTGAGTCATTTGCTCGTGATTGCTATTTAGCGGGGGGGCGGGCGGGCGGGGAAGCTCAGCATTCTGCTGTGCATATTGTGACAGACAGTTGGATCTTTGTAAAATATTTGCAGAGAAAATATTATGGTTCTCGTTTGCCAGCTTGGCTTATAAGTGGTTAATGGTGCCAGGAAAGCCTGTTGGCATCTCTTACAGCCCACTCCCGTGCAACTTCGCATGCGGTGATGCAGCTGCGCCAATGTGGACACTGAATCCTAACCCCCCATCCTGGGCTGAAAACACAAGGCCACTTGGGCTTGCACCAGCCTTTTAGCAGGTGCAGATCTGAGTTGCCCCATTGAGTAGGCTGGGGCTTTCCTTGGTGTAAAGGAACAAGTGTCCCCTTACCTCTGGGAGACTTCCAACCTGCTCCGTTTGCGCTTAGGATAAAGTGCAGCCGTGCTGGCTGCACAGGTTAGGATTGGGCTAGCCATGGAAGGAGATGAAAAGCACTCCGGGTTGTATCCAAAGAAAGAAGATCCCGATCAAGCCCCACTGAAATCAGCATGACAAGTTGGTCACAACTAGCTTAAATACAATTCACTTCAATGTTGCTCAATCCAGATTGGATATAACCAGCGTCGTCATCCGCAAATGAACTCCCGGAACGCTGGGAGGGACTTACGCGGGGCTTCGCTGTGATTGGCTGCCTGTTTCGTTCCGCGGCTGCCCTGGCCTCGAGGGGTGCCTGCTCGCCGGGGGAGACAGGTGGTGGTGGGGGCACCGGGTGCCTGGGCAAGCAGCGGGGGGCTGTGCCAACTGGGGGCAGCCCCCCCCAAGGCCAGGGCAGCCGCGGAACGAAACGGGCAGGCTGCCAATCACGCGAAAGTCCCGCACACGTCCCTCCCAGCATTCCGGGAGTTCATTTGCGGATGACGACACTGGATATAACCCTAAGAGCACAATCCTAATTGTGCTGGAATAGCGAGGCTGGCAGGCCTATGCTATATCCAGTGCAGCTTTGGTGTGCTGGGGAGCCTCCCGGGGGAAGGGGCACATTCATGCCCTTGCCCCAGGGGAGGCTCCAGCCTCCCCTATGGTTTCCTCGGATCTGTGCCTGCTAAATAGCAGGCACAAAACTAAGGAGGCTGCGGTACCCGAATTGGCCACATCCCATCTCTGCCCCCTCCCTTGCCTGCCCACCCCCTGCCCAGTTTCTCCCTCCCTCCCTCCCTCCCTCCCTCCCACACCCAGATCTGCTCTTGCACCAGCTAAGTCAGACTTATTGCTAGCACCCAATGGGCAGCGAAACCGTTGCGTCGGCAACCTCAAGGGCAGATTTACACTATTTACAACTGATCTGCAAACATTTCCAATTCTTTGTAACTTACTAAGGGTATGCCCTTAGTAAGTTACAAGGAATTGGAAATGTTTGCAGATCAGTTGTAAATATTGTCCAAAATGTAATTTCTTTCTCACAAGTTAGGGGGATGCTGGCCTGTGGACAAGCCTTCTTGGTAGTGGCGCAACAATTATGGAACTCCCGACCAGGAGAATGAAGATCTACCCCCTCCCTTGTGGCTTTTCACCAAGGGCTCAAAATGTTTTTGTTTTGTCTGAGGTTTGGGTGGCAGGTTGTCTGCCTCCTGTGCCTCTACAGCAGTACCGTGATTATAAATAGTCTGCCCTCCTCCAAATGGTTTTATTTATTCTACGGTGATGTTGTTTATTTTTATGTTGTGCAATTTTTAATTGATAATTGTAAGCCTCCTTGGGCATCTGCTTTGGCAGAGGAAAGGTGGGATAGAAATCTTTTAAATAAACAAATTTCTGATGGAGGAGGGAGATAGCCTAAGGCTTTCAGAAATTCCTCGACTTGATTGCACGTACTCCTCTCTTGCATAGGTGTTTGACGGTCCAAATGATGCAGCTCCGCTTCTTGGGAAATTCTGTGGTGGGCAGCGACCTTCTCCTGTCACGTCCCGTCAAAATACCATCTTCGTGAGGTTTCGCTCTGACAGCAGCATCCATCACAGAGGCTTTAGTGCTCGTTTTACAGAAGGCAAGTTTCTGGTCTTAGCTAGTTCTTCCAGTAGGCCTTACTGCTTCTTGGCCATGATCCAGGGAACCATGATGTGATGAATGCCCAGTGTTCCCCAGTCTTATTTTTGAACATTTCTGGCTGCCCAGAAGACTTTGGGATGATGTAACTTCCCAACAAAGCTTGACTGGAATCCTAGATACAGACTTTACGTTGGAATATTCTTCTGCTCCAGTAGTGGTGGGGTCCAATGTGGGGCATTCCTGTGGAGGCCCCCCTCCCCACGGCCCCCCCCCACTCATCAAGAAGACTGTTTGTGATGCTGCATGCAAGCTGTGGCACCTGGAAATATTTGGTGGTTACATGATGATGTCTTTGCCAGCCTCTTCATTTCGGGCCATTTGGAGGCAGGGGCAGATGGAAGGGCCCAAAGTGAAGCTGCTTTGCTTGTCCCACTGACTTATAGCCCATAGAGATCCCAAAGTGCAGGGACCCCCCAAAGTGCAGGGCCCAATGTGATGACGTTGGTCACATTGGCTTAAGACCAGCCCTTCTGCACTTCTTTGTTTGAAATGTCTTTTCCCAACATCTGCTTTTGCAGATTTGTCTGGGAATTGCTGAAGACAGTAGCTCTTAGTCAACCCTCTTGCTGAGATTGGCTTGTCCATGTCAATTGGACAAACAAGATCACTTGTTTAAGTAAAAGGGCGGGATGGAGTTGTCAGGTTGCTTCCCTTCATGCAATCAGGAAATACCACGGTCAACCTTAGGTTTCTTAAGATCAAGCCCAAGGATGTTTGGGGGTATTTTTGCCAGGTCTGTTGCTGGAACCAGCTGCTGATTTGCAGGCACACTCCCTTACTCCCCAGTAAAAGCAGAAGGTCCTGGTACAACACAAATTGCTTGTCATGTTTCGGAAATTGATTTTGTGTTGCCTGCCCTTTCCACTTCGAGCCAGTCTGCCAAACTTCTCAGTTGTAGTAAAGGGCATGAAATTTTGTATGTTTTTCTCTTACGTAGCTACTCAGTTCCCCCTGCTGATCAGTACCCATTACTACATGCAGTTTTGTCAAGTTACTACTTTGTGGCCATCGAGACATTTTTCTTCCAAACCAAGTCCCATCATTTTTCAGCTGCTTGTTCTTCTTTTCTTCACCTTTCCACCCATTTTGTTTTTCTTTTGGGTTTGTATTAAGCTGCTTGCATTTTGACGTCTTGCCTAGACCATGTTCATTGCTAATTCAGTGGGGTTTCCCATCTCTAAAACCTCCCAGATTCACTACTCCACATCGATTTTAATCAGGTAGCACTGGGTTCTGTGCTCTCCTGGGAGGGGAGGTTACTCCCAGATGGTTCACGCTGTATCTATGTCTCCCAGCCTAAGTTGGTAGCAGCAGAAATTGACCAATTTCCCCTATTCAGCCACTGCCCCAGTAAACCAATGAAGTGAAGACCAGGAAGGTGCATGCTCAGTGATGTCATTCAGGGGGAACGGACCAGAACGGGCGTTCCGGATCCTAACGGGCTCCATGGCTGGTTCCGGGTTCCCGACAAGTGCCAATCAAAAGTGAGTTCCTGTTCCTAAATCATTTGAATGACACCACTGGGCATGCTGGTGCGTAACCACTAGGCCACTGCTTCCCAATCTGTGGGCCGTGACCCTCAGATTGGGAAGCAAAACTGGGCCATTCCCCCTTAAGGGGAGTGGCCCCATTTTGGGTGTCCTGACAGTGCTGCAGCGATCAAGTGAAACCTGGAAGTGCGCATTTGAGTGCAAAACAGGGCTTCTCTTTGGCTCATGGAGACCCGCAGAGGGGGCTGCCAAACTCTTCTGATGCCCCCCCGAACCATCAGGTAAATAAAAATGAACAAAAGTGCCTGTGTCATCGCTATCACTGCAGTGCTGTCGGGACAACCTCCCCAGCCCCAATCCTCACCCCTGGAGCAACTTGCAGCATTCCCAATGTCCAAGTAGGACTTTGGGAACTGCTGCACTAGATTCTACTCCAATGATTCCCAAACTTTTTCAACTGGTGGCTCCCTTAACCTGTTGGGCCATTCGCTCAGCTCCCCATTGGAGCTCCGATTGTATACATTGGATAGGGTGGCGTGTTTTTTTTACTAGGATTCCACAGCTCCCCCGACTGACTTCCGTGGCTCCCTGGGGAGCCACAGATCACAGTTTGGGAGCCACTGCCCCCCTCCCTTTGGTCAGCCTCCAACCTTTCTAACAGATGACCATTTCATGTTTTTAAGCCCCACACTATACTGCATAAGTAGTTATTTTTAAAGCTGTAAATGCATCAGAGGTTGCTTGTGATTTAGTATAAGGGACCTCAGTATAACTGCACGGCTGTGACTAAAGGGACTGTGAAACTTGCTGTTGTTTAGAGTATCCACCTAATTTGCCTCCTCCCATGTTATTTCTTACAAGAAAAATAAGTCCACAGTTGCAGAGCAGTTGCTTAAAATAAGGTCTACTTTGACCCCAATTTAGGGGCAAATGGCTTGGCATATTTTGGGGCGAGACTGTCCAAGGCAGTGAGGCCAGGGGGAGAACATGCTTCACTCACTGCTGCTTGCTGTGCATGCGGGAAGTCCCATGTGCAATCGCTAACATTTACAGTTAAAACAATTCATTAGAACAGCCAACAGATCAAGACCTTGGATTGTTATTGTCAGTTATGCTGAACTAGAGGGACATAGATCTGAGTAAGTAAAAGGCAAATTCATACGTTCATTTATTTTTTTAAAAAAAATAATACGTTCATTTATTTTAATAAAACTGGATTTCTGACCCTTATCACAGGTGATCTGGAAATATTTCTCAGAATATGGAAGAGGCTTTGCTATTTATTTTCAGTGCCTGTACACAGCACTGACAATGATTACGGGCAGCGGTGGCATCTGGGCGGAACGGGCCAGTACGGCGTTCCGCTTGTTCCACGGACAGGCCCGGGCCGCGCCACCTCTCCTGAGGACGGGCGAGCTGTTCCTGGGCCCGCCCGCCCTCCCGTGCGTCCGAATCGCTCTGAAATGGAGCGATTCCAGGCGCAGGGAGGCGCAGGGAGGCGCAGGAAGGCGTGGCTGGCCTCCGCCATAGGGGCGGAGGACTGCCAATCATCCGGGCGTTCCGGTTCCTGGCGCGCCCAGATGACATCACTGATTACGGGGCTTTCTTCCCTTATGAAGAAGGACTGCAGTGTTCAGGGCTCTTCAGTCTAGAAAAGAGGTGCCTGTGGGAGGACATGATTGAGATGTACAAAATTATGCATGGAAGGGATAGAGTGGATAGAGGGATGTTCTTTCCCCTCTCTCACAACACCAGAACCAGGGGACATCCACTCAAATTAAGTATTGGGAGAGTTAGAACAGGTAAAAGGAAATACTTTTACCCAGCAGGCAATTAATCTGTGGAACTCTTCAGGGCTCTTCTTATAGTCTTATGGTTGAAGTTGAATTTCATCACATGTCATCCATATGCCCATGTAGAGGTCAATCCTAACCTGGAATTAGGCTGGCACAGTTAGGCCAGCAAAGTTTGACTGGCACAAGGGACAGCATAAAGTATGTTTGGACCCCTCTCGGAGTCAGAGAGGCCAGCACACAGATGTGCGCCATCCTCAGTGGTGTCATCTACAAATAAGGAATGGGAACGCTGGGTGGGACTTACGCAGGACTTACGCGGGACTTATTCGTGATTGGCTGCCTGCCCGTCCCGTTCCGCGGCTGCCCTGGCATCGGGGGGGTGCCTGCTCGCTGGGGGAGATGGGTGGGGGGCGCACCGGAGCCTGGGCGAGCAGCGGTGGGGCGCGCAAACCGGGGGCAGCCCCCCCCCCCCGAGGCCAGGGCAGCCGTGGAACGAAACGGGCGGGCTGCCAATCACACAGAAGTCCCGCCCAAGTCCTGCCCAGCGTTCCCATTCCTCGTTTGTAGATTGCACCACTGGCCATCCTCCCTGACCGAGAGTGGTCCAAACGTGTTTTGCGGTGGCCCTTATGCCGGCTTAACTGTGCCAGCCTAACACCAGGTTAGGATTGTGCCATCAAGGTTATACCTGCCTAAAATGTACTGCCTTTGTATCTTTTATTTCAAAGCATGTGGAAGTGTCTTAGAAGCTGATTCAGCTGGTGCGGCCATTTCCTCCCCTTTGTACCCATCCAAGTACCCAAACAATCAGAACTGCAGCTGGATTATTCGAGCCCAGGAGCCATGTAAGTACACACAGTCAGACACCCACCCACACCCACATACCCCTCTCTTGTGGGAATGCTTCCAGAATGACTAACATCCTCCTCTCATCTGTGATAACAATGCAGAATTCCTCCTTTTCTTCTCTGTAGGAAGTCCTGCATCCTGGTCGATGGGCCAAAGCGAGGGTCTCTCTATCTGTTCTGGAGTGGGGTTTAACGTGAAAAGATTTAGGGTTTAGTGCACTATGAGATAATGCACAATCTTGCCATTCTGTCATTTAGAGCCTTGCTTGAAAGGCATACTGAAGAGATAACGCTCAGATTCCCACAGAGTGAGGGGAACAAAACAAAACAAAACATCTGCTTGGGTTTGCACAGAGTAGCCTCCCTAGCCATTTCTCTGAGATTCAGCGAAGACAGGATAAAAGATAATAAGCCAGTAAGGGACAGAAACAGATGTATTTTCCAAAAGGTAGCAATTAAGATAAGGTATGCCGATAGTAGGAATTATTTTATGACTGGACTAAACAGGCTTAAATGAAATTGCAAGATTGGGAATAAGATATAAGCAAACAATTGAATATAAGAGATTATGTACACATGCTATTGGGATTATACTTTAATTGAATTGTAAGATTATAAGAAATTTATGAGGTTGTAAGAATGGTGACTGCTATTTGTAGAAGACAGATATTATAGGCTATTATAATTCATGGATGTAACCCTCCACTATTTACCTATTGTGTAACCTTCGTTCCCCTTAACCTATGTGTATCCATTTCCCTGTCCCATAACTGAATAGGAGAAATAAAAATTATTTGCACAGAGTAGCCTCCTGAGCCATTTAAGCGGAAGGTGCTAATGTATACATCAGTCCAATGTGTGTGACCCGCAAAACCTTCCCTTAGGGTCAATTTTCTTTTTCTCAACAGTCAATCATGTTACACTGTCATTCACTGACTTTGTGATTGAAAACAGCAGACGAAACTGCAGCGCAGACTACGTAGAGATTCGGGAAGGGGAGAATGACGATGCACCTCTGCAAGGTATCGTCATATTTACTTTTTT
Source organism: Lerista edwardsae (assembly GCA_029204185.1). Classification (NCBI taxonomy): domain Eukaryota; kingdom Metazoa; phylum Chordata; class Lepidosauria; order Squamata; family Scincidae; genus Lerista; species Lerista edwardsae. Next base: position 25,939,661 of record JAJKFI010000009.1, read on the forward strand.
GTTTGCATCTTTTTAAAGCACATTAATTTCTTCATAACCAATGTTATTTATTTATTTATTTATTTATTTGAAGAATGTATACCCCGCCTTTCCCATGCCGAAGCAAGTGCCCAAAGCGGCTTACATGGGCAGGCTAGTCGAAGCCATCATTTCTCAATGGGTTTTTTATAAATATACAATATCCTGTGATTCATCGAATCCTTGGTCCCAGATGTAGCATTCATAGGGCGATTCTCTCCTCTGGCTGCCTGCCATCCAACTTCAGCAGGCAATCGTAAGTCCAGCCCGGACAGGTCCTCAAGGTTGTGCTCTGTTCTTTTGCCAGCTAGCCTTCTCACACTTGCTCATCAGCTCCACAGTGACTCCGTTCTGCCACAACAGGTAGTGCAGCTAGCATTCTGTCTCCCATCCAAAAATAGACCACAGATTCTCCTGCTTAACTATATAGCGGGCGCAGATCTGAGTAGCCCATAGGTGCAGCTGGCGTGCCCCATGGAGGCTCCAGAGCAGCCCCAAGCTGCACTGGATATGGCGCAGGCCTGTCAGGCTGTACTGTTCCCGCACAGCTTAGGATTGTGTTCTCAGGGTCAGGGAGGCTGGCATACAGCTGTGCGCCAGTCATCCTGACTCCGAGGGTGGTCCAAACGCACTTTATAGCTAGGGGTGTGATTTTTTGGTTTCTTGATTTCTTGATTAAAATAGCAAATGGTGGTATTATGTGTTTTTATTCTACATTGTCATTCAAAGTTCTCATTTTTATTAATTTTACACGCTTTAAAAGTGTACTAGGTAGATGACACAGGTGATATAGTGTCAGCCGATGCAGCCATAGTATTATTTCTAATTGGAAAAGTAGTCTATTTTAATTTCTGGAAAATATTTTAAACACCAAAGTGCTGTGTTTTGTGCTTTTCTTCAGATATTTTAACCGCCAAAAGGCTGTGTTTAACTGCTGAAAAGTGGTTTTCAACAAAAATAGACCCACCCTTATTTATGGCAATCTACAAGTCTCTTATGTTGGCTAACTCCAGGTTAGGATTGCACCCTAAGTCAAGGGTGTGGATGATGACAAAAGAACATGAGAGTGATAAGAGCTGCCTGTGAGAGAGGAGTTGTGCTGGGTCAGCTGTTTCTTTGGTGGGAGCAGAGAAGCCTTCTATCAGCCAGCAGGAAGGCAATTGTGCAGCCAGAAAGAAGGACTAGACCACGAAAGTTGCATCTGTATGTTGTAGTTCTTGAAAGACAGAACTTCTTTGTAATTTGTAAAAAACCCTTGCGGGTTTAGAGAAATAAAGCCTGCCGATGTAAACTGCCTTGAATTAAAGTCAGAGGAGTAATCTAATGACCAAAGAAAGGCGGTATATAAATATTATTATTATTATTATTATTATTATTATTATTATTATTATTATTA
>JAJKFI010000009.1:25941084-25971636 GCA_029204185.1 Lerista edwardsae
TATTATTATTATTATTATTATTATTATTATTATTATTATTATTATTATTAGAGGGAGAAAAAACAGTACCCCAACAGTGCTCTTTAAAAGAATTATTTCCTCTTGCCTTTTCCAGGGCGTTATTGTGGCACCACTATGCCAAATCCTGTTACTTCTTTTGGCAATGCGTTGTCCATCAACTTTGTCTCTAATAATGCCGTTACTGCCAAAGGGTTTCATGCTACCTTTGCTGCATCCACTTCGGGTAAGCTTGTCTCCAAATGCTTGCAAAACAGTTTCTTCGGCCCGTGAAGTGCCTACACATTGCACTGTCCTTCTAGATCAGCAAGTTTCAACAAGTGTGCTGGAGCACATTGATGTGCCGTGATTGTTCTGCAGGTGTGCCATAGCAATTTGGGGAAGGGACGTTTATTAGTAAGGCCATTGGGAGGTGTGAGCTCCTGCCAGCAGTGTGGTGTGCCTTGTCAATTGCAAAAAAAGAAAAAGAAAAAAAGAACTGATAGTGTGCCTTGACAATTTTAGCACCTTCTCAGGGCACAATCCTAACCAACTTTCTAGCACTAACATAGCTGTGCCAATGGGGCATGTTCTGCATTCTGCTGTAGGGTAGTAGTCTTGGAGACCTTCTCAAGGTAAGGAAATGTTTGTTCCCTTACCTTGGAGCTGCATTGCCCTTGCCCTGGTGCTGGAAAATTGGTTAGGATTGCACTCTCAGAGCGCAATCCTAACCTGAAGTTAAGCCGGCAGAGTTAGGCCAGCAAAATTTGGCTGGCACAAGGGATACCATAAAGCTCATTTGGACCACTCTCAGAGTTGAGGAGGATGGCGCATGTCTGTGTGCTGGCCTCTCTGATTCCAAGAGTGGTCCCAATGTGTTTTACGGTGTCCCTTGTGCCGGCCAAACTTTGCTGGCCTAACTGCGCTGGCCTAACTGCGCTGGCCTAACTCCAGGTTAGGATTGCACCCTCAGTCTGTTGTGGGATTAAAAAGATTGAAAATTGCTGATCTAGATCGTCTGGCTTGCAGTTCTGGTTTCATGCCAAAATGCTAATTGAGGAAGCCGGACATTCCCTGAGTCAGGCCCACGACTTGAGAAACGGAGCCACACATTTCCTGTCACCAGGATGTCATGTCACAACATGGAGATGGAGGAGTTGGGCATTGCCAAGAAGCTGCACAGAAGGGAAATCCCATGTTTCCCTCGCGATCAAAATATCCAATCTGCTGGAGGTAGTCACTCCCTTTGTACATTTCTCACCAGCTTGCTTGTTTTCCCCTCCCTTCGTTCCAGCCTGCGGAGGTACCTTCCATATGGAGAGAGGAGCTTTCAGCAGCCCTGGGTTTCCTGAGCCTTACCCTCTGAATATTGAATGTGTCTGGAACATTCCAAGCTCCCCAGGCAACCGGCTCCAGCTGTCTTTCACGTAAATCAAATTTCCAAAGCGTTATTGTTCAGGCTTTTAATGGAACTGCAGGAAGGAAACACTGTGTTTGGTAGGAAATGTAATTACCAGCATGTAAAACTGTAGCAATGCTCACAACAACTTGGAAAGAGAACACAGCAGTGGCCATCAAGGGCTTGCCGTTGGTTTCTTCCGCTGTGTGTTAACGAGCGCGCAACATGTTAGATTTTCAGACAAAGGCATTTTTATCCTGTAAATGCCACTGTGCCATAAACAAGGAGAGAACATTAACAATGGATACTACTCCTTTTGCCTCTGTGTGCTTTCTTGCAAAACAAACACTGTGGCTTCCTTAGTTGTAGGCATTGCAAAGAGCCAATAGGAAGGTGGCTCTCAAACATTTTAGACCGGGACCCACTTTTTAGAATAGCACTTGTGTTGGGACCCACCAGACGTGATGTCATTAACCTGGAAATGATGTCATAGCCAGAAGTGACATCATCAAGCAGGAAGTGCTGTCATTGTCACATAATAAAATGACGCTCCTGAAATGCGAATTGGCATTCTTGGACTGCAGCAATTGTACAACCAGGAAACATCCCTGACAGAAAGCAAGATTGGGACAAAATATTATGTAAAAGTACCAAACTTAAAACAATTTTTTTTAAAAAAAACCCTCACTTGAAAATTCAGGTTAACACTCACAAAAGGAACATAGCAAGAGTAAGGTCTGCAGCTTCCAAGATGGTTGCTCCCAGCTCTCCGTGTCCCACTTGACATGTTGCAAGCCACCAAGTGGGTCCTGACCCACAGTTTGAATTACGTGGTAGGAGATTTGATGAAGTGAGTCTAGCAAACTTCATTGAACCCAGCTATGGTGCAATGTACACAGGGATTTCTTCATTTTTTTCCCCAGTGGAGAGGACGCACCATGAACGCAGTGCAGTACTTGTGAAGGATTGCACCATTGTTAGAAAGAATGGGGAAGTTCATGCATCAAGACCACTGTGCATGCAATAGATTTCTGGATAGGGTGGACCTATTATGGGCTGATTCATACTGGAGTTGGGTGGGTCTAGCAAGTACACATGCACCAGTGTTGGTGAGGTCAGTAGTTCATTAGTCAGTAGTATTCCCTGGTGTAGGGGCTGTAACTAAGTCTTTATCAGGGTTTTTTTAAAAAAAATAATTGCATGGGGAAAAAACAAAAAATAGTGGGAGGTCTTGGAATAGTTAATGAGCATTGCTTACTTTGTACATCATTGTTTATCAGTTTTGTGTGTATTTGTGTCTAGTAAGAGCCATTCAGCTTGCAAATACTGGTCTTGCACAATTTCTCTTTTTCATGTTCCAAGAGTTATTAATTAGTGTGTAATGTATCCAGATGGGATTAGGGTTATATTTCATAGTACCCTGGAGGCATATGGATCCAGTCAAGCTGGAAGGAAATCTGAGACCAGGAATATTTTATACATTAATTCTAGAAAACTCCTTCTGGTTTTATTTTATTTTTCCTTTCATGGCTGGCTTTTGGGGGAGAAAAAGTATATACAGTATATAATATTTGTTGGGGGACGATGACAAATGAACTTCATTTTGCATCTAGGATTCAGATGAGTTCCTGATGTACAAAAATGACTATTCTTATTATATTTAAACACATCCATATAGTAGCCATCAATGATTTTTTGAGTTGGTGGAGTTGCACTTTTTGGGAACCCATTGCCAAAAGGAAAAAACAACCCAGAACAACCAAACACATCAATGCTTTCTGATTCTGGTTTTTCAAATTTGAATCTGATTATAGGCAGCATTTGTGAATCTATTTCTAAAAAAAAAAAGCTACTGAATATCTCAAATGAGCACTGCTTACTTTGTATATCATTGTTTATCAGTTTTGTGTCATCAAACATTGTTTTCACTAATATGGAAACAATTATTTCAATCTGATGGACAAAGGTCAGTATTTGAGTGCTCAATCCTATCCAACTTTCTAGGGCTGATGCAGCCACAATGCAGGGAGGGGAACAAATGTTTTGGACTGCTCCCATGCCACAGGATGCAGCGCATGACCCATTTGCATGGCTGCATGGGCACTTGAAAGTTGAGTAGGATTGGGGCCTAATTTGTATTGTAGCCCACCAAAGTTAAACATTACAGTTTATTTTCAGTTCCATGGCTAAGATGGCGCATGTCTCCGAGAGTGGTCCAAACATATTTTACGGTGGCCCTTGGGCCGGCCAAACTTTGCTGGCCTAACTGTGCTGGCCTAACTCATGGTCAGGATTGCTCTCCCAATGTGCTATTATACCCCAGTAGGAAGAGCTCATTAGTTTCCCCCACTTTCTCCTTCTAAATCAAGTATACAGTTATATTACTTCTTGCATTTCTGTTGAACAGAGAATTTCAAATGGAAGATAGTGCAAACTGTGCCAAGGACTACCTAGAAATTTGGGATGGCAATTTCCACGGCCAGTTGTTGGGGCGCTACTGTGGAAACTCCTTGCCACTAAATAGTACATCTATCACCGGACACATCCTCTGGATTAAATTCGTCTCCGATGCCTCAAGAAGTGGAATAGGATTTCGGGCTACATTTGCTCATTGTGAGTAAACACCATTGAACTCAAAGAGTAATTAATTATCATCTTGCAGATCCTTTGAAAGCAAGGAAAGAAAGGTACATGTATCAATTTTTTCATGGTAAAATAGTTTTGCATCCCCTTTAAAAAGGTAAAGGTTTCCCCACGACCGAATGGTCTAGTCGTGACCTACTGTAGGGGGCGGTGCTCATCTCTGTTTCAAAGCCTGTAGAGCCGGCGTTTTGTCCGAGGACAAGCTTCCGTGGTCATGTGGCCAGCATGACTCTATGCCGTAGCGCACGGAACGCCGTTCCCTTCCCACCGAAGTGGTCCCCATTTATCTACTTGCATTTAGGTGCTTTCGAACTGTTAGGTTGGCAGGAGCTGGGACAAGCAACGGGAGCTCACTCCGTCGCGCAGTCTTGAACTTCCAACCTTCCGGTCAGAAAGCCAAGCAACAGTGGTTTAACCTGCTGCGCCACCACGTCCTTTATGGGAGCCCACAAATGCAATATTCAGGCAGGGCAGGCTCCAGGAGCAGTGGGAGCCTCTTTCCAATTCCTCTGGGGAAGGAAGCCTTTCCGCAAGTCCCCCCGCCTCCACCAAGAAAAGGGCTTATGGTGCCACGAGCAGCACCAGGAAATAGTTGGTGGTGACATGATGATGTCACCGCCAACTGCTTCCAGGAGGCCCCCACCCTAAGCTCCCACGGTTACAACAAATGGACATGAACAACATTTTGTCATCACAAATCTCTTATGTTTCAGTGCTTGGAAATAATATTGCAGGGAATAGTGGACAAATTGCTTCTCCATTGTGGCCTAGAAGTTACCCTCACAACTCCAACTACCAGTGGACGATATCCGTGAACGCAACGCAAGTTATCCACGGCCAGATCCTGCAGATGGAGATTGAAGACTTGTTCTTCTGCTTTTTTGACAAGCTGAAGGTGCGCATTAAGCTGCGTGTCACTTTTGGGTAAAAGTGAAAGTAAAAAGGAAGTGAAAGGAAGTGAAGGGTAGAGGTGGGAGAAAAGGTAGATAACAAAATTAAAACAATAGCACCACTTTCTGCACTCATTTTTGTTAAACAAACCAACCCGCAAAATCTGCAGAAAATTGTTTTCTAAAGCATATTGTTTGGTTTTTATTTATTGTGTAAAGGATGCATGGGTACTGAATGTGGCTGCGTCTGCTGACACTATAGCACCTCGATCGTCTACATAGTACACTTTAAAAACTATTATAATTTATCATTATAATGTAAATTTTGAATTGTTGTTGTTGTTGTTGTTCAGTCGCTAAGTTGTGCCCGACTCTTCGCGACCCCCTGGGCCACAGCACGCCAGGCCTCCCTGTCCTCCACTAGCTTCCGGAGTTCGCCCAATTTCATGTTCATCGCTTCGGTGACACTGTCTAACCATCTCATCCTCTGCCGCCCCCTTCTCCGCTTGCCTTCCATCTTTTCCCATCTTTGAATTTGAATTCAAAATTCAAATTTTGAAAAATACACATAAACACCGCTTTCTGCATTCTAAGTTTTGGAAAACTTAGAGCGTCATCCGAAACTGCGCTGGATTAGCAAGGGGGGGCGGGCCTGCGCAAATACCAGCGCGGCTTCAGTGCGCTGGGGACCCTCCCTGCTGTCCTTGCCCCAGGGGATGCTCCAAGCTCCCCTATGCTTTCCCATGTGGCCTGAATCGGGGCTGTGCTGCCTGGGGACAGAGGCTTGGATGTCCACCCGTCTCCCACCCAGATCTGCCCGCCCACCCTCCCCATGCCCAGAACTGCTTGGTTGGCGCTGGAATAGCGCTGCAGCGCTAGCAACATCGGGCCGGCGCAAGCACATTGCGTCGGCCCAACACCACTCTTAGGGTCGTGCCCTGAAAGCCGTGAAAAAATAAAACCGTTTCCTCCCACCTCTAGTGATGAGACGAAGTCCAAGAATTGTCCAAGAATTGTTTCTAGCCTTAAAGAGACATGAGCCAGTGCTTCCCAGGGTGGTGTGGTCGTGACCCACGACTTTGGGAAACACTGTCCTGGAATCCCCATTGACTTCTAAAGCCAACTGATTCTTCCTGTGTCTCCAATACCTTTTTGGCCCAAGGTCCTCCTTAGATCCTATACTCTTTCCAGTTGTGGACCCAGCCAACGGGCCACCCAGGGACAGAGGAGGAGGTGGTCCACCCCCTTAGCTGTTTCCCTGCCCCCATGCGCAGTTCCGCTTGCCCCCATGCTAGGCTCCATTTCGGAGCCGTACAATGGCAGGGGAGGGCGGGCGTGCCAAAACCACTCGCCTCTCGGCAAGGCAAGGCTCCTTGTCGCCGCCCTCCTCTGCCCCAGCAGTGCTGCGTCTGGGGCTTTTGGCCCCCGGACATAATAAGAACATAAGAACATAAGAGCCGCGCTGGATCAGGCCAAAGGCCCATCCAGTCCAGCTTCCTGTATCTCACAGCGGCCCACCAGGTGCCCCACGGAGGCATGAGACAACAAGATGCTTGCATCCTGTTGCCACTCCCTTGCACCCGATACCAGTAGCCCACCACCTTTGTAAGGAGGTTGCACAATCCATCATTGGACAATCCCACAATCCCACGATGGACCTTTCCTCCAGAAATCTGTCCAATCCCCTCTTAAAGGCATCAAGACCAGATGCCATCACCACCTCCTGTGGCAAAGAATTCCACAGATTAACTACCCGCTGGGTAAAAAAAGTACTTCCTTTTATCTGTTTTAACTCTCCCAACCCTCAGTTTTAGCGGATGCCCCCTGGTTCTGGTGTTTTGAGAGAGGGAAAAGAACATCCCTCTATCAACTCTATCCCTTCAAATGGGATAATGGTAGGTCTGCAACTGATTCTTTCTTAGATCCTGACAATGGTCTTCCCATTGTATTTCCTGTCATGTATAAACAACCAGTGCTTCTCTTCCACCTTCTAGGCCTGCTTATATTTCGCCCCTTGTACTTCCTTCTATCAGTGTTGCCCATGGCAACTCCTCTGCTACAGCGCAACCCCTTTCCTGCTTCCCTCTCTTCCCTGACTAGGCCACAAGAAGTCAGTGCTTGATGAGTAAATTATTGTTTTCACATGAGCAGCATCTGGTGGTTTTGTGCAATCACAGCCACTTAATTTAAAACTGCAGGCATAGATGCTGTATTTTTTCTCTGGAGCCACAAACGCTCAAAATATACATTTGAAAATAACTGCTGCCAAGGTTCTAAGGCTGTGGTTCCCAAATTTTTAGCACCAGGACCCACTGAGAAAAGGAGAATAGAGAACAGGCCCTGAATCATCACTACTGACTCATCATCTCACTGGACCTAGAAAAAAATTCAAGTCTGTTTTGTTGGTTTTCCCCTCTAATTAAAAGTGTTTTCCTTCATTTTGTTAGTGAAAAGGATACTGCACTTACAGACAGGACTTTGTGGGTCAGTTTGTTTAATTTGTGGAGTAGTTTTTGACAGAGGCTTTCAAAGCAGCATACAGTCACAACCAAAATGCATTGATTCTGAAGGCTGCCTTAGTAAAGAGCTTCTTAGATTCATTGGTCAGAGTTGTCTGGAAAACCTGGAATATATGAGAAAGAGAAAAAGGTCCAGTATTTCTCAGGGCACAATCCTAACCTGGAGATAGGCCGGCACTGATAGGCCAGGAAAGTTTGGCCGCCACAAGGGCCACCGTAAAGCGCGTGCGAACCACTCCAGGAGTCAGGGAAGGATGGCGCACTTCTGTGTGATGGCCTCTCTGACTGCAAGAGTGGTCCAAACATACTTTACAGTGTCCCTTGTGCTGGCCAAACTTGCTGGCCTAACTCCAGGTTAGGATTGCGCTCTCAGAGTTGCTCTGAAAAGGGCCTGATTAATAACCTATCTATAAATTGATCTGATGGCAAAGGTACATCTAGGAAGGAATAAAGGCTCATTTCATTCTCATTAATTTAGAGATGGGTTATTTTCTCCTTGGAAAACTAACCAGAATTGAGGAAGCCAGGATAATCGTGCTGTAGTGTCTGTGTTACCCTTGGAAACTCTACATCAGGGGTGTCAAACATAAGGCCTGTGGGCTGGATGTGTCCCCAGGAAGCAATTTATCCAGCCAGTGGCATTCCTACGGGGGGGGGGGAATGCTGAATTTTTCAGGAGCCTGAGCTCCTGTGTTAATGCGGTACCATTCCTTTGCCTCCAGGGCCATTAGTGGCTTGGAGCCAGCTCTCTGAGCCACTAATGGCTCTGGAGGTGAAGGGAGAGTCCATGTTACACAGGTGCTGAGAATCCTTCAAAACGTAACATTTTGCCTCCCCCACCCCCATGGAAATGCCACTCTTTCCACCACCACCATTATAATTGGGCTCTCCCAGTGTGATAATTGGACTCGCTCATATCTTGAAATTACGCACACTTTCTCTTCCATCATTTGCAGCTAATGAGTTTCTATGTGAGAACTAAGTGCTTATTCCTGGCCATTGTCTGCCTAATGATGTCACTTCCACGATGTCACTCAGTTAATGATGTCACTCAGTTGATATCATGAATGGTATTCAGCCCACTGTTTGAAACACGTTTGACACCCCTGCTCTACCTAAGTCTGCCTGCTCTGAAGTTACTTGGTAACTTCCTACGAATAGTATACGTTTCATGTTGGAAAGAACGTGGGCGTTTTAAAAAAGAAGCCCGGCTGATCTCTTTTCTTCCTGCTCCAGGTCTACGATGGACCCAGCATACGCTCTCGTCTTATTGCAACGTACTGTGGCACAACCCCTTCTTCTTTCACCTCCTCTGGAAACGCTGTTACCCTCCAGCTCCTCTCTGATTCTTCTGCAAGTGGGAAGGGCTTCCTTTTGGACTGGCGTGCAGTAGAAACCTCTGCAGATGCTGGAAATGGCATTCCTATAGGTTTGTCTCTCATCCATGTGGTTATAAAATCCCATTTGTTACAACTGATAGAAATTCAGACACACGGAGTCTGCAATTAATTTGCGCATATTTATTTGGTCTGCAGCTTGGAACAGGATAATCTAGTGGTTGCAAACCGTTTTGAAAAGTGCATGACGTGCCATCATTTGAATTAAGAATATTTAGCATTTGCATAGCAGTTTTTGAGTACAAAAGGACTTGCCATGTGTCGTCTTGATGCAACCTTTACAGCAAGCATGCAAGGGAAGTAGAATCATCCCACATATGGCATATTTGGCTGCAAGGGCATGGCTTGCCCAGGTGCACTTACTGGGAATTTATGGCCAAACCAAGAATCAAACCAGGGAAGCCCTGAGTCACACAGATCAGTCTCTTCTCCACTATGCTACATCAGCTTGTGTAGCAATTGCGCCTGTACACCAAGTATTGCACAACAGATGCTGCTTAGGGGTGGTGTTGCCTCTCGCCGGGTGAGGCAGGCAAGGCAAGGCACGCAGTCATGCATGCCGCAGCCAGTCTCCTTCTCCTGCCTGCATCACTTGCAGCATTTAAGTTGCAGCTTAGCTACCTGTGATCCCCTTTCAGTCGGGATTGGTTCCAGATGCAGCCATTAGAAGGATTCCAATAATTCACATCCGTGTAGATACTGAAGCTCAGATCTGTGAAATTTGCTGCAGGATGTGGGCGATGGTGACTACCTTAGATGGCTAAAGATGGCTTTAGATGGCTTCAAAACAGGAGTTGGCAACCTGTGGCCAGCAGGCCAAATCCAGCTCACCACCCAAGGTCATCTGGCCCATGAGTAGCTTGGCTTGAGAGGTGGAGCCTTCCACCCAATTTGCCACATGCCCAACAGGGAACAGCAGAGCCCCCTGTCCCGGCTTACAGCGTCCCTGTGCAGTGCTGTTCTGTTGGGATATTGAATTAGGCCCCTGGAATTTATAGGCCTGAATGGTAAGGCCTATCACTAAGGCCTAGCAGACTAGCAATAAAGGGCTAGGTCATTCTGACCTTGCACCTAGCCTGGGAACAAGGTCATGTGATCTCAGATGGAATGTTGGAGACTATTTAGTCAAGCCCAGGAACAATTTCTACATTCATTCTGCTCTTTTGGTTTCATTCTCCACATACTCTCTGTGTGTGCTGCTGCTGCTGGATTTGCAGAAGCTGTTTGCAGGACCTGTTGGAGCTCCTGGAACTGCTATTAGAGAATACATTTACTGTTATCTGTTATCTGTTATCTGTTTGCTATTCTTTGTTGCAAGAAGACCACTTCTGGAAATATAGAAGTTCTTGCTAATCCAAGTCTTTGAGTGATTCCTTACTTGAGCTCTGCAACCTTGGGACTTTCCTAAGCCTCACAGCTTTAGTTCGCTTTGCGCTTTTCTTCATGCAGTGATGTCATGCCGGGGGAACGCGGGGGAACTCAGTTCCACGTGTTAAAATTAGGGCTGACTCTGCCCACTTCACTCTGCGGTGCTTCCCCCTCCTCCCCCCTCCCGATTCCTCTGAAAAGAGCTTTTCTTCTTGGTTGGCCGGCACTCAGAGGGTTAAAGGGAGCGACTCTGGATTCCTAGAGGGGCGAAGGGGTCTACCCATAGGAACCAGTCTACCCATAGGAACCAGCCGCGGGTAGACCTGGGCTCCACCAGCCTCTGGCTTATGATGTCACTTCCGGTGGGCGGGTCCTGACACATGCCAATCAAAAGTGAGTTTCTGTTCTTAAATCATTTAGGTGCCACCATTGTCTTCATGTTCCCAGTCAATGGCAAATTGGGCAGGTAGTATTGCCCCTCCCCCCAAGCGTTCTCCCTGAGGCCACTGATGGGCCACTGTGAGATACACAGAAGAGACAACTTGTGTGGAATGGAATGGAATGTGAAGATTGGTGGGTCCAAAACATGGATGCTCATGTTGCGTGTATTTTGTATATATACCCAAACACACATACATGAGGAAGAGGGATGAACAGCATATCCATTCAACAGACGGTAGACAACTCTTCTATAACTATTTCCCCCTTTCTGACAGGTGCCTGCGGAGGTTTCTCGACAATCAGCGACACGCCTCTGTTCCTGTTCTCACCAGGCTGGCCCTCAAACTATGGAAATTTTGCAAATTGCACATGGGTGATCAGAGCACCAGACTCAACTGTGGAGTTCAGTATCCTGGCCGTGGACATTGAGTCGCACATCTCTTGCAACTATGATAAACTTGTCTTCCGAGATGGTGAGAAACATTTGCACCGTCCTGTAGTGTGAGATGCAAGTCGAACACACAGCTTTTGAATCCCCCATGATTGCCGCAACAATTTAAAATAGCATTTATTGTTTGTCTGCCTCTTGCACCTGCAAATCCAACTCTTGTTTGATTTGCCCTGCCTTGTAATAGACTGGAATCCTAAGCATGCTTTCCTGGGAGTATGTTCCAAATGAAACTTACTTCTACACACATACGCACAGGATTGTGCTTAATGAAATGTGACCAATCCGTGTGATACGTGGCTCCCATTCACTGTTGCTTTTGTATGAAGCCACTACCGTACTACCACATACAGACATGCCCCAGTATCCACTGATACGGTATCCGCAGTTTGAGTTATCCACGGATACCACGGATACCGGGATGTCCATTCAAAAGATAGGAGAACATTAAACAAATCTCTTTTTTTACCATGTTTCAGCAAAACCACTGATGTTTCCCTGTCTTTAAAAAGGCGTCTCCAGTATCTGCGGTTTCAGGTATCCGCGGTGGGGTCCAGAATGGAACCCCAGTGGATAGATACCTGGGCATGCCTGTAGCTGGAAATATTTGGAATAGCTTTCTTGAGGTAGGGTCACACTGCCGGTGGGATGGGCATGTATTTTGTTGCAAACATGTCATAAAGCATATCACGGCAGTGTGGAAGATCCTGGTGTTGGTGGAAATGCCTGCACTGGCTTGCCAGCATTAGTTGGAGGCCATTCTCTGTGGGAGCGGGTAGGTGCTCTGTTGGCCAACAGAGGAGCAGGAGGTGGGGGAAGGGTGGGGCAGGGGAGAGATCAGGCCTGGGAAAGGTTGGGGACAGTTGCAGATCCGGATCTGGTTTTCCAACACAGGGCTGCTCAGCCTTGCACCAGCGATTTTGCTAGCACCAGCCTGAGTAGCCCCATAGAGGCTGCTGGGGCTTATCCCAGGGGAAAGGAACAAATGTGGGACTTTTGGCAGCTTCTCTCTCTCTGCTGGATGCAGCAGAAGCTGCACCAGTGCGACTGCATTGCAGTGTGGAACTTTTGTTAGGAACTCCGGGGTACCTAATGAAAGTGTAGCCTGGTGCAGAGGGCAACATGATGCCTCGGAAGTGACATCACAGCAGGAAGTGACATCACATTTGTATTTTCATTATTTTTTTGGCCATAACGTTTAATAGAATGAAGAAATTGCACTCCGATGTGTTTCATTGCGTTCTGTATTAAATTCTGCATCAAATGGTATATAACATGATTATATTATTCATACATACCAAGATTTTCATAATTTTGGCCACTAGTGTCACGCTCAGCTTGTTGCCCCCCTTCAGCTTGTAGCCCGGTGCAATAGCACTCCCCCTGCACTTCTTTAGATACGCTCCTGTTTAAGACTAGGCTGTAATTAATTGAGAACTACTCATTATATGTTGCTTTTCCACATAAAAACTAGCTCATTGAAAGGGGTGGAAATAAGGACAAAAAATAACAAAACAAGTGGTGTGCAAATTTAACTTTCCCCCCTTTTTTCCCTAGGGGACAGCAGTGTTGCCCCAGTTCTCTCCACTGTATGTGGCCGTGAAGTTCCTGGACCAATACGATCTACTGGGGATGTGATGTTCATTCAGTTCACATCGGATGCCAGCATTGTTGGCGCTGGGTTTAATGCTTCTATCCACAAAAGTAAATTGCTTCTTAAGATTAATCTTTCCTATCCTTTGCATATCCTTTTAAAAAATAGGACACAATTATGGATGACCTGTCCATGTCTACTCATGAGTAAGCCACATGGGATTTACCCCCCAGGAATGGGCGTACAGCATTGCAGCCTAATTTTATTTTAGTGCCATTTTCTGTTCTAATTAGTAGGAACCTTCTCAACATACTTCTGTTAAGGTTTTCTGATGCACTTTAAAAAAAAAAAAGATATTGGTTTCAATTAGGTCTCAGAGCATTAGCACCGATGCAATGAGGGAGAACCATTAATGCAAGGAAATTCAGCAGAAATTGATTAATTGGTGCCAAACACAGGTTTCAGGTACTCCCAGATTACCTCAAATGGTGGGCTATTGGTGAGGTACAGGAAACTGCATTAAATGGGCCCTTGGCCTGATCCAACAGGGTTCTTTTTATGTTCTTGAGGGGTGTTACCTGGTGAATCTTAGCTCAAAGTAAACCCTGGTTTTGTGGCAATAACTATTCAATGACTTGAATGATTGCCACTTTACTTTGGAAAAGCTCGGTTTTATACAGTTGGGTGACAAATGAATTAAGAGCACAATCCTAACCTGGAGTTAGGTTGGCACAGTTAGGCCAGCAAAGTGTGACCGGCACAAACGACACCGTAAAGTATGTTTGGACCACTCTCAGCCAAAGAGGCCAGCACACAGACGTGCACCATCCTCCCTGACTCCAAGAGAGGTCCAAACGCGCTTTACGGTGGCCCTTGTGGCAGCCAAACTTTGCTGGCCTAACTGTGTCGGCCTAACTCCAGGTTCGGATTGCGCCCTAAGTAATGTTTTAAAAGTGTTTTCTTAAACAATTCTCCCTTTTATTCAGGTTGTGGTGGCTATTTACATGAAGACAGAGGTGCGATCGTTTCTCCCAACTATCCACAAATATATCCTCCCAACCTGAATTGTTCCTGGCATGTTTTGGTTACCGCTGGTTTCGTCATTGGCGTCCATTTTGAACAGCCTTTCCAGGTGCCGAATGATGATGCTTCATGTAACCGTGGAGATTATGTTGAGGTGAGGCACATGTGACTGAAGTCACTGTCTTCTAGTTTTAGAAATCTGCACAGATTTAGCAAACCAAAGTAAAAGCTGAAGACCCTTGAAGATTTAAAAGTGACGTATAAATACCGGACAATGACAAGTTTTCTGCAGAATTGTTCTTGATCATTTCGTGACCACTATTCTCATTAGCTTTGCTCACAATTTACTTTTTAGCTTAGAAACGGACCCGATCTCTCTGCCCCACCATTAGGACCCACTGGAGGAAATGGGCGTTTTTGTGGCAGCCGTTCTTTTTCTACCATGTACACCACAGACAATCAGCTGCTGGTCCACTTCAGCTCCGATGGTAGTAATGGCGGACAAGGTTTCCAGTTGACGTTTGAGGCAAAGAGTCTTGGTGAGTGTTTTAATCGGTAACCCAACTTGCTTTTAATAATATTAATATTAATATTAATAAATATTAATATCAATGTCAATATTAATATTGATGATGATAATGATGATGATGATGATGATGTTAGTATTTATATATCGCCTTTCTTTGGTCATTAGATTGCTCCTCTGACCTTAATTCAAGGTGGTTTACATAGGCAGGCTTTATTTCTCTAAACCCCCAAGGGGTTTTTACAAATTACAAAGAAGTTCTATCTTTCAAGAACTACAACAACATACAGATGGAACTTTCGTGGTCTAGTCCTTCTTTCTGGCCGCACGATTGCCTTCCTGCTGGCTGATAGATGGCTTCTCTGCTCCCACCAAAAAACAGCTGGCCCAGCACAACTCCTCTCTCACAGGCAGCTGGAGATAGCTCAGCTCTTATCAGTCGCAATTCTCAAGGTCTGCCACTCACGGAAGCTTCCGGTGATCTCAAACTGGTGACCTTCGGATCTTATCTTCAGGCAAACGGAGGCTTTGACCCTCTCGACTAAACCTCCTGCCCAATTTTAAATTATATGACTTTAAAAAAATATTATTTTATTATATTATTTTAAATAATACAACTTTAAAAAAAGTCACATGCAGTAGCGTAGCCAGCAGGGGGCAGCGGTGTGGTAAGTGCAGCAGGCACCTCAATGCTCTGTGCAAGCGGCCCCTCCCACTTCCTGTCAAAGCCATTTAGTGCAGCGAAGGCAATGTGCAGGCAAGTGCCTGTGTGTTGCCATTGCTACCCAAAATTGCCCTGACAGTGAATGGAAGTGGCCGCATATACGGTGCATTGCAGTGCCTGCTATACTTATTGTGGCACCCCGCACCAGCTACGCTACTGATTACCCGTATTCATTTCAAAGGAAAGGAAATATTTTTTTTATCTAGCGGGCTTATAGGTAAGGAGGTGGTGATGGCATCTGGCCTAGATGCCTGTAAAAAGGGACTGACAGATTTCTGGAGGAAAAGTCCATCGCAGGCTACCAGCCATGATGGTCAGTGCAGCCTCCTTACTTTAGAGGTAGGCTACCTTGGACTGCTAGATGCAGGGGAGTGGCAACAAGATGCAAATATCTAGTTGTCTTGTCTGTTCCCTGAGGTATCTGGTGGGCTGCTGTGAGATACAGGAGGCTGGAGTGGATGGGCCTTTGGTCTGATCCATTGGGGCTCTCATGTTCTTATTGTATTATTTAACACGTTCATAACATTCTCCTGTTTACAGCTTGTGGAGGAAACTTCTATATCAGTCCATCCAATCCCTCTGGATTTGTCTCGTCACCCAACTATCCTGGCAATTATCCGCAGCATACTGATTGCGTCTGGATCCTAATTGCTCCCTATGGGGAAGCGGTGCAGCTGCAGTTTGAAGACCAGCTTGATATTGCGCCTTCTCCGAAGTATTTAAATATTATTACATTCGCTCTTTTTCCGTGTTATAAAACCATCATGGAGGCATTTTTGTGTAACGAAATTTCCTGATTCCTTTTGATTTTTTCCCCCTCTGAACTGTGCTGCTTCTAAATTTTTATTGAATTTGTGCTGCAGCCAAGCAATTCGTTTATGAGTTACTAATGTGCTGTTAGAGATTTGTTTGCTGGCAAAAGCCCATACGGCAGCTCCTCTAAAATGTTCCGCGTTTTTTCTCTGCCACCATAAGAACTGGATACAGTTGTCAGATTATCTTCCTAGAAAAGGCCCAGGAGCCATTATGAGATCCATGACGTGAGGCAAACATCTTGTGTAGTCAAAATTGTTCTTGAAAATCCCTGAAATCGCTTGTGGTTAGCGGCCAAGTTGTATGAAAAAATACGTACTGTATCTTTGAAAACTATAATTCCTATAGAAAAGAAAACTTTATAGAAAAACAGAAGAAAGAAAACTTTTAAAATGAGAAAACTGAGAGGCACATGAGAACTGAAATGGACTGAGGGAACTATCTGTTTCATCTCCCCCGTCGCATGCGCACTCTGGGGGCGCAATCAGCGATGTCATCTGGGCAGGATGGTCCGGAACGCCGTACCACTTGTTCCGAGGATGGGCTGCGACGGGGCGCCATTGCGCGGCAGATGATGCGTGTTTTTTGGCCTGCCCGCCCTCCCCTGCGCTTGATTCGCTCCGATATGGAGCTATTCCGGGCGCAGGGAGGTGTGGCCAGGCTCCGCACGGGGCGGAGAGCTGCCACTCAACCGTGCATTCCGGTTGTTGGCGTTGACGGATGGCATCACTGGGCGCAATCCTAACCTGGATTAGGCTGGCACAAATAAGCCAGCAAAGTTTGGCTGGTGTGTAAAGCACATTTGGACCACTGTGAGTCAGGGAGGATGGCGTATGTCTGTGTGCTGGCCTCTCTGACTCCGAGTGGTTCAAATGCGCTTCACGGTGGCCCTTGTGCTTGCCAAACGTTGCTGGCCTAACTGTGCCAACCTAACTCCAGGTTTTGATTGCACCCTGGGGCATGTTCTCGTTGAGTGATGGTGGAATGGAATGGTGCACAGAATTATGCACGGAAGGGATAGAGTCGATAGAGGGATGTTCTTTTCCCTCTCTCAAAACACCAGAACCAGAGGGCATCCGCTAAAACTGAGGGTTGGGAGAGTTAAAACAGATAAAAGGAAGTACTTTTTTACCCAGCGGGTGGTTAATCTGTGGAACTCTTTGCCACAGGAGGTGGTGATGGCATCTGGTCTAGATGCCTTTAAGAGGGGATTGGACGGATTTCTGGAGGAAAGGTCCATTGTGGGCTATAGGCCATGATGGATTGTGCAACCTCCTTACATTGGTGGTGGGCTACTTCAGAGTGCCAGGTGCAAGGGAGTGGCAACAGGATGCAAGCATCTTGTTGTCTCGTGCCTCCCTGGGGCACCTGGTGGGCCACTGTGAGATACAGGAAGCTGGACTAGATGGGCCTTTGGCCTGATCCAGCAGGGCTCTTCTTATGTTCTTATGTAATGGTGGCATGGAGTGCATCAAGCTGAACTCACATAAGTTGGTGAGACTCCACTGTATGATTCCACATAGAGACTCTTATAGTCAAGATGTGAGAATATGACATCCAAGACATTCAGCAGTAGATCCATGAATACGTCCAGTCCCAGATATCCAGCAACACAAGGCTAACATGGCATCTTTGGCTTTGCTGATCACTGTGTTCTCCAGGCGACATGGATCACAAACCACTGAGACCATGTTCTCCTGGACATCAATTCACAGAGTCCCTTTGGAGAACACAGTGGCAAGTAAGCAACCTGCACTGCCCGCACTCTGTGTGCTTTCAAGGAGCCTGAGCCCAGTCTGTTCTTTCCCCTCACCTCGCTGATGCAGCAGCACCAAAATGGCTTCTGCTGGACCCTGGGGTCAGGGGGGGGGAGTTGCAAAGACGTCCTCTGGGTAAGGGAGCATCTTCATGGTGTGCAATAGCTAAATAGCTGGTGCAGGTCTGTGTGGATCCGCAGTGCCGGGAAGAGGGCAGGTCTTACTTGCCTGATCCGCAGCGAAAAAACACAGCTGGGCCCACTCCACTCCCGGAGCCAAGGACAGAGAAGTCAACACGACGAGGCAGTTCTTACCACAGTGTATTGAAATTAGCAGTGCATAAACATACAGCCAGTAGTCCACAGTTTGTTCATACAGCACTTCACAAGCCGGCAGAGCGTCCCGCTGCACATCCACAAATACCCACACCCACGTGTAGCAACTGCCTCTACCATTGTGGGCAGGCAGGGCCAATGGGATTCTGCCTGCCCACCAGCAGGCAATGAGGTTTCGCCTGTGGAGTGCCTCAGCTGCTGCCGCTGCAGACCAGACATTCACTAGGCCTGCCTGAGGCTTTACCCTGGGGCCAGGGGCGGAGGAAGGGTGTTGCCAGGGATGGCGGCAGCCATGGGCGCTGGCAGTGGGGAGGTGCCGGCAGCGGCAAGGCAGCATCGCACGGAGGAGCCGGCGTACTTTTTGGCCCGCCTGCCCGCCCTGGCGCTCGTTTCGCTCCAAAATGGAGCGATTCTGGGCGCAGGGAGGCGTGGCGGGCTGACGCACGGGGGCGGGGCGACGTGCCGGGGGCACGGTTTCGTCGCCCTGCCATGGGCGCAATCGCGGCCCCGTTCGTCACTGCCTGGGGCTTCCAGCGGGTTTGGCAGCAGTGGCAGGTCAGCGCCCATCCCTCATCCTCATCACCGCCCCATCCTGCCACCCCTCCACGCCCTCCCACCTCCCACCACCACCTGACGCCTGCCATCAGTCACTTCTTGTAACTCCGGCTGTGCAGGAGGGCTCCTGCCTTCCCACTGGCCACATGTTCCCCCAGCACCTTTTTCAGCTGGCGCTGACTGCTTTGCGGACATCAGCGACAGCAGAAGAGGTGTTGTGGGGTTGGCTGGCCAATCTTGGATTGGACTGTGGGCATGAGGCAGCAGTTAAGTTCCTATTTAGAGTATCCCTTTAAATTAGAAATCCATGGAAAGAACTTTCAGATGGGCAGAGATTATTTGCCTTTAAACTTCCAGCTTGGCATGCAATGTAAATGTCACTAAGAAAACACATTCCGGGATGAGATTGTGGGTTTTGAACCCCCTGCCTTCATAGTTTTGCTCTCTCTCACCATTCCCTTATAATTCTGGGTCAATTATATGCCTTTTCTGTTGAAATTGTATGAAGGAAAACCACCCTTATCATGAAGCTGATTTCATAGTTATATTCATTTGAAGATAGCTTTAATCACTCTCCTTACAGTGATTTTAATTAAATGGCATCAGAGATGCTTGATGGAATTCACTGCATTCATAATTGGCACTGGAGCGAAACATTCTAAATTCATGGAGCTTTTAAACCTGCTTTTCAAATCTTTTTTTCTCCTCCTACTTCAAGCCAGAGGTTAAAGATTTGTCAGAGTCCTTCTCATGGTGCTGTGACCTACTTAGATATTCCTTTCCCCCACAATTGATTTAAATCTCAGATGAAGCTAGGTGTTATTGATTGCTAACCTCTCTGTCTATGTGTTTTCTGTTTCCCCTTGTCTCTGAAACTGAGCAAACATGTCATTGATGAAGGTTTGTGTGTGTGTGTGTGTGTGTGTGTGTGTGTGTGTGTGTGTGTGTTTCAGATATTTCCTGAAATATCACTAAGAGTGCAATCCTAAACTGGAGTTAGGCCAGCATAAGCTAAGCCAGCAAAGTTTGGCCAGCACAACGGCCACCATAAAGTGTGTTTGGATTACAAGGAAGATGGCCCACATCTGTGTGTTGGCCTCTCTGACTCCAAGAGTGGTCCAAACATACTTTACGGTGTCCCTTGTGCTGGCCAAACTTTGCTGGCTTATGCCAGCCTAACTCAGTTTAGGATTGTGCCCTAAGGTTTTTTTCCCCCCGTTGAAATGTATACGCCTGTTGTCTTCATTTAGCTGTGAATTAAGTTACCTTGAATTACGAGATGGTGCTGACTCCAGTGCGCCTGTGATTGCCAAGCTGTGTGGGAACTCTCTGCCCAGCACCCAAAGATCTTCTGGTGCGGCCCTGTACGTGAGATTTCGGTCAGATGGTACAGTCACGAGAGCTGGATTCAGTGCCAAGTATTCAAGAGGTATTTATGAATTGATGAATAAATATTTATATCCTGCTCTTCCAAAAACATTCAAAGCAGCTTATGAACATAAGAACATAAGAAAAGCCTTGCTGGATCAGGCCAAGGGCCCATCTAGTCCAGCTTCCTGTATCTCACAGTGGTCCACCAAATGCCTCAGGAAGCATGCGGGACAACCAGATACTTGTATCTTGCGGCCACTCCCCTGCATCTGGCATTCTGAGGTAGCCTGTTACCCTTGCACCACCCCCAAGGAAGACACCAGACTGAGGCTGGGGTTTAACTTTATTAAACACAAGTATAAATCATGAAACCTACTGAACTGGGGTAGGCAAAAAAAGTCTGGGGTAGGCAAAAAAACAACAACAACCTGCCATCGGTCAATTCGGATGACAGAAAAAAATTCCTACTTGGCCCACATGACAACAACATTTTCCCCCTTACCCATGTCAAGCCCCAGGCTTGATAAGAACATAAGAAGAGCCCTGCTGGATCAGGCCAAAGGCCCATCTAGTCCAGCTTCCTGTATCTCACAGCGGCCCACCAGGTGCCCCAGGGAGGCATGAGACAACAAGACGCTTGCATCCTGTTGCCACTCCCTTGCACCCGGGATAGGTGGTGCACATTCGACAAGCTCTTGTAGGGCTGCCCAACCCGTCCAGTTAGGATACAGCATGCATTGCTACTGCTGATCTCACCCTCCTCCTGGCCCCAATCCTCCCCCTGTTCCACCCTCCCCCTGCCCAGAAACGCCCCCTCTCCACCTTCAGACCACACTACCGCCACCCTCTCCCACCCCCAACAGCACTTAACCTGTGCCAGCTGGAGCCAGTTACAGCACGTTTGCAGCACTCAGAGCTGGCGCAAGGAGGCCTGCGCGGTCTGAGAACATGCTGTCTGCTACACTTTGAAAGGGGACGTGGTGGCGCAGCGAGTTAATCCGCTGTTGCTGGGCTTTCGACCGCAAGGTTGGGAGTTCGAGACTGCGTGACGGAGTGAGCTCCCGTCGCTTGTCCCAGCTCCTGCCAACCTAGCAGTTCGAAAGCACCTAAAATGCAAGTAGATAAATAGGGACCACTTCGGTGGGAAGGGAACGGCGTTCCTTAGAGTCATGCCGGCCACATGGCCACAGAATCTTGTCCTCGGACAAAAATGCCGGCTCTACAGGCTTTGAAACAGAGATGAGCACCGCCCCCTACAGTCGGTCACGACGAAACCATTCGGTCGTGGGGAAACGACCTTTTACCTTTTACACTTTGAAAACAAGTTGTCTGCTATGCTTCTTGGTGGGAACCAACACAGACTTCCAGTGACAGCACTAGTGAATACCATTGGGTTTCTTTGCAGCGGTATGTGGTGGAACACTGACTGGGCAAAATGGATTCATCGAAAGCATTGGATTTCCCGATCGTCACTATCCAGACAATTTGTTGTGCGAATGGTTTCTCCACGGACCCATGGATCATTCCCTCACCATTAGCTTTGAAGCACTGGACATTCAGAACTCACCAGATTGTATCAATGACTATGTAGAAATTCGAGAACCGCACGCTGCAGGTCTGTGAAACTATGTCTTCTCTTTCGCCTTGCCTGGAAAACTCACAGCTTAACGCTAACTCTAGCTGGAGTAATTTCAGATGAAACCTAAGATTGTGCTACAACAGGTACAACAGCATGCTGTGTGTCACAAGCAGGGTGCAGATACAGTTTCATCCAACCTTCCACAATGTTCATCAATGATACATTTCATTTTTCTTTTCTTTTGTTTATTTAGGTTTCACATATATTTGTATGTGTCATATAGTTACTTACTTCCATAAAGTTGTTCTGGCTCAATAATTGGTCACTCTGTTTGAGCCTTGATGGGTTGGGATATAAGTAAAAAATGAAACGTTAATAGCTAGTTAATACATCATCCTTGTTACTTTCTGTTTACTTGCCCAGGAGAGTTATTAGGAAAATACTGTGGTGCTACCCAACCTAGTGCTTTGTACACCTCTGGGAACCTGGCCTATGTCAAATTTGTTTCCGATGGATCTATCAGTGCTCCAGGTTTCAGATTGCACTTTGCTGCTGGTGCTGAAGGTGAGTTGCAAAGTTTTCATTTATTTTCCAGGCATCTTACATTTCTGTTACATGCACAGTTTTTGTCCATGCACAAGCAAGGCACTAATGTCACTAATCAAGATGAGAATTTTAACAGAGTGACCCTGCTTTTCATATTTTTGCATTTGAGTGTGGCTTATTTCAGACTGATAGACATGTTCTGGAAAGGTTATTGATGGTCCAACGAAGCACATTTATTTACTATACCATCTAGCATGCTTCTCCAAACTCCAGCCCATGGGCTGGATCCAGTGCGTGGAGAAGCCACCACCACTGTGAGCCATGCGATCTGTTCCATTATGCTTCTGCTGCTCGTTGCACGCAGAAAGATGCTCTGGGCAGTCATGACGTCCCGGACATCTGGGAGGAAACCAGCTGGGGCAGAGGACAATAGACAGATCGCAATGGACCAGAACACACTAGCTGGTATGGGGATAGCTTTATGGGGCACAGCAGTCTGTGGTTTGGATACAGCATACAATATATTGCTATTATTTTTCACTTAATTTTAACGTTAGAGGAATGGAAATAATGCAACCATTATAGAAATCTTGGTCTTCCCTAGTTTTTTTTTTTTTTTTCCATTTTCTACAAATCAACACACATGATGGGTTGTGTCTACAGGTTTCCATCCCCTGGAAAAAAGGATTCTTCCCTTAGGAATATGCTCATTCATTTGGAGCAGCAATTTCCAACCTTTTTTATCTCATGGTGGTGGTGTGGTGGCGCAGTGGGTTAAACCGCTGTTGCTGGGCTTTCCGACTGGAAGGTTGGCAGTTCGAGACCATGCAACGGAGTGAGCTCCTGTTGCTTGTCCCAGCTCCTGCCAACCAAGCAGTTTGAAAGAACCTAAATGCAAGTAGATCAATAGGGACCACTTCGGTGGGAAGGTAACGGCGTTACCTGCGCTACGATGTATAGTCATGCCGGCCACATGACCACGAAAGCTTGTCCTCGGACAAAACGCCGGCTCTACAGGCTTTGAAATGGAGATGAGCACCACCCCCTACAGTCAGTCACGACTAGACCATTCGGTCGTGGGGAAACCTTTACCTTTACACTGAGAATGCGCTAAAACTGTCAAGGCACACCATCCGTTTTTTGACAATTGATAAGGCAGATCACGTTGCCGACTGGGGGCTCACGTCCCTCTACTAATGTATGACCCCTCCCAACTCCCATAGCACACCTGTAGACTATTTGTGACACATCAATGTGCTTCAGCACAGTGGTTGGAAATTGCTGCTCTGGAGGAAGGAGGCCCTTAACTTAAAAACAAAAACAAAAAAAATAGCAGTTCACTGTGAAAGACTAATTACTCTTTGTGTTCCAGAGTGTGGAGGTGAACTCAATGACATTTCAGGGACATTTACTTCCCCAAACTATCCAAACTCCTATCCTCGCAAAAGGAACTGTGAATGGAGAATCACGGTGGCCTTGGGACGCCGGGTCACCCTTACCATCAGCGACATGAATTTTGGAGCCAGCCAAAACTGCAGTTCGAATTATGTGGCTGTAAGTGCAAAGAAGGACCCAGGTTGCAACAATCCACTGGCGCATAAGGAAGCATATGAAGAACTGGTCTGCAGGTTATGGGCAGCATGCAGAGACTTAGGAGCTTCCTTCTACTGTGGGCGCAATCCTAAGTAGCACCAGAACAGTCGGGCCAGTGGGCCTGCGCTGTATCCAGAGCCACTTAGGAGGCAGCAGGAGCCTCCCTGATGCAAGGTCACGTTCGTGAAAGGCTCCAGCCTCCCTGCTGGGCTCCTCGGATCTGCGCCTGTGAAACCACGGGCGCAGGTCCAAGGAAGCTGCACAGCCCAGAAACAGGGCCTTGGATGTGGCCTATCATGACACCCAGGGGCCTGGCCCTTCCAAACTGCCCCCAGGGGTCGTGGGATGATGTCTGCTCCTGGCCACCAGCAACCTCCAGTGGCCCAGGAGGCATTCCCTTAGCCCAACCAGTAGTGTAGCACAGCGTCAAGACTGGATTCAGCTAACCCCCGCTCCCAGCACACCAGGCACACCATGGAGTAAAATGTAATGATTTATTAAAAACTACAGGTTATAGCATAGAGGCTTAATAAGGCCTTTCAAGCAGGCCAAAGCACGGCATAACTACATATTGCTTAGTGCAAAATAAGAAAGCATCTATCTCCTAGTCTAATTACATTCTAACTATCACTCACCCAGCAAAAGGACAGATCCAGGTGTGATGAGGGCAAGATGGTCTCTCCTCCCAAGCCTCAGATGTCGGAGTCTTTTGTTCGTACTTTCCCCCTGCGCTTTCCCAGCCCCCCCTTGTCAGCCAGAGGCAAAACAGCTCCTAGTACGGTGAAGATGTCCTTGGGAGGTTTCCCTGCCAGAGGCTCCCCTATCTCACTCTGGCCATTGAGCAAGACACAACAGCCTCCAGAGGAAAACTTTCTCACCGCCAGGGTCCCAGAGGGGGGTGGGGAAGGACAGGCATGGGCCTCAAAATGGATCTGAGCCGGGCCTGTTCCCCTGCTATTCACGACACAGCCGCATCCCAATCCTGTCCCCCTCCCTGGGCCAACATGCCCAATGGCCTGCCCACCCCTACCCAGAAACACCTCCCACCCGCCCTCCCTTCTCCCAGAACCGCCCGTGCACCAGCCGAGTTTGCCTGTCGCACAGGTGGCTCCCTGCCCCATGCTGTCAGGCAGGTGCTACTAGTAGCGTCAGCCAGAGCATTCTAGCGCTAACGCAGGGGTGCCAGTCGGTGCTCTCACGTCGGCGCTAGTGACATAGCGCTGATGAAACAACGTTGAGTCAGCACTACGTGTGACCCAGGATTGTGCCCTGAGTCAGATCGCTGATCCATCTAGCTCAGTAATGTCAGCACCAACTGGCAATGGTTATCCAGGGTCACTGAGAGTGGTCTTTGCCGGCCCTCCCTGCAGATGGATTCAACCAGTAGGGATTCAACCTGGGATTTTCTTCATGTAAAGCATATGCTCGACCTCCGAGCCACAGCCCCTCCTAATAGGGTCTAGCAGTGCCTTGGTGGTAGATAAATGAAGATGGGGTGGGGGAGAGGGAGATCTGATCCTGAATACAATACAACGGCTCCACCATGCCACAAAGGGTACCAGTCTTAGCTCAGATAATTAGATAATCTTAACTGATAATCCTGAATAATTTCAAATTTATGATATGGCACACACTTGCACAAGGACTGAAATGAAGTTTCAAAGTACACTACTGGTCCTTGTCTAAAAGTTTGTTTTGTTGTTGGCAAACAGATTTATAATGGCTTGGGAGAAAATACTCCCAGGCTGTCCAAACTCTGTGGTGTGGTGACCCCAGGAACTGAGGTCAAGTCCTCTGGAAACAAGATCACAGTTATTATGGTAACAAGTCATGATAATGTAGAAGGAAGCTTCAGAATCACCTACTCTTCTGACGAAGATGCAGGTAATAGAAAACACTTCATCAGATTTTTTTTGGGGGGGGGGAGCGACTGAAGATGGCAAAAACAGTCTAGGTCTGAAAAAATTCCTCCTCTTTAAACTGACATGAAAGAGGATGTTTCAGTATTATGTTTCTTCGCTTGCACCTTTAACATACATTAGGAAAACTGGGAGTGGATGGCCAAAGGGACAAGTCTTTGGAATGTTAGGATTCTCTAATTCATGGCCCAATGCTACCCTTCGATTATGACAGTGGAGGGGGAGTTGTGCCGAAGTTCAGCCGCTTCTCTGGTGGGAGCAGGGAAGCCATTTATCAGCCAGCAAGAAGACAAACGAGTGGCCAGAAAGCAGATCCATCTGTATGTGTGTAGTTCTTGAAAGATAGAACATTTCTGTATAAATTGTAAAAAAAAAAAACACCTTCGGGTTTCTGAATAAAGTCTGCCCATGTAAACCGCCTTGAGTTATAGTCATTAGAGAAATCTGGTGACCTAAGAAAGGCGGTATATAAATCCAAGGATGATGATGATAAATGGCGCACCACCACAAATGGCTCACCACTTCTAACCACTGGAAGCCTGCAGTGGAAGAAGGCAGCCGCTCCCTGCGCATGTCAGTGGCTCACCTGGGCCACAGTAAAGGAGGTACCTGGACATGCGCTGTCCTCCCTAACTCCAAGGGTTGTCCAAATGTGTTTATGGTGCATTTGCAAGACTCCTGAGCCAGCACATGGGCCTAATTCCAGGTTAGGATTGTGCCCTGAGTGGAACATGAGTGGGAGAGTGGAAGTGGGAGAATATTGAGTAGAAGCAAGTGGATGAATATTGTCCTAGTGATCACTGGTAGAGTAGCATCCACTTGTAGAATAGCAGGAGAACATGCTTGTAGAACAGCAGTAGGAATATGGAAGAGAAACCCTATGCATTATGTCTATATGAACTTGGAATTGCTGCATAATTATTTGTGTCCGCAAACTGTTCCTGACTTCTCCAAATGGTATTTTGTTCCTCCAGTGTGTGGTGAACGTCTGCTCAGCTCCAGTAGTGGGAACCTAATGTCTCCTGGTTACGATGGCATCAACAATTACACAAACAACCTGAACTGCGAATGGGTCATTCAAAATCCACATCCGTCAACCACAACTGTTTACCTCTTCTTTCAAGAGATGCATTTGGAAGAGGACGTTCACTGCCAGAATGATTACGTAGAGATTCGGCTGGGTAGGTTACAGCCATCTGGAATCAAGTAAATAAATAAGGAGCGTCAACAGCTTCCTCTGTTCTTCTTTCTCTAGTGGGTGGTTTGTGTTGGGGTCGCCCTCAGTGTTTTGGTGCTCAGTGGTGAGCATCTACATGTGCACAATTGCACCACATCCTAAAATGTTGGTTGCTGAAAGTGTCCTTGGGGTAAGGACACATTGGACCTCTTGCACCAAGGTAAGCCCCAGCAGCTGCTATTGGTTGATACTGCTGGCACATGTTGATCCATGCAGGTGGATGGGTCCAGAAAGGGGGTTCAGATTTGACATGTGCCACTGCTGCTGAACCCGCCCCCCTCCCAGGCCCAATCCACCCAGCCACACCCTATGTCCAGCGGCAGCATTCAGCCAGTACGCTGGGTGGGACTTACCTTTGAGCGGCAGTCCGCCCGTTGCGTCACGCCCCGTTCCGCCGCTTTCCCGCCCGCCCCGTTCTGCCCTCATGTCCTCCCATTCTCCCGTTATGTCCTCCCATTCTGCCCTCAACTTGTCCCATTCAATCCCCTTCCCAACCTCCTTTGCGCCAGTCTTCCCTCCCCCATGCCAGGCTTTCCATGTATAACTAATTTGTTATCATCATAGCTTTAACTTTAGATTTCTTGCAATCCTTATATTTATATTAAAAAACAAAAAAGTTAAGGCTGCCTTTGGATGTTGCTGTTTTTAAATATTGTGTGCTGAGGAAGTTCTCACAGAAACAGCTTATAAAATGAAAGCCCGAGTAGGATGTGGTGGGAACTATGTGAGTACTGATGTGTTTACAGGAAGACTAAGCCAGTGGAATCTCAGAGGCTGTGTAGAACTGCCTTTCAGAAATGGGGGTTAATTACTAAAGAAAAACCCGATTCGTTGATGGGTAGCCCAATCCTATCCTGCGCTGAAATAGGGTCAGTTACTTTGGTTTGCAGTGCACCCTTGATCTCATTCAGTCTAAGGCAGCTTCCTCCAATTCAAGAGCAGCTTATTCTTCCTTCTTTCATTTTGTCAAGCCATAATAACTAGAATCAGAGGGACGTGGTGGCGCAGCAGGTTAAACTGCTGCTACTGGGCTTTCTGACTGGAAGGTTGGGAGTTGAAGACTACGTGACGGAGTGAGCTCCCATTGCTTGTCCCAGCTCCTGCCAACCTAGCAGTTTGAAAGCACCTACTGTAAATGCAAGCAGATAAATAGGGACCACTTCGGTGGGAAGGTAACAGCGTTCCGTGTGCTACGGCGTATAGTCATGCCGGCCACATGACCATGGAAGCTTGTCCTCGGACAAAACGCCGGCTCTACGGGCTTTGAAATGGAGATGAGCACTGCCCCCTACAGTCTGTCACGACTAGACCATTCGGTCGTGGGGAAACCTTTACCTTTAATAACTAGAATCAACATTATTTTGCCAGGAAAGGCCATTAAACTCACAAAGGACAACAAAACCTTTGTTATCTATTAATAATGGGAGGATTACCTTGAGAAGCCAAGAAGGCCTTGCAACTTTTTATGTATTTGTTTCTCGGGAGACGGATTTAACTGGCTTTCAATGTTTCATAGTACAATGTTTTTACTTAGGAGATTCTAACGGGCAACTCGTGGACAGGCTATGTGGCCAAGAGGCACCGTCAATGCCGCTAGTTATAGCAGCTCCACAAATCTGGATCCAGTTTTTGAGTAATGATGAAAAAACGGACAAAGGATTCTCAATCTACTACTCATCTCTCGGTAACCTGAATTATTTTCATTGTGCACTTGGCAATTCAAAACAGGTTTTACTGGTTCTCTATACTAGAATTATTGAAATTACAATCAGGTAGCATATCCATGACTAACGGAATGGGCAAATGTAGGGGCATTCTTCTGCTCAAACATAATCCTGGAAGTTCATCATAATTGTAGTTATTTTACTCTGTAGATGTAAACTGTGTGTTTCTCCCATGTTGTTTGAAAAGTGGCTAATTTTGCCTGGTTCCTTTTTGTTTGTTTGTTTCAGTTTTTAATCATATTCTGTAGGCCAGTAGTGTCAGACAAAAGGCCTGCAGGCCAGATGTGGCCCCAGAAGCAATTTCTCCAGCACCTGGATTAATTGGACTCTCCCAGCATGATAATTGGGTTTAACACATTTTGCACAAGATTTGCACATTTTCTCTTCTGTTATTTTACAGCTAATGAGTTTCTATGTGAAAACAAAGTGGCCATCATCTGCCTAATGATGTCACTTCTGGTCCTCAGTAGGCGCCATGCTATTCGGCCCCCTGTATAAAATGGTTGTGACACCCCTGATATAGGCTGTGTGGAATGTCTGTGTTCAGCAGTCATGCACCTATAGCAATCACCTTTGTGGGGACCCGAGGGCCCGTAGACACCACATAGGAGGTTCTTGTTATATACAGGCCAGCTCCCTTATTCATGGGGAATCTGTGTCAGGGCCCCCTCTTGGATACAGAAACCATGGATACAGGGGAACCCTGTCTCCGCAGCTCCCACACATCCATTAATGTTGTTTAGATCCAATGATGTCATTCACTGGCGCCAGCAACCGGAACGCTGCTGGCGCCAGGATCCGGAACGCCGTGGGAACGGACGGGTGAGCTGTAGCTCCCCGCCCCCTTGCAGCGCCCGGTAATGTCTCCCTGCGCCCGGAAGAGCTCTCTTACAGAGTGATCCAGGGGCGGGCGGGCGGGCAAAAACAGCGCGCGGAGTCTGCTGCGCGCTGCTGTTCCATTCCCGCTCTCCCCAGAACTACTGGAATGGGGTCCCGCCCCGTTCTGGTAGGATGACGCCTCTGTTTAGATCCTTACTGGGGCAAAAATGTTCTTGCTTTTTACAGCCTGCCTCTGTATCTCTATGCGCATTAAAACTTAAAGCAATGCACAGGCAGGCTGTTGGCAGCCTAAATGCTTGAAGAACCCTAATCAATGATAACAGGAAGCAGTTAACTTCCTGCTTCTTGTAGTGTCACTTGAATATCTTCAAGCATTCAGGCAGGCTACCTCCGCATCACAATAAGCTTGAAAACTTAACATTGACCTGAAAAAGCATTTTTGTCCTGGTAGAGAACTGAACAACATTAATGTGCGTGGAGGGGGCACGAGGTCCACAGATCCATGGCTAACTGAATCAATGGATACTGAATCTGGGCATAAAGAGGCCTGCCTGAATACTGTATTGTAGCAGCCCATTTGTGGTTTCAATGCTCCTTAAAAAGGGAGGTGCAACGTTTTACTGGGCTAGAAACGTGTACAGCTGTATGAATTAGCAAACCTGTATTTCTCTTGGCTA
Source organism: Lerista edwardsae (assembly GCA_029204185.1). Lineage (NCBI taxonomy): Eukaryota > Metazoa > Chordata > Lepidosauria > Squamata > Scincidae > Lerista > Lerista edwardsae. Next base: position 25,971,000 of record JAJKFI010000009.1, read on the forward strand.
TGCACTGAAATGTATTTGAAAGCATCTCAACTTTCATTTCAGCATGTGGCGGTGTACAGGAAGGTGTAAGTGGGGTTATCTCCAGCCCTAACTACCCTCAACCTTACGATCGTTCTAGTCATTGTTCTTGGCTGTTGGTAGCACCAGAAGGACATACCATCGCTGTAAGTAATGCTTTGCTTCCCTGCATAGGATGATCCCATTAATGGACAGATGTGGTCAATGGATAGACAGCAACAAAAGCACAGTCGACACACTACCTCCAGTGCATACTACTTTTAGCACACCTGGTGCCAGGATGTTTTGGGCTGACTCCATCAGGCCTACATTATTCTTACAATTTTTGTTGGAGAATGGCTAGGCAAGCTTTTGAGTTCCACAGACCTCTTCATCCTAAAAAGGGAACTAGTCAGATTTAGGGCACAATCCTAACCTGGAGTTAGGCCGGCACAGTTAGGTCAGCAAAGTTTGACTGCCACAAGGGACTGTTGTGAATTTGTGTGAATAATAGCAGAGTTGGGGGCTTGGAGACCCATCCCAGCGCCTGCCTCAGCGCTCCGGAGCGAAGGAAACAAGCGATCGCCACATTTCCATAACAAAGTCTCTTTATTGTAGCGAAAGTGAGATAGGTGAAAAG
>JAJKFI010000009.1:25976205-25991089 GCA_029204185.1 Lerista edwardsae
CCAGTTCTGGACTGTGAGATGTGAAACTGCAACAGGGACACCATAAAGTATGTTTGGATCACTCTTGGAATCAGAGGCCAGCACACAGATGTCATCCTCCCTGACTCCAAGATGCGTTTTACAGTGTTTTACAGTCCAAATGCGTTTTACAGTGGCCCTTGTGCCAGCCAAACTTTGCTGGCCTAACTGCCGGCCTAACTCCAGGTTCGGATTGCGCCTTTAAAAACTGAAATCTCAGTTTGTTGCACCGGTAGAGTCAAAGTACCAGGGTTACCCAATTGCTGTTTGTTTAATTAGACTTTTTACAGACCTAGATATAGCTTTTTTTTTCTGATGCATGTTTCCAAAAGCAGATTCATGACCACGGTGTTCTCTTTTTGCCTGCTCGTAGCTTACTTTTGAGACCTTTGCGGTTGAATCGCACCAGATCTGCCAGTGGGACTCGGTCACCATTCTGAATGGCGGATCTCCTAGCTCTCCTGTCATTGGACGGTACTGTGGAAGCACATCGCCGGGCACCATTCAGTCAGGCTCCAATCAGTTATTGATATACTTTATATCGGACCACTCTGTGCAGGGAGATGGTTTCTATGCGACGTGGACGACAGATGCTTTAGGCAAGTGGGAAATGGTTGCAAATCCCTTCCTCTGTGTGTATAGAAACAATTGTGCGCTGTATAGCTATAGCCTAAGGGCCCAGACCCAGTTACCACCCAAGGAAGTGTCATGCATGGTGCCATAAAGTGCCTCCAATGCTGGCGGTAAGCCCTTACCGCCAGCACTGGGGCAGCGCCATAGCAATGCTGTCTGTTCACATCCTGGAGAGAGCACCAGTTGCCAGTGAGCAGTGAGTTCACTGCTTGCCGGCGATGCAGCCTTTTGGTGCAGGACAGGAGGGCATTCCTGGGCAGGAGGAAGGCCAGACTGGTGGCGACTCTCGCTGCCAGTTCCCAACCTCCGAGTAAGGCTGTGTGGCCTTACTCAGACGCCCTCGCTGGTGAAGGTGGGGACTGGGGCAGGGGGAGTACCCATTACTGAGCCACTGTCCCTAAAGGGGAACAACCCAGTAACGGTTCCCAATGGTAGGTCACGAACCACGCTTTGGAAACAGCTGTTTTATACTTTAATTGCACCTTCTTCCTGCAGGTGACCAGCACTCCTTCCTGATTGTGCTGGTATCTGGGAAGGCACAAGTATCACAAGGGATTTCCAGGGATGCTTTTTCTTGGCCACATCCACAACCAGCATTTCAGCCTAGGCTCTTAGGTGGCCTAGAAATAGACTGTGCGGGCCAATAGCTATCAACCAGTGGAATAAGCAGTTGCCACTCCAGAACCTAGAATGGAAATGGGCCCTGATTTCCCTTAGGAAAATCTGTATTGTTGGAGGGGGGGGGAGTTGTAAACCACTCACATTCATTTCTAAAAATGTGAATCTTTAATCCTTCTCCACATTTGCAGGATGTGGTGGGACTTTTCATTCAGAAAATGGCACCATACGTTCTCCACATTGGCCACAGAACTTCCCTAGTAACATGAGGTGTACCTGGACAGTAATTTCTCACGAAGGCAACCACTTGGAAATGGCGTTTGATGAGAACTTCCAGATTCCAGACAGCACCGGGCAGTGTCAGGGCAGTTATGTGAAGGTCTGTCAACCTCATGCTTGGGCTTCCATTGCCATTCGTACGCTTTGTTGCACAAGCTCTTTTGGGCTTCCTGGTGAAACAAGTATTGGGGCTGCAGGTAATTTGGGCTGCACTCTTATACAGAATTCCTTGGGAGTAAGTCCCATTGAATACAGTGGGGCTTGCTTATGAGTAGACATGCATACGCTGGCACTGAAAGTGGGGTTTACTCCCAGGTAAGTGTATGTAGGATTGCAACCCTTATAAGAATTAGTTGTCAGCACTAATTGCAACGTCACATTGGCAATTTGAAAGGACTTTGGGCCAGGAGGGAGAAGTAAATATAGAGTTAGCTTTCCTGTATCAGTATGTTTAGTCTTTTAATTAAGAACTACTACTACTACTATTATTAGTATTAGTATTAGTATTAGTATTATTTACTTAGGGCTAAATTGTTTTTTTATTGCTGCTGGCCAAAGTTTGCTCAGTTGAATCGACAATGACTTTTCCCTTGAATAGCCACAATTAGCCCACCCATAACGGGATGTCGGAAACATAAGAGGAGTCCTGCTGGATCAGGCCAAAGGCCCATGTAGTCTAACTTCCTGTATCTCACAGTGGCCCACCAGATGTCTCAGGGAGCACAAAAGACAACAAGATGCCTGCATCCTGTTGCCACTCCCTTGTGTCTGGCATTCTGAGGTAAATTTCTGAGGTGAAATTCTGAGGTAAATAAAACAGAATTTGCTATTCTGTCTGTTAGGAGGGAGCTATAATAACTTGCAATCCAATCTGGGCCTTAAGAACATAAGAAGAGCCCCGCTGGATCAGGCCAAGGCCCATCTAGTCCAGCTTCCTGTATTTCACAGTGGCCCACCAGATGCCTCAGGGAGCATACAAGACAACAGGATACCTGTATCCTGTTGTTACTCCCTTGCATCTGGCACTCACAAATAGCCTACTTCTAGAACCATGAGGTGTATATCCAGCATGGCTTGTAAGCTGTGCTGGACTTTTCCTAAATAAATTTGTCCAATCCTCTTGAAGGCATCTAGGCCAGGTACCACCACCACATCCTGTGGCAAGGACTACAGGGGACAGAGCTTCCACATCAGAGGTTGTGCCTAGTACCAATAATTTTTTTTAAAAAAACCATGACTACTACATGACTACTGTCACATACTTTATGTCCTAGCTTATTTACATATAGGGCATTTTTGGTACGAAAAGTAATGAAAGGAACAAACCAAAATACACAACTACCACTGCATAAACGGGTACATAAACACCTGCTTTTTTGTTGTTACTCCAACTGAATACCTGAAAATAGTCAGAAGACAAATTAATATATATTTCCTTGGCTTCAGGAAGATATCTTTGTCAAAGGCACTTGAGCAGAAGGGAAGGAGATGTTTGCCATTCCTGACAGTTTAATTGGTTTCTCAAGAATTCGGCAGATGTTGTATGTTATTGTACTATGAGTGTACAACTCCCACTTATAATGAAGGGCAAGCATAATTTATCATCTTGTCGGAAAACCTGAGCAACTGAGTCACTGCTCTTTGCTCAGAAGGTTGAAAGGACCAAAATGGAATTTGGTTGTTTTTTTAAACTGAGAATACAGTAGGACAATTTTCGTGTTCACATTTGGCCGTATTGAGCTGTAGAGGAACGGATGTAAACAAACATTTCATTTTGTGCATAAAAGTCCTTTTGCGAGGCACTGGAGATTAGGAAAGCTTTATCAGCCGCAGTTCTGTGGATTAAACATAGCATGTACTATTAAAACAAGGTGACTGTAATCCATTTCTGTTGAAAAGGGAAGCTGTCATCAGTACATAAAGCTTGATTAATGCGTTTGGGAATATGAGCGCAGGTTCCCCAGATGTCTGAAACAGCTGTGTAATAACCACACCAAGCAAGTTTAAAAGAAAAACATTTTAAACGCACACGGTGTCAGCATTTTGGTCTTGTTGACTGCAGTAATGTTTAGTATGTTTATGCCTAGCTTTTCCAAACAGTGTCAGAGTCAGCCATGAATTAAATCATGCCTTAGGGCCAAATCCTATTCAGTTTTCCATCTTGCGCCACATCCTGCAGTAACACAGTAACACAGTAACACATGGAGGCCTGCTCCAAGTAAGGGAATATTTGTTCTCTTTCCTTAAGGTTTCCTTGCGGCTGCATTGTGGCTGACTTAACGTGAACCACCCACATAAGTCGAGTTCCTGTGTTTGCCTATTAAGCCTTTTCCCACCCCCTTTTTAATTTTTTTATTTTTAAAAATATTTACCTGTTACGCACATCTTACTAACAAGTTACTCACCTGTGTTTTTCTGACCACAGCTATTGCCCCTTGCTACTTGAAAGATTTCTAACACCACAACAGGGCAAGTGTAGGCTGTAAGGAATCGATTGTTCGTTTGATTGATTAATACCCTGCTTTTCTCCCCCAAGGGCACCCAAGATAATTTGCAATTAGTCTGGTTAGGAGGCTTCTCAGATTGGTCCTATACTCTCTGTTGAGAGAACCCCAGTAATTGAGCCCTGCTCTTAGTTTGGCAGTGCAGCAAAGAAGGGCACCCCATTTTCTCTAACTCGTGGCAGCTCCCACCCAGTGGCGTCATGCAGCCGGAACGCTGGGCGGGAGGAACGCTGGGCGGGAGGCTGCCGCTCACCCGTTCCTCCCGCCCAGCGTTCCGGCTGCATGACGCCGCTGCCTCCACCCCTTTTGCAGATAGCTCCTAGTTGCTCAGGAGTACAAGCTGCTGAGTATCTTGTTTCTTCCCACCTCCTTGGAAGGTGGGCTGCAGCCTCATCTGAATTACAACACCTAGTGACAATTGAGGTCTAGGTATGCTTTTTATATGCCTACAATTATTATTGCATTGTAGCAATTTCCTGTTCTTTGAGATGGTTAAAAACAGTATCTGTTGTGACAGCTGAGTTTTATTTGGAGTTGGTGTCAATGGAAATCAGCACACAGCCTTAATTAACGCTCAGAATAGTAACACTTTCCCATAGGTGTTGAAAGGACGTGATAACAAACAGGAAGACGCAGTATTAGCCACTGGGTGTGGACAGTCAGCTCCTGGATCTATTGTTGCTCCAGGAAATGTGATGACAACAGTGTTTCAGTCCCAGGACACACCAGGACGTGGCTTCTCTGCAACTTTTATCAGCAGTAAGTGGTTATGAACCCAAAGATTCATGTTGCGTAGGTGTATGCCACAAAAGCCTGAAGGCTACAAAAGACTGAAGGTGCAGCTTGAAGTTGAGAGAACACTGGTATGCGTCTCACCCTTGCTATGCTGCAGTTGGCATTCAGAGGTACACAGCCATTAAACGGGATGGGGTATGTAACCATCATGGCTAAGGCCCATCACTAGTAGTACTTTTTAGTAGTGGTGGTCAGAGACAAACCGAGCACCGAGTGCACCCATGGCAGGGCGACGAAACCGCGCCCCCAACATGTCGCCCCGCTCCCGTGCGTCACCCCGCCACGCCTGCCTGCCTGCTCCCGTAATAGCTCCATTTTGGAGCGAAACAGACACCAGGGAGAGCGGACGGGCCAAACAGCGCGGGTTAGCATGCGGGTTACTCCGTGCAGTGGCGCCCCACCATCCCGCCGCTGCCGGTGCCCATGGCTCACGCCCAATGGTGTCATTCAAATGATTTAAGAACAGGAACTCACTTTTGATTGGCACTTGTCGGGAACCCGGAACCAGCCACGGAGCCCGTTAGGATCTGGAACGCCCGTTCTGGTCCGTTCCCCCTGAATGACATCACTGCTCACACCACCCCGGGCTACACTCACGCTCCGCCTCTGGTGGTGGTAGTTTTTGTCTTATAAACAGCAAATCATGAGATGTCTCATCTGTAGATTTGTATAAAAGCATACAGATGAGTATATAAGTCTTTTTAAACACATGCAGCATTGCTCCTGGCCACTTAATGGAGTGCAAAAGAAGAACGCCCCTTTTGCAAGTCCTCACAATACCATCCTTGCCGCACAACCTCACATTCTAGCCTGCTGTAGCTTAATTAGTTCTGTGCTTTTGAACCGTTTCAGTAGCTAACTGGATTTTTTCTTATTATTTTCATTCAGGATGCGGAGCAAATTTCACTGCTCCTTCTGGTCGGATCACCTCTCCTAACTTTCCTGGCCAATATGAGAACAACTTGAACTGCAATTATTTCATAGAAGCAGAGCCCACATCCATTGTGATCCTACGCTTTGAGACTTTCAATTTGCAATGTAAGTGGCAAATGATTTCAAGCCGATGGTTGAATAGCCAAAGCCGTATCCAGACTATTAAGAAGTGTCTAAGCATATCTAGACTCAGAATGGAAACTACTGTAAGCACTCTTTACCTATCGTGGCCTCTTAACCTGCAAGGAAGCCTTGCAGCCCAATTCTAACAAACCTTCCAGCACTATGCACTGCATCCTATGAAGGGGGGCAGTCACAGAGGTCTCCTCAAGGTTAGGGAATGTTCGATTTCTTGCCACTATGCTTCTAAGGGTGCAATCCTAACCTGCGCTGGAACAGGCAGGCTGCTTGGCCTGCACTGTACCCAGCACAGGTTTGGAGCAGGCTGGAGCCTCCACATTCGTCTCCTTGATCCAAGGAATATGCCAGCCATCCCATGGGCTACTCAGATCTGTGCCCATTATCTAGGGGTCACACCATGCCAAGCACACTGTGTGGCCCAAATTGGGGCTGTGCACAGTAATGGCATCTAAATGATTTAGCAACAGGTACTTACTTTTGATTGACACTTGTGTCAGGGCCTGCCCACCGGAAGTGAGGTCATAGCCGGAACCCAGGAGCTGCCCCCAGAAACCGCTGCGCCTCCTCGGTAGGCCATGCAGCGGCCCAGGAGAAGGCCCAGGAGTCCCGGGCCTGGGACTTCCCCAGGGCCGCCGCGCGGGCTACTGATTCCCCCCCAGGAACCACCACGCTTCCTCGGGAGGGAGCCCCAGGCAGCCTACCTGCTCAGACTGCTGCTGCCGTCGGTCTCCCTCGCTCCGCTGCCTGCCTGCCTGGCTCTGAGAACGTGCAGGCAACTCAAACATGCAGGCAATTCAAACGTTGCAGGGGGTGGAGCGGAGCGCCGATGGAGTCGATGAGTGGGTGGACGAATGGGCGGGGCCAGCCCTAATCCTAGGAATGGGTACTCGCGTACCCCCGCGTACCCGCTACATGACATGTCTGGCTGTGCAGCCTGGGGACAGGCGTTTGAATGTGGCCTCATGGCTGCAGCCAGACTCTGTGCCCCTCCCAGGGCCACCCTGCTCCATTCCGCCCAAAGACGAACTGAGCGCCGAGTGCGCTCGTGGCAGGGCGACGAAACCACACCCCCAGCATGTTGCCCCGCGCCCGTGCATCGCCATGCCACGCCACGCCTCCCTGCTCCCGGAATAGCTCCATTTTGGAGCGAAATGGACACCAGGGAGGTAGGGAGGGCCAAACAGTGCGGGTTAACGTGCAGGTTACTCCGCGCAATGGCGCCCCGCCGCTGCTGGCGCCCATGGCTCGCGCCACCCCGGGCTACACCCACGCTCTGCCTCTGATTCCGCCCTCCCTCCCGCTTTCTGCCTGCCCAGAAATGGCCCTGCGCTGGTCAAACTCTGCTGGCGCGGGACCGATGTATTTGGGCATCATGTTGGTTCTGCAGGGCCAGCGCAACTGCTTGCATCAACCCTGCTCCAGAAAGTGCTTTACGGCACTTTTGCGACACCACAGGGCTGATGCAGGCCGCTTGCGTCGGTCTTGGGGCACTTTTGAATTGTGCCCTAAGACGTCTCCCATCCAGGTGCAACTCTGCATACAGTTTCATTCTTTTATTCACATTTGCAAAGGCTGATCACGTAGAACCCTCATTCTACTAAACTGCCTTCACACCCTTTTGGTTTGGGGAAATGTTTCAGAGAACACCAAGTACTACAAATACGTAGACAAAACGAATGCAAGGAGTAGGAGAACTGTCCTGTGATGTGATTCATTCTTTCTGGCACAAGCCTCTGTTTTGGAAGTCAGAAACAACTGCACGATTGTGTCGCTTGCCTCCCCAAATTATTTGTTGGCTTCTTATCTCTCTTGTTTGTCCGAAAGCAAGAAATAAAGCTGCCGTTTTGCAGCGTCCAAGAATGTCACCCACCTGTTAACAGGATCATCTGTATTGTGTTAGGAATGGCAAGCAAATAGTTTGGGAAAGAAACCTGTTTTTGCAATATATTGTTCTGAGAAGGGGGAAAAGCCCTTGAAGGTATTTATGATTTCTGTTATGAATAGTCATCTTCTCATATTTTGTTCCAAGTTGCTTCAACGAACAGTGAAGGTTTATGAATAAAGCATTGATTATAACCAGTAGTGTTAACCCCAGGAATCTCAAATCCCCCTTTCCGCCCATGGGGCCACCCCGTTACGCCCCCCCCTCTGCTTCTGCCACACCCTTGATGTGGCCCTGAGCTGGCAGAACTAAGCCAGTGCTTCACCAGCGCAGCTTGCGGGCGCTGTAGCGTTCATGCACCAGCACTGCTGTTTGCACCGGCCCAGCGATCGAATCCATGGTGCCGATGCACCTTACGATGCTGTTTGCAACAATGCTGGTCCAGCTCAAGAATGCTATGCCGGTGCAACGCTAGGTTAGGATTGCCCCTTGAATCATGATTAGCTGTATCAGAACTGTTGCAAATACTGGAATTACAAAGTGCAGTGGAGTTTTAAACCTCCTACACAGCGTCGTCATCCGCAAATGAACTCCCGGAACGCTGGGAGGGACTTACGCGGGGCTTCGCCGTGATTGGCTACCCGCCCGTTTCGTTCCGCGGCTGCCCTGGCCTCAATACAAGGGGTGCCTGCTCGCTGGGGGAGACAGGTGGGGGGCACGCCGGGTGCCTGGGCAAGCAGCGGGGTGCCGCGCCAACCGGGGGCAGCCCCCCCTCAAGGCCAGGGCAGCCGCAGAACGAAATGGGTGGGCTGCCAATCATGCAAAAGTCCCTCCCACGTCCCTCCCAGCGTTCCGGGAGTTCATTTGCGGATGACGACGTTGCTCCTACATAAATATACCTAGAAAAGAGAGTTGTTTCTTTGGGTCAGTATATGCCTGCATCAGGTAGGCATCAGGTACATGTATCCATATGGATCTGGTCAGTATAATTAAAGAAATAAATTGGGTTTGCTTGCCTCATATGTTCTAATGAAAAGGTTAACTTGGAAACAGGGACCACAGTTTCTTGGCTTCACTACAGTATGTTTTCATGGGAAACCCATGTTTCAGATTCTATTGCTCCTAACTGAAATTGGGGAGAGGAATATCTGACCATGTGGTTAAATAAAATCTGAGAGTGTCCAAGCCCAGTTACTTTGATGGAGGAATGAAAACATCTGACTGAAGTGCTTGCCAATGGAGTGGATGAATAAACAATTTTACAAAAAGTGGATGAGCAATTCTGAATGTCCTGCTAATGCAGCTCCTGGTGCCTTTGGAATTTGTGCTTATGACGGCGTGAAGATCTTCAAAGGGACTCGGGTTGATTCATACCCCGTGGAAACATTTTGTGGAAATGAAGTCCCTGTGCCCATCAGTATTATTGGAACCACACGGCTGAACTTCTACACCGATTCTCAGGTTGCAAGCACTGGATTTTTGGCCAGATATTCAGTCATCTGTGAGTAGCACCTTAGTGTGTGTGTGTGTATAGGGGTGGGGGAGAGAACATGTACTTCTATACATGCGCTAGGCAAGAGGCAATGCAAAGCTGGCCTCAAGTGTCAAAAATGAGCCTATCTTTGTGGGTCCCTCTAAATTACTGGTCTTCAACTTTTTCTGTGCCATGACCTCAAAAAATAAATTAAGAGACTGGGAATTAAGTATGAGGCTGGGGACACACTGCTGATTCTGTGCCCCTCCTGGGACCCTATCTGCGCACCCCACCACCATCTGTTATGCCCTCCTACCACTGTTCACTGTAACCAAATATTAAGAACATAAGAACATAAGAAGAGCCCCACTGGATCACGCCAAAGGCCCATCTAGTCCAGCTTCCTGTATCTCACAGTGGCCCACCAGGTGCCCCAGGGAGGCATCAGACAACAAGATGCTTGCATCCTGTTGCCAGTCCCTTGCACCCGGTACTCTGAAGTAGCCTACTACTAATGTAAGGAGGTTGCACAATCCATCATTGCCTATAGCCCACGATGGACTTTTCTTCCAGAAATCCGTCCAATCCCCTCTTAAAGGTATCTAGACCAGATGCCATCACCACCTCCTGTGGCAAAGAGTTCCACAGGTTAACTACCCACTGGGTAAAAAAGTACTTCCTTTTATCTGTTTTAACTCTCCCAACCCTCAGTGTTAGCGGATGCCCCCTGATTCTGGTGTTTTGAGAGAGGGAAAAAGAACATCCCTCTATCAGCTCTATCCCTTCTGTGCATAAGCCTGGCAGAAGTGAAAGCTATCTTTGCACAATTGCCAAGAACCTAAGCAGGACTGGGGCACCATCTCCTGGTACCTGAAGGGGTACATCAGATGCCTCCCCCTTTACCTGGTGGTGCTCTAGTCCAGCGGTCGTCCACCTTTTTCATTCCTGTAAGTTGCTGTGATCCCATAACGCATCCAAGGCCTCGTCCCCGGGCCACGCGGCCTGAACTCGGTTTTGTGCCAACATTTTGTGGGCACAGATCCTAGGAACCCCTAGGGCAGGTTGGGCCCTTCCCTAGTGCAAGGCACAAATGTGCCCTTGCACCAGGGGAGCTCCTCGGGCCTCCTAAGCTGGCCTGCCTGCTCCAGTAAAGTTTAGGATTGGGCCGTCACGATTGGGCAGAGAATTAGGATTCAGCTGCACCACAGCTGCACTACATGCAAAAAAAAATTGCAAAAAAAAAAAAAAGCTGGTTTCATCCAGCTTTATAATAGTGGGTGTGTGGAGCCCTTTTCCCAGTGATGTCATGCAGGGGGAACGCAGGGGAACTCAGTTCCACTAGTTAAAATTAGGGCTGACTTCGCCCACTTCACTCTCCCTCCTCCCCCTCCCAATTCCTCTGCAAAGAGCTTTTCTTCTTGGTTGGCCGGCACTCAGAGGGTTAAAGGGAGCGACTCCGGATTCCTAGGGGGGCAAAGGCAGTGATGTCATTCAGGGGGAATGGACCAGAACCGGCGTTCCGGATCCTAAAGGACTCCGTGGCTGGTTCCGGGTTCCCGACAAGTGCCAATCAAAAGTGAGTTCCTGTTCCTAAATCATTTGAATGACACCACTGCCTTTTCCCTAATTTAATAATTCCCGGCTGCATTAGGTAAAAACTGGCCGTGTTTCCATCCTTGCTGTCCCCCTTGACAAACAGCCACAGCCTAAAAGCATGAAATCCAATAGCTTTGTTTAAAAGAAGTCACCCCAGTAGCCACAGGCCAGACAGAATAGGATGACAATGTTCATTTACTCATGAAAGAGACTTTCATAGCTCACTCAGCTTGGCTGCTGCTGTCTGCCCTTTGACTCCTGACATTTGTGAAGAATGACTAGCGCTTTTTATCAGCTTGTTGGCCCACCCAAAGCAGATTCTAGCAATTAACATTCTGTTTCCTTCTAGCTTGATCCTTTGCAAAAGAGAGAAAAGGGGATTTTTTTCACTCCTTGCCTAGCATGAATGCTGCTTTTTAAAAAAATCTTCAGGGCTTTCTTTCTTATTTGTCAACATTCCAAAGTCCAGGTCTTGATTGATCTCTCTCTGTTAGTGGCAAATGAAGAACTAGAGCCTACTAAGCGTTCATCACCCTGTAGAGAATGTTCTTTGCAAAGCGGTGGGTTAATGGGATGACTAGTTCTTCAGGATTTCAGCCGCAGTGGGTTTGTGAACAGGGCCAAAAGTAGCCAGTTGCCAAGCCGAGACTATAAAAGCGAGCACAAGGGTGGTTTCAGATGACTTTGCAAAGGAGCTTGAGTTCCTTCAAACAGGGAACCAGAGGACAAAACAGACACAACGGAATCAATTATGAGAAATCAGAAAGGAGCTTGGATGTCCTGTGGGTTCCGCTGCTGCAGATTGCTAAGTAAATCTTGAACATGGCATTAAGCCTCACCGTGCAACAATCATGCAGGACTTACAAACTACTCAGAGCACAATTCTAGCCTGGAGTTAGGCCGGCACAGTTAGGCCAGCAAAGTTTGGCCAGCACAAAAGACACGGTAAAGCGCGTTTGGACCACTCTTGGTGTCAGAAAGGCCAGCACAAAGATGTGCGCCATCCCCTCTGACTCTGAGAGTGTCCAAACTCGCTTTACGATGTCCCTTGTGCCAGCCAAACTTTGCTGGCCTAATTGTGCCAGCCTAACTCCAGGTTGAGGGGACGTGGTGGCGCAGCAAGTTAATCCCCTGTTGCTGGGCTTTCCGACCGCAAGGTTGGAAGTTCAAGACTGCGCGACGGAGTGAGCTCCCGTTGCTTGTCCCAGCTCCTGCCAACCTAGCAGTTCGAAAGCACCTAAATGCAAGTAGATAAATAGGGACCACTTCAGTGGGAAGGGAACGGTGTTCCGTGCGCTACAGCATATAGTCATGCTGGCCACATGACCACGGAAGCTTGTCCAGCTCTACAGACAAACGCCGGCTCTACAGGCTTTGAAACGGAGATGAGCACCGCCCCCTACAGTCGGTCACGACTAGACCATTTGGTCGTGGGAAAACCTTTACCTTTTTAACTCCAGGTTTGGATTGCACTCTCAGTCATGTCCCCCTCCCAAGACCTTGGAATCACTGACTGCATCCAACCTAAGGGAAATTAAGTGCAACGCACTGCGTTTTCCCATACAGCAGGGAAATGAACGGAGCCAAAACACCATCACAGTGACTGACAAGCAAGGAAAAGCAATGGTGTATTGCAGAGATTCCCAAACTCTCCTGGAGAGTTTGGGACCTTGTTAGTGCTTTCGGGGGAGGGAGGGGCAGTGCCTGTGGACCCCTCTGCAGATCACCCCGCACCTGTAGATCATGATTGTGACTCACATCCAGTTTTCGGCCCCTTAAGCGGTCAAGGACAGGACTTCCTAGGCTATGGCATTGCAATGCCCCAGTTTGGGAACCTCTGGTCGATTTTGCCTTCTCCATAGATTTAGTGGGAAAGGGCCTTTTTTTCAGTTTCTTTGATTAGTCACCTAACATTCATACCAACATTTTTGTTACCTAACAGATGAACAAAAGAGCTTTCTGGCCCACCAGTACCAACCTGGGTTCACAAATTCACTTTGGATGAAGTGCGCTATGTACAGGCATGCCTTGGAATCTGCTGGGGTTCCGTTCTGGACCCCACCGCGGATACCTGAAACCGCGGATACTGAGGATGCCTTTTTAAAGATAGGGCAGCATCAGTGCTGTAACAAGGTTAAAAAAAGGGATTTGTTTTATGTTCCCCTATCTTTTTAATAGGACGTGGTGGCGCAGCGGGTTAAACCGCTGCTCTGGGCTTTCCGACCGGAAGGTTGGGAGTTCAAGTCTGAGTGACGGAGTGAGCTCCCATCGCTTGTCCCAGCTCCTGCCAACCTAGCAGTTTGAAAGCACCTAAAAATGCAAGTAGATAAATAGGGACCACTTCGGTGGGAAGGTAACAGCATTCTGTGCACTACGGCCAGTAGTGTCATTCTATAATGAAGTGCCGGAACGCAGGCGGGACTTACCCCTTGATTGACAGGGGCCCCGCGACGCGTCGCCGCCTGCTGTTCCGCCGCGGAGGGCTTCTTCTGGGTGGCGCGCCCCTCCGCGGCTCTCCGCAGCACCCAGCGCGCCACCCAGGCAAGTGGGCACCCCCTCTGAAGCCAGGGGTGCCCGCGCGGGGCTCGGAACGGTGGCGACGCGTCAGAACCGCGCAGCCAATCACGCGGTAAGTCCCGCCCACCGTTCCGGCACTTCATTATAGAATGACACCACTGACTACGGCGTATAGTCATGCCAGCCACGTGACCACGGAAGCGTGTCCTCGGACAAAACACCAGCTCTACAGGCTTAGAAATGGAGATGAGCACCGCCCCCTACAGTTGGTCATGACTAGACCATTCGGTCGTGGGGAAACCTTTACCTTATCTTTTTAATAGGCGTCCCAGTATCCATGGTATCCGTGGATAACTGAAACCGTGGATATCAAATCAGTGGATACCAGGGACCCCTGTACTCATAACTCTGCATCTTCTGACAAAGACATTTCTTGGAGAGTCATGACAATCTTTTCTTTGGACGGCTTGGCTCTTAAATGTTTTGCTTTCCCTGCAGCTTGTGGTGGTGTTTTCCTTCGCTCTTCAGGCACGATCAGCAGTCCTACCTACTCATTTACTGACTATCATCACAATATGAACTGTTCCTACAACATCACCGTTGGAAGCAACAAGATTGTGGCACTCAAGTACGTAAGCCAAGATCTGTTTTTGTTGAATTGGAAAAAAACATGGCAGCCTCTGATTTTAAGCTTTTACACTTTTGCACCAAGAGCAAGTCAATGCATATTTTCATTTTTCAATGAAGAACTTTACTGGAAAAATACATTTTTGCCGTGTTTTGCAATGGTAGTTGTTACCATGTGAGCTTGCCAATATGTGTTTCAACATGCACATGCTGTGACATCGATGTGTGGATTGTGACTGTACACAGGTGTTGCCTACCCCATAGCTTGTACCCCCCCCCAAAAGGTGAAGTTCAGGCCAAAATATGGTGCAAAAGGAATGCTTTTATTGATGGGATTAATTTACAAGGATTGGAAAGAGGCAAGAAAACATGTCAAAATGATACCGGCACAATATTTATATCTGCCTACACTACCTAAGGTAAGGGACATGGTGGCGCAGTGGGTTAATTCGCTGCAGTTGGGCTTTCCGACCGGAATGTTGGGAGTTCAAGACTGTGTGACGGAGTGAGCTCCTGTTGCTTGTCCCAGCTCCTGCCAACCTAGCAGTTCGAAAGCACCTACATGCAAGTAGATAAATAAGGACCACTTCGGTGGGAAGGGAACGGCGTTCCGTGCACTACAGCATGGAGTCATGCCAGCCACATGACCACGGAAGCTTGTCCTTGGACAAAACGTCGGCTCTACAGGCTTTGAAATGGAAATGAGTACCGCCCCCTACAATCGGTCACGACTAGACCATTGGTAAAGGTGGGGAAACCTTTACCTTTACACTACCTAAGAGCTAGGGAGGGAGGGAGGGAGGGAAGGAGAGAGAGAGAGAGAGAGAGAGAGAGAGAGAGAGAGAGAGAGAGAGAGAGAGAGAGAGA
>JAJKFI010000009.1:26000552-26102934 GCA_029204185.1 Lerista edwardsae
ATGTATGTATGTATGTATGTATGTATGTATGTATGTATGTATGTATGTATGTATGTAAAATGAATGAATGAATGAATGAATGAATGAATGAATGAATGAATGAATACCAGCATCAAGCCTGCAACAGATGGCTGTATCTCTGGTTTTTTGCAGGCCCTCGTCAAGGTTGTGGTGGTTTTCTGACAAATTCAGATTACAGCTTTGCGTCTCCGGACTCCAACATGGATGGCAAATATGACAAAGACCTAGAATGCCTGTGGATTATAACTGCACCCACCAACCAGCTGATCAATCTCACTTTCCACACTTTTCAGCTGGAGGCAACAGCTTTCCAAAATTGCAGATACGACTACGTCAATGTAAGATCAGTGTGCGCTTCTTAAAGAAATGTGGCACGTACTTGTTGTTTGGACCTCAGAATACATTTCTGTATCTTTCTCTTTTCATTCAAAGGCCACCTTATCTGAAGATCTAAGAGGTTAGAATTGCAGGTTCATGAAGAAAAAAAAAAAAAAAAAAACCTTAATTCCCTGGGAAAGTTCCGTGGGATACTAAACATACGCTAAGGGTGCAATCCTAACCTTGTGAGGCCGGCACAGTTAAGCCAGCAAAGTTTGGCCAGCACAAGAGCCACTGTAAAGCACGATTGGACCACTCTTAGAGTCAGGGAGGATGGTGCATGTCTGTGTGCTGACCTCTCTGACTCTGGGAGTGCTCCAAACATACTTTATGGTGTGCCAGGCAAACTTTGCTGGCCTAACTGTGTGCCGGC
This sequence comes from Lerista edwardsae, assembly GCA_029204185.1. Lineage (NCBI taxonomy): Eukaryota > Metazoa > Chordata > Lepidosauria > Squamata > Scincidae > Lerista > Lerista edwardsae. The sequence goes on from JAJKFI010000009.1 coordinate 26,001,325, forward strand.
CTAACTCCAGGTTAGGATTGCGCTCTGGTTTAAAATGTCTTATTTCTTCTTCTTGACCTTCAGCCAAACTTGGAAATGATGTTAGTTTTGAACTACAGGCATTACTTACTTTAAACCCTTGACCTCTAAACCTAGCAGCAATTTTTCTTGATTTTCATTGTGCAAGTTAAATGCACGACACGATACTGAGGTCAGGTTCTGTTTGTTTTTCAGTTGTATGATGGCAGTAATGAAAATGCTGCTCTGGTTGGCTCATTTTGTGGCTCCACAATTCCAGCTCCTTTCCTTTCGACGGGCAACACTTTGACGGTCAAGTTTGTCACTGACAGAAGTATAGAACAAGCAGGTTTTAATGTCACCTTCACTGCCGTAGATAGTAAGTATAATGTTCTTTGTTCTTCCCCCAAAGATGCCATGAATAACAGAGCTGTGATTTATTTCATGACCCCAGTATGGTGTCTTTTCCAGTGGTTATTCCTGGTGTATCTTTAACATCTCTTTTTAGACGGTGAGCTCTTTGGAACAGGGAACTAGTCACTGGTTCATTTTGTTATGTAAACTGTTATGTACGGTGGTGGGATTCAAATAAATTAACAACCGGTTCTATGACATCATAGCTGGAGCCAAAAAACCCCAAAAGCCAGCCGAGGTAAGCGAGTGGGCGGGGCCCGGCCATTTAACAACTGGTTCTATAGAACCTGGGCGAACCCCCTGAATCCCACCACTGGTTATGTAACTGTGAATTACCTTTTGTTGAACATCTGTCTTTTGTATAAACAGAGGCATAGCTGACTGGTGTGCTTCCCCTGGGCACAGCAATTGTCCAGCTGACCCCTGAGCCCACCCCCTCCAACCCAGATATAGTGGCGGTGACATGATGATGAACACTCAGAGAGATATGAAAAATCTAAGATTACCTCAGCATCTCCGAGAGCACAATCAACCTGGAGTTAGGACAGCAAAGTTTGGCCAGCGCAAGGGCCACCGTAAAGTATATTTGGACCACTCTCGGAGTCAGAGAGGCCAACACACAGATGTGCATCATCCTCCCTGACTCCAAGAGTGGTCCAAACATGCCTTATGATGTCCCTTGTGCTGGCCAAACTTTGCTGGCCTAACTGTGCCGGCCTAATTTCAGGTTAGGATTGCAGTCTAAGGCTCTTTGGCTCCTTTTCCAGCATACCATTGAATCTGTATGTTGCTTCAAGTGTTTTTAATGAAGTGATGCTAATCACTTACAAATGAATAACTTCAAAGTTATAAATATTCTTTATTTACGATTTGCATGCCTAGTTGCTTGACCCTAAACACTTTAACTAAAGGTTTCACTGTTCAGGATGTTCAACTGTTCAATTAGTTGCAGCTAAGTTGTCGTTTCTTACAGGATTGTGTGGTGGGGTATATAATGCCACTTCTGCCAGCCAGACGGCAATGTCGCCCTTCTTTCCAAATGCCTATCCTCCGTTCACCGTTTGCCGATGGGTCATCGATGCTCCTCCTGAGCAGCAGGTCAGGCTAGTAGTGCAGAAATTCCACCTCCAGTCCAGCCAAGACTGCTCTCAGAATTATCTCGAGTTCCAGGACTCACCACTCCAGGTAAGTCATTCCTACTCCTAGCTGTGAGAAAATGTTCTTCTTTCTTGAGGATGCTTTGAGTCTGATGATGGCAATTCCATGTTTTAGGGGTCTGTGAGATTTTCTTGATAAGAGCCATTTTCTTGCCCAACTGTCCCGACCCACCGTTTGGGAACCGCTAGGATAGGGGATTGGTGCAAGACTAAGGGCGCAACCCTAAGCAGCACCGGACTGGCAAGGCTGATGGGCCAGTGCCATATCCGACGCTGTTTAGGAGAGGCTGGAGCCTCCCTGTAGCAAGGGAGTGTGCGTTCCATTACCGTAGGGGAGGCTCCAGCCTCCCCGATGTGCTCCTCGGATCTGCGCCCGTCCCGCCTCCCCCCTCCCGCCAATCCCCATCTCGATACTGGACAGAGAATCCATCGACACAAGGTGCATGCTAGGATTGCACTGTGCATCAGCAAGGTGCATGCTAGATTGCGACGCAAGGTGCATGCTAGGATTGAAGCTGCAATCCTAAACCCACTTTCCTGAGAGTAAGCCCCATTGAACACAACGGGACATACTTCTAAGTTGACATGCATAGGATTGTGCCCTGAGAGAAGGTAGTAGCCTTGCTGGAGGTGTCAATAGTTTCAGGATTATCCTGTCGTCTTTTCTTGTCACAATATGGAACAACCTGATAGGAAAGTTTCCTTGGATTTCTTTCCTCACACTGCATTTTTATCCAGTGACCTGTACTTAATTACATTTCAGGGCAGTCAAGAACATGCTGATCGTGTGCACCGATTCTGTGGCTCTGAAAACTTTGCAATTCCCGAGTTTTACTCGTACAGACGAACTGCCATTGTAATATTTAGGTCAGAAGCCTATATGATTAACAATGGGCTCAGCTTCTCCTATCAAGCTTCAGGTATGTTGAATGCAGTCTCTTCTTATATGCCTTAAATTTTGCTGAGCCACATGGATGCAAAGATTTAGAAATGTTGTATTTTCTCCTCTCCGATAGGCTGCAGCAGAGAATACAACCAGTCGTTTGGCTATCTGAAGAGCCCAGGCTGGCCTGATCCTTACCCTCGTAATTTGGACTGCACCGTTATTCTACGATCCCAGCAGAATCACACCATTTCCCTCTTTTTCAGTTCTTTTAATCTACAGAACTATGGATGTCAGTATGAGTTCTTGGAGGTATGATAACCATGCCATTTGACTGTGCTACTTTGTGTGACTCTTGTTGAAAAGGGGTATATAAATATTCTTGTTCATAACAACAACCCCAGCCTGTGAAACTGAGGGTCAGAATTTTTTTAAATCAAAATTTATGGTGGTTCTATATGAATTTGTGGTGCAGATTCAAAAAATGGCATCAGTTTTGCCCTATCACATCTAGTTTCAGAGATACTGCAAAATCTCATTAGTGAATGGTTCAGGCTGCTTCCTCGTGAGGAAGCCATGGCGTAGGCTTTCTCACGAGGAAGCTGCTTGAACCATTCACTGACAAGACTATGCCGTATCTCCAAAACAAGACATGATAGGAAAAACCAATGCCATTTTTTGAATCAGCACCCCAAATATATCCAGGTATAGGTCTAAATTGTAAGACAGTAAAATGTGTCCCGGCTTGTCCCAGCTCCTGCCAACCTAGCAGTTCGAAAGTACGTAAAAATGCAAGCAGATAAATAGGTACCACTTTGGTGCGCTACAGCATATAGTCATGCCGGCCACATGACCATGGAAGCTTGTCCTTGGAGAAACGCCAGCTCTACAGGCTTAGAAAAGGAGATGAGCTCTGCCCCCTACAGTTGGTCATGACTAGACCATTCAGTCGTGGGGAAACCTTTACCTTTATAGGTCTAAATTGTAAGACAGTAAAATGTGTGTTGGCCTGCGTATGTTATCGTCATTGTCGTCGGCATCTGCTTGTATAGCATGGCAACTTCACTCTGGGTATTTGGATATTTGGCAAAACTTCATCAGTGATGAAGCAGTAAATCTCCCTGTTCTTAATAATGCCTCTGTATATTCATTGACAGGTCAGAAATGGTAGTGATGCAAGTGCCCCCCTGCTTGGCAAATACTGTGGAGACGCCATACCCGACCCAGTCTTCCCTAGAAACCATGTTGTATACCTACGTTTCAAGAGTGATATCCTAATTCATGGTGAAGGATATGAGATTACCTGGACTTCCTCCCCAACTGGTACTAGCAACAGTTTCTATTATTTATTTTTTATTTATTTTATCATGATTGTATCCTGCCACATGGACTTAAAAGGCCCTGAGAGCACCTTAGAAATTATATCTTGACAGCTGAGGTATCTTTGGGTACGATGAAATGTATAACCACATTTTGCACCAACGGAAGATTCTAGACAAGCCAGTTTGACATAAAGTGCCATTCAGCCAACCAAGACTTCTGTGATGCTGTCCCATGTTCCTTTAAAGTCTCTTAATTTTAAATTAAAGTTCACACAATTAAATAAACACATGCTTTGCTTGCCCTATTGCCAGCTTAAGCCTGAGTTATATGCATTTGTGAAATATCACGTACTGTAACACAATGTGATTGCTAGCACCATTGTTCCTCCATTACTGGTAGCTTTATTGCTGTCATGAGGTGTGTGGTTGTCCCATCACATTATATCACTAAGTAGCCAGCATTAATTAAAATTTTCTCCTTCCAGGATGTGGTGGTACCTTATATGGTGAGGCTGGTTCCTTGGCCAGCCCAGAGTATCCAGCGTCGTACAAGAATCAGACAGACTGTGAATGGATGGTTCAAGCCCCCAAAGGAAGGGTTGTGACCATTAATTTTGCTTTCATCAGTATTGATGATCCAGGTGACTGTATTGCCAATTACCTGATACTCTATAATGGACCAAACAGCACGTATGCATCCACTGGACCATACTGTGGAATGGTAGGTTTTAATTTTCTTATTAGACTCTGTCAGTCTATAGGATTATGATAGTGCAAATAACAACTGAAAGAAACAAAATTGAGGGCGCAATCCTAACCTGGAGTTAGGTTGGCATAAGGGCCACCGTAAAGCACGTTTGGACCACTCTCAGAGTCAGGGAGGATGGTGCACATCTGTGTGCTGGCCTCTCTGACTCCGAGAGTGGTCCAACATACTTTACGGTGGCCCTTGTGCCAGACAAACTGGCCTAACTGTGCCGGCCTAACTCCAGGTTAAGATTGCTTTCTGAGTATGCTTCGGTCAGCAGCAGATGCTGTCCTTTTGAACTTGGGAAGCTACAACTTTTAAAACCTCTTTCCTTCTCTGCACCAGAACCTGTACTAAACTTTTAAAAGAAAGAGTTTAAACTTTTAAACACGTACAGAGTGCTATGGCTTCCCCACTGAGAAATATCACTCTGCAAGTTTCCCTCCCTCCTGCTTTACTTTGAATCCAATCCTATGCACTTCTGCTCAGAAGTAAATCCCATTGTAGTCAATAGGACTTACTCCCAAGTAAGTGTGGACAGAATTGCAACCTTTATTTGCTTTGGTTTTCCAAATTAATCTTAAATTTGAACAGAAGATTAATTTGGCAAAGCAAATGAAGTTACACAATTGTCTTTAACTGTATTTTTCTCCCTCACTTACATAGAGAGGGGCTTCACCTTTCATCATGGTAGAGTTGCTCTTGTTGCTCAGTTGCTAGTTGTTAGTTAGACAAGCTATGCATAGTTGTTCCCACAGGCTTGTAGTGACATCTAGTGTCAGGTTTCTCCTAAAGTGTTCGTTTTTGAGCTCCCTCCTGATTCATGCGCCAAATAGTCTTTGCTTATCTCTTGGTTGTCTCACCCTTTATTGGCTCAATACACAAAGCAATGCTTGGGAACATGATCAGATTCTCCACATAAAACTACAACTGCTCAAACTATATGCTTAGAATTAGGCCAGTCTGATTAGTCAAGGGGCCTTTCTCCTGTAGAGTCCCTGTGTAAAATATCATTCATTTTGTATGCTGTGTGCTGCCATGGGCACTGAACACAACCTATGGCAAGCTTCCTTCTCTACTGTTGAGTGTTTGGACCACAGACATACGCCATCCTCCCTGACTCTAAGAGTGGTCCAACCGCACTTTATGCAGCGATGGGATTCACAGATTGACAAGGGGAATGCTGGGTGGGACTAACATGGGGCTTCCGCATGATTGGCTGCCCGTCCGCAGCGTTCCGCAGCTGTCCTGGCCTGGGGGGGCTGCCCCCGGTTAGCGCACCCCACCGCTGCTTGCCCAGGCACCCTGCGCGACCCTCATCTGTCCCCCGCGGCAAGCGGGAGCCCCCCCAGGCCAGGACAGCTGCGGAACACTGCGGACCGGCTGCCACTCAAGCGGAAGTCCCGCCTAAGTCCCGCCCAGCGTTCCCCTTGTCAATTTGTGAATCCCATCGCTGACTCCCATCGGTGACCCTTGTGCCGGCCAAACTTTGCTGGCCTAACTGTGCTGGCCTAATTCCAGATTAGGACTGTGCCCTTAATTAGGTAGCATTCTCCTTAAGAGCAATTTGTTTTTAAATGTGAAAAGTCCTGTCTTCTAAAAAAATTATCCTTCTTTTCAGGACACAAACATTGCTCCATTTACAGCCTCATCCCACGAAGTGTTCATAAAATTCCATTCTGAGTACGTGACTCTGCCATCAGGGTTCCTGCTCACTTGGAACTCTTAAAACTAATTCTTCTATGGAGCATCCTTTTATCCAGCACTTGTCTTTACTAAGAGACTTCGGAGAATGTGATTGCCTGCATAATGATATAATAAAATTGTTTTTAAGCAATCGAGGTGTTTGTATTGTTTCAGAGATATTTGAGCTCCTTGTTCTTGATTATAAAAATATTTATTTGGCAACCTGCTCACATCTTGGAATTTGCACCTAGATAAGAGGTTCAGGCTCCAAAAGAATTTGTTTTCCTAAACTGATTAGATCAGTGCTTCCCAAACATTTTAGCACAGGGAACCACTTTTTAAAATGGCAATCTATTGTGACCCACATAGCTTTGGACAAAAATGTAATTTTGAAAGAAATATTTTTATTAATTAATAATACCGTAATAAAAGTATTAATAATAATTGGAGTCCTGTGATCCTGAGGCTGCTGGAGACCTTTCATATAGTATGTGTATGTAGACATTTGCTAGACATGTCTAGCATGTGTAGCATTTGTTAGACATATCTAGCCGTCCTAGAAATGACGTTCAAAGAATGTTCCCCTGAAAGCTTTACAGTCATTCCAGTTTATAGTCATTCCCTGAATGACTGTAAAGTCATTCCTTTACAGTCATTCCCTGAAAGCTTTACAGTCATTCCAAGCTTTACAGTTACAGACTTCCAGGCCAAACAAAAGGCTGTAACTGGGTTCACACTTGATCCATGGCATACCAATTACTAGAGAAAATTGGAAAATGTGATATTTTAATGGGGGGGTATAAAGATTACCACATACCCCAGGTTAGCATCCCAGCCATCAGAATGGTCTCTCCATCTGGACTGCCCGCTGTTGCAATTCTCTTCTGCAAACTGTGTTGCAGTTTCACACCACACACTCCAGAACTAGTGGAAACTGGCATTCCGTCTCTCCGTCTTCAGATCAGATAGAGCACCTGCGTGTCCTTGAGGTGGTCAGCTTCCCAGCTTGTTAGTGCAACCTGCTACACAGTAGCTGAACTCCCCTTAGATAGTGTAACATAAGCAGGCAATGATTCTCACGGGAAGCGCTGGCTAGCAAACATCCACTTTCTCATGAGATCATGATGTTCAAAGGGGCACCCCATTGGTTAACATGGGGCACAAGGGTCTTCAGGTATCCACCTACCAGATATGCTCTGGCTACACCCCTATTGTTCCTATATAACTTATATTTTTACTGTGTGCGCACTGAGACTGAGACTGAGACTGTAACTGAGAATGTAACAACATGCGTTGAAAAGCCGCTTGTACGCGGCAAGCCTTCGCCGGCTTTCGCTGACCGGCAAATAGAACTTCTCGCTTTCTGACTATCGCTACTGTAACCAATAAAAGACTTTGTTATTGAAATGTAGCGATCTCTTCGTTCCTCCGCTCCGATCGCGCTAGGCAAGCGCTGAATGGGTCCACAAGCCCCCAACTCTGCTATAAACACTCCAAATAAACAACAAACTGGACATGGGTGCTTGCAAATTAAAAAATAAATAAATTACAGAAATGTTTCACAACCCACCAAAAATCAGCTAGCGACCCACTGGTGGGTCCTGACCCACAGTTTGGGAAATGCTGGCTTAGATATAAACAGGATCAGCAAGAACTATCCATGTGAATCAGGCCAAAAAGTTAGATGTTTTTACATGTGGTCAAAAAGAAATGCTAACTATATTTATGACCAGAACATTTCAGATCAAATCCAGCAATACACTTGTGCAACTTTACATTTAAAATTAGGCTTTTGGGATCTGGATTGGGATACCAATGTGATTTAACTCATTCAAACATGATCCGGCACTAGGGATGAGCAGTGAGATAGCCAAGTTTGTGGTTGAAACAAAACTACTTAGGACTGTGAAATTCACAGCACGTTATGAAGAATGGGAAATCTGTATGGAAATCTCAAATGATAGGAAACTACAAGAGCATCACAAGCTTATTAATCACAAGCTTATTAATCAGATCAGCTTTAGAAACAGCTGGCACATACATAATTGTCATGTAGGTTGAGGATAAGGTTGAGTCTTTATGCAGACGACTTCGGAACTGGAAGGTGCCTGAATTTTGGATTTGTCTGGATTTTGGAATAATTGCATAAATATAATGAAAAATGCTTCCTCTTGCTTTTTCACTGTTACCCATTTGGGTGTCTGCAGGCCTCTTTTTCAACCATGTTTGAATAGGCACACACACCATAGAGCAGAGACTAGAACTTACAGCCTGGGAATGAGCACAAAAAACCTTCTAGTGTTCACAAAGTTTAAAGAAAAAAAGTCTTGGACAAAAATGTCTGGATTTCGGATATCCGGATAAGAGATAACCTCCCTGTATTATCTTGCGCGACCACGATGCTATGCACACTTATAGTATAGGCAGTAGTCACAGAACACATAGCATTGACTTTCTAGCGTTGATGTTATATGCACCATTCAGCTGTTACTTTCTGCTTCTCTAAAACGGGATGATTTTTTTTTTTAAAGGAGGGGGGGGGACAACAATGCGTGTTTACATGCACAGCAACCTCGTGGCCCCTGAATGACCAACAACACACTGATGTCGTCGGTATAAATTGTGGGTTTGCAGTCCTTGCGATGCGGGTGACTCGCTGCGGAGATCTGGCACTCCTAGGGCCACAGACGTCGCCGCCTCCATCCCTCACTTCCTTTCCGCTTCTGTTTGCTTGCTACAAAGCATCGCCCTCCGATCTGCAGCGATTGGCTCCTGCCTCAGATCCTTCAACCAACAGCGGCCGGGCTAGGGTGGGGATTCCAAGCGGATTGGGTCGCCGCCGGCTGCGCATTCCGAGCCGCGGGTGGAGCCGCTGCTCCCCAAAGCGATTCGCCTTACTTGGAGCGGCGGCGCCCGGCTTCCCCCGCGAGGATCCCCCTCCCGCCAGCCCGGCGCCTGCGCGCTTGCGTCGGAGCGCTTCCTCGGGAGCAGGAAGCGGCGCGGATCGCTTGCAGGGCGTGTGCGCAGAAGTGCGGAGTTTGTGTCCAGCTGAGCCAGCGCCCCGCTGCTGTTGACGGTGAGTTGCTGCGCTTTTGCCCCTGAAGCCCCGATCCTGGAGGTGCTTCCAAGAGGCCGTTTCTCTTGCCCCCCCCCCATCATCCCTGGGAGGAAGGAGCAGGCGGACGCTACCAGTGAACAGTGACAGCCCGTCCCACGAAAGGGCTCCTCGCTGCCCATCTCCCTTGCCTCTGGAGCTGAAGCTTTTCCCAGCGCAGCCTTCCATTGCAGAGGAAAAAGCTGGACCTGTTGATTTCTGCCTGCACCCTCGCGGTATAAAGCCCCAAAGCACCAGCCCCCACCTCCCTCTGTTTAAGTAGCAGCTGTGCTAGAGCGTGTAAAGCAGCGCTTCTCAAACTTTTCCGGCCTTTTTTTTGCTCCCTTGACCTGCTGGACCATTTAGCCACAGCTCCCCACTAGGGCTACAGTTTTGTGCATTGTATAGGGTGGTGGTTCTTGCAAGGATTCTGCGGCTCCCCTGGCTGGTTTCTGTGGTCACTAGAGAGGCACGGCTCACAGTTCGGGAACCACTGGTGTAAATCTTATGCCTCCGTCTCCTTCCACGGTTGGGATCATGATGACCTCTGCTACTTTTCACTTAACTCAGCACAATTGTTCCAAGCATTTGTAGGGTAGTTTCCCTCTTTCCTTCTGATCTCAGATAAGAGGTAGACAGTTAATGGGCTTCTTTGTGTGTGTGTGTGTGTGTGTGTGTGTGTGTGTGTGTGTGGAATGGGGCTTTTGATAGTCTCCTGTACAGGGCCTGATAAAATCTACTTAAGTTTAGCTATGCTCCACCTGCTTCAGGACCATTCATTTCTTGCATTCTTGGAAGTCATCCCTTGAGCATGTCCTTGGGAGGTCTTGTGCTGACCTCCTGAAGGAGGTGAGAACAAGGGAGATCCCAGTCTCTCGCGATTCCTCAGAGTCTATTTTGAGTACGTGCATTATGTTTGAGCCAGGATACGTGTCCATCTGCCTTTGTAGACTCTGCGATACAAAGGTACTCCAGTAGTCATGGCTCATTCAACTTGCTAAAATATTCCCATTAATTAAAAACAACCTAGTTTAGGATGTGTACATGATCTGTCTTTCAGTTTTGCTCCAAATTTACGTATCCTGTAACTTCTCATTTAAAAGGCACAGTGGTAGAGAAGTTCTAGTAAAGAGTCACTGCCCACTTCACTTCAAATCCGGGATTGCGCTTTTGAGAACAAAACAAGGCTTCTCTTTGGCTCAGGGGCACCCTGCGGAGGGGGCTGCGAGCCTCCCCAACCCTTCTGACAGCGCCCTGACACACCAGATAAGTAAAAATGCCCAAGGGGGGCCTTGGTGCCGCGATTGCTGCGGCACTGTCAGGACGCTCAAAACTGGGCCACTCTCCTAAGAGGGAAAGACCCAGTTTTGCTTCCTAATGGTGGGTTGCGACCAGTGATGTCATCCGCGCGCACCAGGAACCGGAACGCTCGGATGATTGACAGCCCTCCGCCCCTATGGCGGAGGGCTGCCACGCCTCCCTGCGCCTCACAGTGTTCGAATCGCTCCATTTCAGAGCGATTCGGGACGCGAGGGAGGGCAGGCGGGCCCAGGAGCAGCTCGCCCGTCCTCCGGAGAGGCGGCGTGGCCCGGGCCCGTCCGCAGAACTGGCGGAATGGCGTACTGGGCCGTTCCGCCTCAATGACGCCACTGGTTGCGACCCAAAGATTGGGAAGCACTGCCCTATATGGTTCGGGATCTGGGTATTTGAGGGACTGCCTCCTTCCATATAATCCTACTGGTACTCTCAGATCATCGGAGGGGACCCTTCTGACTTTGGCGCCACCAAGAGAGGTGAAGGGGATGGCGGCCAGGAATAGGGCCTTCTTAGTGGTGGCTCTGAGATTATGGAATTTCCTCCCCTTGGAGTTAAGAACAGCTCCGTCTTCGACAATCTTTCAACGGTGCCCAAAGCCTTCTTTTTATTTAAGGAGGCATTGCACTGCTGACCTACTGGGCTGGCATGTTTAATTTTCAGCGGTTGTAATTTTATATTTATAGGGTCCATTGGGGTCTGCTTGTCTTAAATTATTTTATGTCTATGTTTAAATCTTTTATCATGTATTGTTATCTTTTGTTTGTATTGTATTTTTTTAATGTTGTATTTTTGTATTTTTGGCTGCCTTGGGTGTCCCAATACAGGATACAAGGCAGGATACAAATTCTTTACATAAATAAAATAAAAATAAATAAGCAGTGTGTTTTCTAGTTGGCCTCCAATCCCTCACTGGTACTGAACAAATGGGAATTGATCACAGCAGTTACTTCTATGATTGGGAAAAAAAAGTTGAAGATTTTTTTTTAAGCAAGCATTTCAGTTGCAAGCTTCTATACATTCCCAGCTTCAGAAGTTGCATTGCTCCTTTGAGTAGAATGGTGGTAAAAGGTAAAGGTTTCCCCACGACCAAATGGTCTAGCCGTGACCGACTGTAGGGGGCGGTGCTCATCTTCATTTCTAAGCCCGTAGAGCCAGCGTTTGTCCAAGGACAAGCTTCCGTGGTCATGTGGCCAGCATGACTATACACCGTAGCGCACGGAACGCCGTTACCTTCCCACCAAAGTGGTCCTATTTATCTACTTGCATTTTTAGATGCTTTCGAACTGCTAGGTTGGCAGGAGCTGGGACAAGCAAAGGGAGCTCACTTCGTTTTATGGTCTCGAACTCCCAACCTTCCTGTCAGAAAGCCCAGCAGCAGCAGTTTAATCCACAGCTCCACCATGTCCCTATTAGAATGGTGGAGTGAGCGGCCATTCATAGTGGTTAGATAAGGTTTTAAGGTGAGAGCCATGAACTAAACTCCTTGTGAGCTGAGAAGTCATGCTGTGACTTTGCTTAGGCGCCATGATCTTGCATGAGCTTGATTCCTGTTTTACGTTGGTCATCTCATGTCTAGCCACTTGTGTGAACAAGGGTTTTTTTCAACATCCAATTGGATGTTGGATTCATTATTGGATATGGTTGGTGCAACAAAGGATGTCTCTTTCTTGATGTCTTGAGTTTTCCATTTGTTCTCATTCTGTCATATGACTGTGTTTTTGTTTCAGTTGGAACCATGTCAAAGTCTTTGAAGAAAATTGTGGAGGAGAGCAGGGAGAAGAACATCTTGGAAGTGGACATGTGTGATCGAGGCATCTCTAATATGCTGGACATACCTGGTTTGTGTAAGTACTTTGCTTGTCATGCACTTCCATGAATGCCGCACATGGTGGTTTTGTCCTTTCTCCAGCCATTACGTTACTTCTGTAGGGTGTTGTCTATTCAAGTTGCAGATCCCTCAAGGTCATAATCCTGGAAATAGTATTGTGACTCAACATTTTTTCTGGAAACCCACATGTGTGATTCCACTAGATGCTTGTTCCTGTTCTCTTTTTGATAGGAAGCTGCCAGGACTAACATTACTTTCTAAACACCAACACCAAAATTAGATGTCTCCAGGCAATAAGGCTAAAGATATAAAGATCTGCACATATTTTGCTTATACTTGATGCCAAAGTCCATGTTATATGGAATGCATGTGTTGGCCTCTTTTTCCTTAAAAAAAAAAAAAAAAAAGATAGTGTGAGGGGAGCATGTGAAATTGGTTAAAACTGGTTAAGAAATTGGTAAAACTTTGCCTTGGCCAAAGTTCTAATCTTGATTTGGTGCACAACCCTCCCCAATACAATATTTTAATTTTTATAAAAATTCATTAGCGGCAAATGACAGAAGAGAAAATGTGCAAATCATAATTTCAGGATGGGAGAGAGTCCAATTATGCTGGGGGAGCCCAATCATAACAGGGATCAGATAAATTGTTTCCAGGGGATGTATCCGGCCCGCGGGCCTTATGTTTGACACCCCTGGTCTAGGACAATTGGATGTCATCTTGTGTGCATTTTCTTGCTGTCCCTGTTCCACTTTGGGCTTATTTCTGGTGTGTATTGAGTATGGCTGCCCGGTAATATAATAATAATATTTGGTATTTATATACCGCCTTTCTTGATCATCAGATTGCTCCTTTGACTTTAATTCATGGCGGTTTATATAGGCAGGCATTTTCTAAACCGCAAGGGTTTTTACGAATCACAAAGTTCTAATCTTCCAACAACTACATACAGATGACACTTTTATCGTCCAGTCCTTCTTTCTTGCCGTATAATTGCCTTCCACCGGCTGATACTCTGCTTCTTTGCTCTCACCAAAGAGCAGCTGGCCGCCCAGCACAACTCCCCCTCTCACAGGCAGCTGAGACGGCTCAGATCTAATCAGCCGCATTCTCGAGGTCTGCCGCACACGGAAGCTTCCCGTGGTTTCAAACTAGCGACCTTCGGATCTTATCTTCGGGCAATTACTGCAGCTTTAACCCTCTCGACCAGATCTTCTGCCCACGACATTGGGACGTGTGTAATCCAATCTTGATGTGATGGAGACGAGTGGTAGAAATTACACGGTTGCTGTTTTCCATTGGCGTGTTTAATGTGCCATGTTCTGGTCTTAGGGTTTTAATTGGCCCAGAATGTTGCTACGGAACTGTGCTTTTCAACTAGCAGTGTTGGTACTTCTGGTGCTCCTTCACACTATGGTGGGTGGTTCTTGGCCTCACTGCGTTGGTAACCACTGCCTTGGTGACAGTTCCCAGTGGAACCAGGCTGTGGAGATGGCTGGATTGGTGATGTATCAGTGGGCACAATCTGGCTGTGTGAGGAAGGAGAGTGCAGAATCCCAGCTGGTGGGCAAGCCACCCACTCCTGTTCACCACTGCCTTCTCTTGCCATGGGTGGTAATAGTGGTCCTCACAAAATGTGGTATTTGGGAAAAGTGATACTTGCAAAGTAACAAGAAAAGGTTAAAAAGCCCTGCTCCAGAGAAACTGGAACCACAAGGATGCACTGGTTCAGAAGTGCAAGCATATTACATATTAAATAGCCACATTTCTGAGGACTGTTGTATGAATTAATGTGGCTGCTTTCCATGTGGTGTATAGCTAAATTATACTCTGTGGCTTAAAAAGTCAGGATGGTGTCGTGGTTGTAGAGGTGGACTTAGACTTGGAAGATCCCCAGTTCAACATGCCGTGTAAGTTGCCCACCCTACCGCCTGCCATCAGAGCCATTTCGGGAGGCGAGACCAAATCGGAGGCATCTGCTTTGTTCTCGCCTCTCAGAATGGCTCTGATGGCAAAGGGGAGGAGCAATTTGCACAGGGTATTGAAGCGCGTTGCAGAAGCGCATGCTTCAACCCCCTTTGGGCACACTACTAATGGTGGTTTGGTGTGTGCGTGTGTTTCCAATTGTGTTTCGGAAAACTCCACTTTTGGTGCCAAGGAGGGAAGGACTGGAAAAGATCACATCAGCTGAGACCTTCCCTTAATCTTTCCTTATAATACGTTCTCTGAACGGAGCATAAATTAGTAATGGTTTTGCTGGCAGTAAAGAGATCTGGAGCAGCGCAGTCTGTCTTTTGTGGATTAGCGACCTATCATCCGACTCTTCGGAGACAGTCAGACTTTCAGCCTATGCTAATTGGCTCATAATTAATTCAGCTCTGCTGTTAGCAGGCTTTCTTTTTCAAGAGGTGACATTAGTTAAGTAGCAACACCTGTCTCAAGAGCTCCGTTTGTCTGCAACATTAAATTATCCAATCAGAAATTATCATATTGCTTAATAATGTCAAAGATATTTAAGTTATTTATTGGTTTATAGCGCGGCAGCTTATTAGGCAGATGCTGCTTTGCCGTTCCCATTGTGGCATTTGGTTAATTAGGTAGTAGCACTCACTAATGTCTTGGCCACATGGGGAAAGAAGAGTTAACTCTTGTTGGCTGGAAGAAAATGAGTATCTAAAAGTATCCTGTCTGTTCTGACTTCTGCATGCCAACATTGGACTTTTCTTGAAAAAACGAATCAAAATGTACAGTATGGCGAGAGTGTTCATCGTTTCCAAGAAGGAGAGCTTTCAGCTGCTAAAACGACAATATACATTCTGTGGAAAAAAGTTAGAAGTACTTGTGAATTGCTCAGTAGAAGTGTAAAAGTCTCTTTTGATTGACAAGGAGCTAATTTTGCTGGTTGAATCTTAATCTAGAAATACACAATTTTGTCAAATACTGGCATTAAAATCTGGTGTAGTTCTGGACTACAGCTATAAACTATATAATTGCCACTAAGAGATTTTCAGGCCTCCTGTTCTATGTTCTTTTATTTTTTTTAATATATTTGCCATTATTTCATGGGAAATGCAGACTAGACGCTGCCAGATGCCTGGTTTTTAAGCTAAAGTGGGAAGAGGATTCTTACTCAAAGCAGAACCTTAGAGCAGCAGTTCCCAAACTTACCATGATCCTGGTGCCCTTTCATGGCAGCCTCTTCTTCCTGACCCTTCCAGGTGCCGCCATCTTGGATTGTGTGAGAATTGTGCAAGATTTTGCGTGATCCAAGATGGCGGCGCCCAGGAGAAAGAGGCTGCCGTGGACATGCCCCTATAGGTTTGCTGCGACACCTGAGGATGCCACGGCACACAGTTTAGGAACCACTGCCTTTGAATATTGTCTTTAACACAAACTTGTCTTCCTATGGAAGACATATTGACTTGAGAGACTTGCCCTAGAAAGTTCTGACATACCCACAGCTCCATTGCAACCAATAGAACAGGCTGGGCAATCTTTTGAGCCAATGAGAGTATTAAAATGTTCATAACAGCCAGAAATTTTATCAGCGTAACTTCTCCCTTAGCAGCAGCCTCAATTGCTTCTCTTGCTCCTACACTTTTGGTTTGGTGCTTTTCCCCTGTCCTGTCTTGGAGATGCATCTCCACCTTCCAGCTTGGATGAACCAAAGGGGGCAAGAATAATTTTGTCTTGTGTGTGACTTTTCCCCGCTCAAACTGTTTGGAGGCAGCAGCTACTTCCTAAGCCAGAGTGTTGCCTCCCATGTTGTACAGCCCATTGGTCGTCCCAAGGAACATCCCATTGATCCGCCACCTCTTAAAAATAGGCTTGGCGGTTCACCGAGGAAAGTTACTAACTGCAGCTGTTTCATGGGCCGTAACGCTGGCGACAGTTGGCAAGTGCTCCAAACATCTTTTTAGGCTGTCACAGCAGGATGAAATTGTAATAAACAGACAAATACTGGAGAAGGGTCTGCAACAACAATGCTTAGTAAAGGACACTTCTTGAGTTTGGTTTCCCTGCCCCCATGAATCTGCGAGTCCCATATCTGCAGTTTCTCTTAAATGCAGTTCGCAAATCCTCCCTCCATCCCCGGCGGTACTCATGACTTGCCTTTCTTTGTATGCAGACACTTTGCCAAAGGCAGCTTTTTCTTCCTTTTGCTTTGGAACACTTTGGAAAAGGAAGGAGACAGTGAGAGCCTAGACTTGTAGCTGCTAGAGGACCGCTAGAGGAGGCGACAGTGAGAATGCTAACAGGAAGTGGACAGCAAAAGAAGGGAGAACACTAAACTCCACTGTCTGTTAGCATCCTTACTGTCGCCTCCTTGAGCTTTCCTCTAGCATCTAGGTTCCTAAACTGTTTAGGTGTTTAGGTTCTTGCTGTGCTTCCTTTTCCAAGGCAAAAGGAAGAAAGCGCAGCCTTTTGCAAATCTTTTGCAAACGAAGAGAGGTGAGTCATGAGTACGACTGGTTTTTTTTTTAGTAGGGTTTGTTACTATCCGCGGTAGCAAGTAACATATCCTCTGCGGATACAAGAGGACATAAGAAGAGCCTTGCTGGATCAGGCCAAAGGCCCATCTAGTCCAGCTTCCTGTATCTCACAGTGGCCCAGCAGATGTGTCAGAGCACACAAGGCGCCTGCATCCCACTGCCACTCCCCTGCATCTGGCATTCTGAAGTAGCCTACAACTAACGTAAAGAGATTGCACAACCCATCATGGCCTTAAGCCCACGATGGACTTCTCCTCCGTAAATCTGTCCAATCCCCTTTTAAAGGCACCTAGGCCAGATCCTATTACCACCTCCTGTGGCAAGGAGTTCCACAGATTAATTACCTGCTGGGTAAAAAAGTATTTCCTGTCCTTGCGCTCTCTCTTTCTCTCTCTCTCTTTCTCTCTCTCTCTCTCTCTCTGTGTGTGTGTGTGTGTGTGTGTGTGTGTGTGTGTGTGTGTTCGCTCTCATATACAGTATATAGGTGCAGAGAAACGGCTACATCCATCCATTTATTTATTTATTTTGCTGGTTGAATTGGCCGTCCTTCAGTGGTGCCAATAGATGCTTTTGAATTATGGTGTTGGAGAAGACTCTTGCGAGTCCCCTGGACTGCAAGGAGATCCAATCAGTCAATCCTACAGGAAGTCAAGCCTGATTGCTCCCTGGAAGGACAAATCCTGAAGCTGAAGCTCCAATACTTTGGCCACCTCATGAGAAGAGAGGACTCTTTAGAAAAGACCCTCCTGCTGGGAAAGATGGAAGGCAAAAGGAGAAGAGGGCGGCAGAGGATGAGATGGCTAGACAGTGTCACCGAAGTGATGAACATGAAATTGGGCGAAATCCGGAAGCTAGTGGAGGACAGGGAGGCCTGGCGTGCTGTGGTCCATGGAGTTGCGAAGAGTCGGACACGATTTAGCGACTGAACAACAACAGTGGTGCCACGTCCACATGATCAAGTAGTAATTTTTAAATAACTTCCTTATCTAGAAAGTTTGAAAACGTTGTCATCCATACATGATGACGAGTTGGCACACCTTTTAAAAACTGTACAGTTTTTCCATTTTTGTACTTGGTTTCCATGAGCTTTGTGGTGGCAGTACAAAAGCATTTTTGAATTGATCGCTCCTTTCCAAAAGCCAGACATTGCTCTAAAAATGAGGCGAGGATGCCATCTTGTGGGTCTGGTGCCACACTTTAACACAACTCTGCCTTTGAGGGTTTTGCTGTCAGAGAGTTTCAATGACATTTTTTTCTCCTTAACTCTCAAAGCTGCCTGTCAGTAGTCTATGTTTAGTTACAGCAATTAATCATGAAGTTAATTGTCAGTTACTTAGAGAGGACGTTTCCCCCAAGGATATAAATTGTGACAATGTGAGAATCATTCCTGTCTTCGGAATTCTGTTGAGTTGCCAGGAGTGCAGTTCTGTTTGCATGTAATCCATTGTCCAAAGGACCATAATTCATTCATTCGTAGAATTTGTTATTGGGAGCAAGCAACGCCAGTTCCGTAAGATGGCCATAGGCCATCTTGCCTTCCAGGTTAAAACATCTTCGAATTTAGAATTGTAAAGTCCAACACCCACACCACAACCATCTATTTAGCTGCTAATAGACTCGGGCAGTGATGTCATCCGGGCGCGCCAAGAACCGGAACGTCCAGATGATTGACAGCCCTCCGCTCCTATGGTGGAGGGCTGCCACGCCTCCCTAAGCCTCACAGCGCCTGAATCGCTCCATTTCAGAGCGATTCGGGACGCAAGGGAGGGAGGGCGGGCCCAGCAGCAGCTTGCCCGTCCTCTGGAGAGGCGGCGCGGCCTGGGCCCGTCTGCAGAACTAGCGGAACGGCGTACCGGGCCGTTCCGCCTGGATGACGCCTCTGGACTCGGGATGCAATCCTAACCTGGGGTTAGGCCAGCACAGTTTGGCTGACACGAGGGCCACCGTAAAGTGCGTTTGGACCACCCTTGGAGTCAGGGAGGATGGCGCACGTCTGTACCTTGTGCCAGCCTACGAGTGTTGCAGATGTGCTGTAAAGCATGCTTGTGCAACTCTCTGAGTCAGGGAGGCTGTCACATGGAAGCCCACCATCCTTCCTGCCCCAGTCACAGCAGCAGGTAAGGCTGACCTATGGAGGCTAGCCCAGCGGCTCAGGGAGAATGCAGGGAAGGCAGAATGGCACAGGGGGAGGTGAGCGGAAGGTTGGTCCTGGGAGGGGGGGTGGAGGCAGCAGTGTTATTCTGCCGGAACGGTGGGTGGGACATCCGGGTGATCGACAGCCCGCCTGTCGTGTTCCGCAGCGTTACGCCATTTGCGTAACGTACGCAAGCGGCGTAATTGGTTACGCAAACGGCGTAATGCTGCGGTACACGACGGGCGGGCTGCTGATCACCCGGATGTCCTGCCCAGCATACCGGTAGGATAACACCACTGGATGAAGGGGATGAGGTAGAGCCAGGATCCCACACGTAGGCCAGATCCTAACCCCTGTCCTGGTCAGTCCTACACGGGCTGCTTGGATTTGCACCAGCAATTTTGCTGGCGCAGATCCGAGTAGCCCTATAGGAATGGCTGGGGCTTTACCTGGGATAAAGTTGCACCACAGCTGCCTCCTAATCAGAGAGGGATATGGTGCAGGCCAGCTGATCTTCCTGTTCCAGTCCTGGTTAGGATTGGGCCGTCGGAGACATTTATTTAGTTTCTGCTGGAATTTTGCCCTGCTTGTTCATGTATTGTCTCTCTCTGTTCCTTTTCAGTCACCCTGTCTCACATCACGCAGCTGGTTCTCAGCCACAATAAGCTCACCAGTAAGTATATGTCTCCATGTTTTAAATTTCTTCCTAATACGAATGACGATCTCTCTGACTGCAAGCTCTGCTCATAAGTGGTGTGCATTGTGTGTGTGTGTGTGGGGGGGGCGGCTCCTGAATGATCAAATTTGGTGCCTTTTAAAACAAGTGACCTAGTTCCTAGTCAAACATATCCAGTAATGCACCACAACACTTAACTGTATAATAGTTCTTTTACAATTATTATTTTTTAAATAATTACCCTGGAAATAGCAGATGAATGTTTAATGGTAATATTATGACAAAACAGGTAATCGTTCTTCGTTTCTGTGGCTTTTTATCTTTCAAATTTATTTACCTTCTTGTGTATATGTGTGGGGGGGGGGGAGGGGGGGTTATGTTTTTCCTATTAAACATGACTTGTCCCAACAAGAACTGAATAACACTGATCTGGCTTGAGAATTTTACTGGTTCTGAACTAAAACCACACTGACAGACTTCTCCCCTGATGCAAAATCGGCAAGAGTAGAAAAGTGACATTTTAGTGTGGATTTCTGATGTTTTGGCTTGTTTGTGTAAATGCATGTAACAGTTTTTAATTGTACCCTTGAAACTTCTACGCTTTTGTGAGTCACTTTGATAATGCTGGGAAGTTGGCTGGAAATTGAATCAATAATAAATAAAAATACACAGCGTCCCTCCCTTCAGGAATACCGAATTTCAGTTTTATTATTTGTCACATTGGACAGTCTTGACCTAATCCCTTTAAAAGATACAATGAATTGTCTGAGTAGATTGTCCTCAAAATGACTTGGGGAAAACGGTGTCAGTGACACTTGATGGGCTCCACGAAGGTCATATTAGCATCTTTTACTAGTTTTCTGGCCTTTAATTGAGGGTGTCGGCTTTGCTGTGCTCCTGTTTATTGTAAATATGCCCATTTTTAAGGAGATAAATATGCATGAGCCGTAAGCAGATGTCCTGTGTTTTCCACACTTAGTATTTGCAATCCCACCTGTCATCCTGCCAAAGCCAGGCAAGGCTATGTCACAACAGTAAATCTTGTTGTCCTGCTTTCACCTTTTGCCATTTTACGTACCATTGTTTTTGGCATGCTTTTTCACATTCTGACCAATAAATCTGTCTCATGCCTATGGGATCAATGGGGTTAGGTGCAAGGTGTACCTTATCTTCCCCCAGAAGGATCCAGCAGAGTCCCTCAGGAAGCCAGCAGAGTGCCGCAGGAAGTGCCAGAAGATCTCTGAATGCTGCAGAGACCTTCCAGAGGCTGCAGGGATCTTCAGAATGGCACCTGTGACCAGCATGGACCCTTTAAACCTGGCTGGTGGATGCTTCTGCTGGCCATTTTAAAGGGGTCAGTGCTAGTTGCAGGTGCTGGTTGAAGGTCCCTTGGAAGGGCTCTGTATAGTATGAGGACAGAAGCTCAGATAACAAGGAAAGTAGCAATTCTGTCCCTCGCAGACAGTAAGGTCACATATAAAGAGGACTGACTAGATTGTCCTGTTTCTGAAGTTGTGCTGTTGTAATGATGCCTGTGCCTTTGCCTTCACCTTACAACCACATAGTTTCATGATCAAATACATCTGTAACTTTCATGTGGGCAGAAGATTTAGCCGAGAGGGTTAATGCCTCCGTTTGCCTGAAGATAACACCTGAAGATCTCAAGGTCGTGAGCTCGGGACTGCCGGAAGTCTCTGCGAGCAGCAGACCTTGGAAACTGCGGCTGATTACAAGCTGAGTTTCAGCTGCCTCGTGGGAGGAGGAGTGTGCTGAAATCAGCTGCATCTCTGGTGGCAGCAGGGAAGCCTCATCAGCCAGCAGACGACAGACGGGTGGCTAAAGAAAGAAGGCTAAATCCAGAAAGAAAGATCTGTATGAGTGTTGTTCTTGGAAGACAGAACATTCTGTAAATTGTAAAAACCTTCGGGTTTGTGAGAAAGTCTGCCTATGTAAACCGCCTTGAGTTCAATCATTAGAGAAATCTAGTGATCTTAAGAAAGGCGGTATATAAATAAATGTATTATTATTATTATTAACTTCATTTATGGGTGACTGTGCTTTGTTAGGGACTTGGGTGGGTTCTGAGTTGCTTAAACCATATATAGCCTATTAATTTCAACCTTATTGCAAGTCTTTGAGTAGGTCACATTTTGGACCTAATTCATGTGAAGAATTGCTGCTGCTAATGCACGCAGCATTTTCCGAAGGTCAGTTATATTTGTTTCTCATCTTTTTTCTTCTTCCGTATGTATTTATTTTTTAAGAAAGACATTGTCTGACTTGTCCAGTGGAGGTCACTGTTGAGATGTCTTCTCTTGAAAGCTTTTTGTGAACCATCAGGAAACTTTGTATTGGTTGACAGGAGTTTCTGAAAGAGTATGCACTCAAGCTTTTGTGTTTGGAATTCAGCTGCTTGTTATTACAAACTTCCTAGGTTCTAGATCACGTTCCATATAGTTCTGATCTACCAGATGGTTCACCCTCGCCTGTGGAGGGCATTATCAAAGAAAACAAGAAAAGAAACCTTTAGATTTAAGTGTTACCAGCTTTTAATTTCTATCCTTGATCATGCCAAGAACCTTGAACTTCTAATAACAGTTCGTTGAAGGGTGCTTGTTCATGGGTAATATAGAAAACTTCCACTTGCTGCCAATTTTCCTGTCTTCTTCTTACAGTCGTAAGTGGTTCCAATTTTGCTCACTTGTCTCTAAGCATCTTCAGATATTAGCAACAAGTGTCACTAACCTCTTGTTCAGTCAGTTCTGCAGCTGTCTCCTGTCTTTGTAGTATCTGAAGAGGAGCCAGCATAGAGGAATTGCAAAAGCTGTACTTATATATGTACAGTTTCGCCTTTCAGCATTGATGTGCACGCATTCTTATGTGACTGTGGAAGAGATTGCAGGTAGCTCGTGCTTGATGTTGTGCTTTCCAAGCATCCCTACTTTCCCTAGAATATTACTTCACTTAATAGTGAACTAGGCATTCACATGTGTATAGAGTCAGAGCATGACTGTACACAGAGCATGTATGCAGGCACAGTTAGGCCAGCAAAGTTTGGCATGCACAAGGGCCACTCACTGTAAAGTGCATTTGGACCATTCTTGGAATCAGAGAGGATGGTGCATGTCTGTGTGCTGGCCTCTTTAACTCCAAGAGTGGCCCAAATATACTTTACGGTGTCGCTTGTGCCAGCCAAACATTGCTGGCCTAACTGTGCCAACCTAACTCCTGATTAGGATTGCGCCCTGAAAGAGTTGTATTTATTGGGGTGTGTGTTCCTTTAACACCATTCTGACTCTGAATTCATGATTTGCAGGAAGCTAAAATTTAAATGTAGGCAAGAAGAGTGGTATGCTTTTCTCAGTAATTTACTTTGACTTTGAAGCCGTGGTTTAGCATGGAGATAAACTGGCGCATTCGGTAACACTTTCATTGGCAAAATAATTAATATTGTCTTATGCTTCAGGGGGAAATGGTGACGGCTTTTTTTTCTGTATGATAGCTTGTGATTATGTCATTTAACGTTGCAGGCTCTTAAAGGAATGTTGTTATAATTGAATAACTTTTCTATGTAAAGCATCTGCAGTTATGAATTCTGAAGTGAAAGGTCTGAAGACTTAAACCAGAGCTTAGAAGATCCTGTTGAAAAATGCTTGATATATTTAAGATCTGATAACAGTAATGAAATGGAGGCATTGTAGAGCCTCAATTAATTGTCCTTAATTGTTGCCCTCTGACAGACACAGTTCAGTTTTTTTTTTGGGGGGGGGAAGAGAGTAATTTGGGGAGATTTGAGAAAAATCATGTTTGTAATAATATTGGCTGCTTCACACCCATAAATACGTATTTCTGAATACCGACTGATCTTGCAGAACTGAGCCTTGAAGCAATTGTCAATAGTTTCAGTGAGACAGAGAATATATATAGTGATGCCATTTCAGTACATTGGAATGATATCTGTTGGATGGTGTCCAGGATTTGTTCACAGAAAACCAAGAGATTTATGAATCGGTATTAAATGCATTCTATTGTTGTGCTTAAACTCATCCAGATACAGGCACGGTAGCTATGCATAGATACTTAATCACAAAGGATAATTAATAAATCCATGTTAATGGGAGGCCAGCAGCAGAAAGGTTGAGTTTTAATATTCTGAAATTAGATCACTGATACTAGGTCAGTAGGGACGTGGTGGCGCAGTGGGTTAAACCACTGCTGATGGGCTTTCCGACCGGAAGGTTGGGAGTTCAAGACTGTGTGACGGAGGGAGCTCCCGTTGCTTGTCCCAGCTCCTGCCAACCTAGCAGTTCGAAAGCACCTAAATGCAAGTAGATAAATGGGGACCACTTCGGAGGGAAGGTAACGGCGATCCATGCGCTACGGCATATAGTCATGCTGGCCACATGACCATGGAAGCTTGTCCTCCGACAAACTCCAGCTCTACAGGCTTTGAAACGGAGATGAGCACCGCCCCCTACAGTCGGTCACGACTAGACCATTCGGTCGTGGGGAAACCTTTACCTTATTAGATCAGTGGTTCTCAAACCTTTTAGCACCGGGATCCACTTTTTAGAATGACAATCTGTCCAGGACCCACCAGAAGTGATGTCACGGCCAGAAGTGCCATCATTGTGACACCGGAGCCTGCTGTTTTCCTGAGAGTGCAGCAATAAGTTGGGTTATTTCTCAGCCATTTTCCAACAGCAGAGTGAATCAGAAAGGAAAAAAAGTCTGTTGATAACCTTGGCACAAGCCAAACAACCACACAGCCCTCCACCTTTCCAGCATCCCATCTTCCCATATTTTCAATATGGCTGTTCTAGGTGCTTTGCGACCCACCTGAAATTGACTTGCAACCCACTGGTGGGTCCCAACCCACAGTTTGGGAATCACTGTATTAGATTATTATTATTATTCATTGTCATCATCTTGTCCGACATTTCTGAAGTATACAAGTGTCAGAAAAAGTAATTCACTGAGAAGTTCTGGTGCAAAAGTAATGCACCCTAGTAATATTCACCTGAAGCTTGACATAATGATGTTCTTGGTGTTTGCATTACTGTGTTGTTACAAAACCACATCTCAAAAACCAGCAAGGATAGTAATAGGTTATTTTTCTTTGTTTGAACTTTTCCCATAAATATCTGTAGATTTTGCAGATGAAAATGAGCATTAAATTCTACCCAAATCAGCCATAGTGAGCCATTCTCACTGCATTTTTAATGTCTGCAGGGGCTCAGTGCTTGATCAAGGAGGAACCACAGCAGAGTAATAGAGGACTTTAATACATTGGTTCCTAAATTTCATGTTGCGGTGCCTGAGGGTGCCATGGTGAATTCACAGAGGCGGCCTGAGATGTCTGTGGTGGCCTCTTGTTCCTGCCATCTCCTGGGTGCCGCCATCTTGCAGTCCAAGATGGCAGCACCTGGGAGAGCTGGGAAAAAGAGACCACTGTGAAAGAAAGGCACTGTGACCATGGCATGTTTGGGAACTGCTGCTTTAATATATATCTTCACTTTTTGTTAGCATCTGAATATCTTGCATATCTTTGTGTCATAACCTTCTTTTTCCTTTTTGCCTTACCATTTACTGCTGGTTGTATGTATTGACATCCAGATGTTGAGTTAAATTGACACATACAGATTCTCTTGATTTGTTAACACTTGCAGTTCAGTGTGTTTGAATGGAGGCACATTGAACTTTTTGAGTGACGACTAGGCGACATCTGTAAATAAACTTGGAGTGTCAAAATGAAATTCATATTAAACCCTTTCGCAGTTTACATAGTAATGTGTTGGGTGGTGTGTTTTTTCCTCAGAAGATTATGTATTTGCTAAATCCTTTCATCTTGCCACCTGTCTTAGATGACTATTGATTTTATTCTCTGTACCACAAAAAAGGTACTTTGCAGTTTAACAAATGAAAGGCATTTTTTTGGTTGAACAAATGAAGGATGATTTGATGCAAGTATTGTGCTAGGAGATTGTCTGGCTCCATTTTCATATAATTCAGAACTGATTTGATTGAAGTTTCAACAAACTGTTTCACTCATGAATTCTTACGAGTCACCATGACCCTTGCAATTCAACGTTCTCAAGCCTTGTGGAAACAGAATAGGTAAATGTGGAAACCTTGTGGAAAGCCTTGTGGAAACAGAATAGGTAAAAGCCTTGTGGAAACAGAATAGGTAAATGTGATTCAGTCGCCAAATCCAGCCCCCCAAATTCTCACCTCTGAAAGTGGTGCAGCCTTACCAAGGGCTAACCAACTCCCCACTATTTTCCTTGTCTTTAGCCCCAATCCTATCCAACCCAGGGGAGCCAAAAAGGCTACTGCTGCCACCAGCAGGGGTGGCAATTGAGGAGGTCTCCTCTGTGTAAGGGAATGTTCAGTCCTTGGGGTTAAGCCTCTTCGGCATGGGTGGGAGATCAATTAAGACCTATGCTGGGGAATCACTGGTGCCAGTTCGCATTGACCTGGGATAGACTTTTCTGCTCCCTTCTTCTATAATAGCAGCCCCACCCAAAGTTAGGGGCACTGAGCGTGGTGCCCTGAGAATACCAAATCAGTGGATACTGGGGCATGCCTGCACAATGCAAACCAGTTCAGTATGACTAGGGGCACAATCCAGAAGATCACAACGTGACTAGCACCCAGGGGCGTAACTAGGGGTGCTGACTGGCACCCCTGCATCAGCGCTAAAGCTTTTGGGCCAACACTAGCAGTAGCATCAGCCCAAGAGCGCTGGTGCCAACCCCCAGCCTTGCCGAACTTGACTGGCTTGGGAATGTGCCAGCCCAGGCAGGGGGGCAGGGCTGGGATGTGGCTGGTAAGCTGCCTCCAAGGCGCCTTCTTCAAGCCACCTGGCCCTGATTTGGGCCGCACGGCTTCCTCGGATCTGTGCTTGCTATTTAGCAGGTGCAGATCTGAGGAACCCTTGCCTTTGCCACAAGGAGGTTCCCCAGCGCACCTAAGGTGTGCTGGATATGACACAGGTCTGCCAGCCTCGCCATTCCAGCACACCTTAGGATTGCACTCTAAATGACTTTGTTTTTGGAATTCAGTTTTACTGGTGTAAGGACAAAGGCTGATGTATTGAGGGAGTGATATTGTTGGTAGCTTGAATGGATGCCGTTTCCTTCTCCTCCCCGTCCTGTAAATATTATCTGCTTGCTAATATTTTGCTTCAGTAACCAAAAGAGAAAATTAAATTCATGCCATTTCTGGGCCTTTATCTGAATAGTCGTATTCATATCATGCAGCTGAGCTTTTTTCATATTTCTAGATAATACTAACGCATTGATCGGGTGCTAATCTGATGTAACCTTTTTGTGTGTGTATTGATCACAGCCCTTTCCTTGTGGGATGTGACTCAAAAACTGGTCTGGCTGCACGGTTCATTATTTAAAGTTAAGCATAAATAGTTGCAATTTTGTTGAATTTTTTTAATGAATAGTCAGCCATTGCACAACTTTAAATTAACACCAGTCCACACAGGCCATAATTTAGGGTGGATTTTTGTTTTGTTCATACCTGTGCTAAAAAAAACCGTCATCAAGGGCGTCTGATGCTCAGGTCATAGTGCAACAAATTTGTGGCTGATACTCACTGTGAGGATCTAGATGTTAATCTTTTGAAGGTCGAGGTCTCTTGTAAGAACATCATGTTTTCCCAGCATTCAAGACTGTAATATCGTGTGTGTGTGTGTGCGCGCAAGCTCTCATTGTGTGCAAGGTACCAGTTGGCTGTCAGTCATCCCAACTGACACATGTGGTCCTAGAACAGTGATGGCGAACCTATGACACGCGTATCAAAGATGACACACCACAAAGTTTAGGGTGACACACCAGCACTCACCAACACCTGACAAAAACTGCGTTTATTTAACTCATTTTTCAATTTTAATTATTTGAAGTTTCTTTACGTAATACATAGCACCGCACATGATTGAACTGTATTTTTTTTTAAAATAAATGAATATAAAGAATTGTTTCTCTTTTGCCTGGGAGTGGGGTTGACACACCAGCAGACTCAAGCTAAGCATTTATCAAGTTTTGACATGCTGAACCCAAAAGGTTCGCTATCACTGTCCTAGAACATCACAGTAAGCTTGATTGTTGTATAACACACGAAGTGGGACTGAGCAGGAGTTGCATTGGTTTGGTGAGTGGGTTTTCAGGCTTCTCAACACTGCTTCTTCTTTACAGCTGTGCCCGCAAACGTGGCAGACCTAAGAAATTTGGAAGTCCTCAATTTTTTCAATAACCAGATCGAGGAGCTGCCAACTCAGATCAGCAGCCTCCAGAAGCTGAAGCACTTGAACCTCGGGTGCGTAACACTTTCTGGTCACTTGCTTGTGCTCTCCGAAGGATGCCGTTTTCTTTTCTACTAGCTCTTGCCTCTGACATGCATTCAGGATAATACACAAACACACACCCTGTTTCTCTTGAGTAGCAAAGCCTCTGACCTTTTGTGCCAGGAGGAAGAAAGCTGAAGCGAACGATCTGCCTTTTAACGCTACTGATGCACGGCAGTTTCCCCAAACAGAAAAACAATTATTTAACAAGTCAGTCTTTTCCCCCCTCAAATTTTGCCCCTTAATTTCTGCCCTTGTTACAAACGTCATCAAGGAAATTCCTCTGTCTGAGCACCGGTGGCTGTGTGGAGTGGCACAGTGTTGAGCCCAACACCTAATACTAATAATTACTAGCAACACCTAATTACAACTAGCCGTTACAACTTATTACTACTACTAACTACTGCTTGCTTACTGTTACCGCTAACAAACAGCCAGGGCTGGGTGAATGAGGAAGGAAAGTGCTCTGGGGCACCCCAAGATTCCTTTTAGGAGTGTTTAGGGGTTCCAGAGACGAAATGTTTGAGAGCTGCTACATTCTTCTAACTGAGAACAGAAGCACCTTTTGAAGTCGTGGCTCTTATTTTCAGCAGGAAGAAAGCAAGTGTCCCTATCCATAGCTTCTTTTTTAGTGACTGGTGTCTTGCTTAAATTTCTTCTTTGATTGTGAGCCAGTTGGGAAAAGGGAATCTTTTACGGTCCTTTTGCTATGTAAGCTGTTTTGTGAACTCAGTTGTTTAAAACTGGTATACAGGTGGAGCCTTTTTATCCGATCCAGGAGCTCTCATGGATGCAGATAAACCGTGTTACATGAAATCATGCTGTTAATCGGCATTCAGCCTTTAAAGAGCTCTTACCATGGCAATGGGCTGCAGCCCTCGTCCAGGGGCTTGGAGCAGATTAGTATCCATTAGGTCTGTGATAAGAGCTCTTCCCTTCGTCCTGGAGCAAAGCTAAAAATGCAAAACGGAAGTGATTAATCACACTTCCCAGGAAGAGGAGGGAGGTCTTATCTCAGAGCTAATGATATTAGCTGCAGACCTCATGGCTGCAGCTGCTTTGCAATGGTAAGAAAAGCTTTTTTTAAAAGTTGCCCGGACAACCACTTATGGCTGTCAAGTCATGCCCCAGAATGCCTTGTGGCGGCCCTTTTATACCCAAGAATGCCTTGCAGAACTGGGGAAAGCAGGAAGAAGGCAGCCAGCTGCTGAAAACCTAACGGGAGGCGCCAGTTAACCAGCTCAGGGAAGGAAAGAAGTTTGGTGAGTTCAGCAGGACCGCCATTGTATATGCGGTTGGTCATTCTCCGGCACGTCATGCTGTGGCGCATACTTGTATATTAAATTAGCTTAAAAGAATAGAGATGTTGCACATGCCATCAGTGCAATAATAAAATACAATTGCCAGCTTTGTACCCCAAACAATGCGTACTTACAGTGTTGTTTTTTTCTCATTAGGATGAACAGGCTCAACTCCTTGCCCCGAGGGTTTGGCTCTTTACCAGCTCTAGAGGTGCTTGACCTGACTTACAATAACCTAAATGAAAATTCCCTGCCTGGAAACTTCTTCTACCTAAGTAAGAAACTTTTTTTTTTTATTTTGAAAAAATTTAACTCGTCCTGAAACTTTGCTTTGCTTTCTGCAGGTAAAATTTGTTTGAGGGGGACAGCTGAGCACCTGCGCATTGCTGTCACTGGCCTGGATAGCTCCGACAGTGAGTGGGAGGGGCTGCGTACATGGCGCATGGCGCCACATGCGGTACTTGCTGTGCCCCCCCTCTGGCTATGCTCCTGGTGGGCAATGACTAGGAACTGGTGGCTCAGCGCTGAAACCGGATGCCGCAGCCTCCCCAAGCCTGATATTGCAGGACGTGTTAATTGTGTCAGTCCTTTTGGATATAGATGTTTTCCTGGGCCGACCAACAGTACCAATAAGCCAGTAAATCTGAGTTTGACCTGCTTGTTATTATTGTGAGCCTTGGGTACGTCAGAGGCTTTTCACCAAGTCAGGGTTATTAATCAAAGCTGACACTCTGGTATCGATCGGGCCTCAAACGGTGGGGTTTCATGCCACCCTGTTTATATATTGCTGTTTAATTTGCAGCCACCTTGCGTGCACTCTATCTAAGTGACAACGATTTTGAAATCCTGCCACCAGATATTGGGAAGCTCACAAAGTTGCAGATAGTAAGTAATTTATCTAAATTCTTGAAAGAAATCAATTCACTTTTGCGCCCCTTGTAAGAGTACAATCAAGTCAATTTGCAAGAAGTTGCGGGGGGGGGGGGTTTGCGGAGTGGAAGGAAAAAGCCTCTACACCAGGTATGGCTTATTGTTAATCAGCAGACCCTTGTACCTAAATTGGAGGAATGGTATGTTTTGAGTTGGGAGAAAGAAAGAGGTCTGAATTAGCCTGCTTTGTGTGAGATCTATTTATGACATATTTTGACCCAAAGGTTTACTTCTAGCCATCTGGGAATTGTTGTGACAACTCTATCTGTCTCTCTCTCTCTCTCTCTCTCTCTCTCTCTCTCTCTCTCTCCCCACTTCTCCCCCCCCCACTCTTTCTTTTTAAAGCTTAGCCTTCGGGATAACGACCTGATATCACTCCCTAAGGAAATTGGTGAACTCACTCAGCTAAAGGAACTTCACATCCAGGGAAATCGTCTAACTGTCCTGCCTCCAGAACTCGGTAAGATTTGTTGGGATAAAGATGATCTGATGAAACACACCTTTTCATTTGGATAACCTAAAGTTCGCATGGATAACACTGAGGTCTGTGTTTTAATGTTGTTTCTAATTAAGACTGCAAACTTGGGCGTGTTTACCTACTAGGAAACCACACTAATCATAGTGGAACGTTCTTCCAAGTAAATATCCAGCAAATCACACCATGAATCATTGCTAAATATTGTTGGGATGCTTACCGTTGTCTATCATGTAATATTTTTGCTTTGTATGCCAATAAAAGTTTCTGTTTCACATTGTTTCTGTCGCATATCAGCCAAATGGCACTGACTTTCATGAAGAATTCCAAGTTTGGGGACAGAGGTGAAAATTTAGGTTTCAGATCTGGCTGCAAAAGTAGTTTCGATTATATGCATGATGCATTATGTATTGCAATACTCGAATGTACATTTTGTATTGTACTGCTATTTAGATCTGTCATGACGTTGGGCAAACTAAATATGGCTTTGTGCGTGATTGTTTATTAATAATAATGATGATTCTGTGCCGTTAATGTGCATGGTGCTTTATAATAGAAGACAAGATCCCTGTCCTAAGAGACTTGCAAGCTACAAATAGATAAAAGAGAGACTCCAGAAAAGGGGAGGAGAGGTGCCTGGGTAAATGTGATGCTTACCTAGGCTTAGTTATAGTAAAAGGATGATGGGGGGGGGGGGGTAGTACCAAACGAAAATATAGTTGTTGTTGTTGTTGTTGTTTTGCCTGTGGTACAAAATATATTGCTATGTGGCTTTTAAAATTGCACTTTTCTGCACTCTCTTTTCATGTGCTGTTGCAGGCAGGCACCAATAGGGAAAACTGGTCCTCTGCAGGATGTTTGTGTGGCAGCACAGTATGTTAGTGTGATGAATGCGTTAAAGCGCCTGGGATTAGACAGGTGCGTTCCTGGGGTGTCTGTTTTATATATTCCTTAAAATGTAGTTCATAAGATGGTGGGTGAGCATTCATATACAGATTACAAATGTAGTAGTGTTTGTTCTTCCTGGGGTTAAATTTATGTGCTCCAACAAGATAAATCATGATTCAGTGAAACAGCCAAGTTGCAGCCAGTGCCAGCACGAAATTTGTTACCTTGTATACTTGGATGACTTAACAACTGGGGTAGTATTTTTTTTCTTCTTCAAAGGAATCTTGGATAGGAAAAAGGAAGCTGAGACAGAACAGCAGCTGTAATTGGCAAGATCAGTGATGCGTGTTCTGAGGTTCATTGTTTGGTCTGCCTGGATGCTATTTTAAAATATTTCCGTGATATGCAGAGTGGCCCTCGGGAAAGGCTTGTTAGCAGCTTGACACTGGTTCAGAATCATTGGGAAGGCCATCGTTGTTGCTCAAACGATGAGAAGAGGTTGCAGTGAGGGTGCAATCCTAACCCACTTTCCACCGCCAGGGCAATGCAGCTCCAAAATAAAGGAACAAACATGCCCTTCCCTTGAGGAGGCCTCCGTGACTCTTACAGCACTGCAGAATGCAGAACATGCCCCATTGGCACAGCTATGTCAGTGCTGGAAAGTTGGTTAGGACTGCGCCCTTAATCTGTTTTGCAGGTGTGCAGAGGTAGCAGTGTTACTTGAGTGCAAATGACGCATGTGAGTCTTGTTACCCTTTTTGTGTTTTATAAATAAACATGACCTCTGAGAAAAAGGGGTAATAGTAGAATATGAAAAGGGGGGTGCGTTAAAGTAGTGGGAGAAAAGGTGTGTCTTGCTAGTCATGCATACATTATGTCAGTCATGTGGCTACACTACTTCAGAATGTTTTCCCAGAATTTGGAAACTGAGCAAGGCAGGCAGGCAAAACAGCATTAATTGCTTCACAAGCTTATTGTTACGAAGTTGGAAAAGAAACAGTTCTCCTTAATTAGAATTGTTGATACATGAGAAGTGTGATGTCTTAGAAAACAAAGAAAAATTCTTCAATGGAATTGCTAATACGTAACACTAATGAATCAAAACAGAGTAACTTAGAATGTCAATTCCTTTATTTTAAGTATCTGTTTCACCCAGAGGCATCACTAGCATTTGTGTCATCTCGTGCTTGAGCTCATTGTGTCACCCCCATGATGGGTCTCCTCCCGTACCAGACTGTACAGAATAAATTGCAGTATCATACACACAGCCTAAGTGCAGTGCCAATACTTCGGTTGGCGTAACCCCCATTATCTTTATTTTAATATACAGCAGTACAGGTCACCCAACAAATCAGTAAGCAACAAAAATCGAGTAGCCAACTTGATGACAGCCGCTCAACTGAATAATAGCCCAATCCAAAGCTACCTGGCCCCCGTAGGGGCAGAGGTGGCAAAATGGCTACTGGGGCATCCTTTGAGAGCCGGGCAGCCCCGGAGGCACCTTGGGAGACCATTTGTCCCCTTCCCCTGAATAAGGGCATTGGCCCGCTGATGGGTCGCCTCAAGTCTGTGCCAGCTATTTTGCTGGCTCAGACTTAAGAGCCTCCATGTTGGCCACGCCTTGGAGGTCAGGTTAGAGGCCCCCTCCAGTCCCACACCCGCTCCCTCCCTCCCCCACCCAGTTCCGCCCTCCCCGAAGGAGCTTTCCAGCATTGGCGGTGAAACCGCCTGCCAGCTCCACATCTGCTCCTCCAGGCTTTGGGGTCCAGTGCTGGACTGACGCTGGCAGTAAGACCTGACCATTAGCGGTGGAAGTGCCTTACTGCACTTTTGCAGCACCGTCAGTAAGGCCTTACTGCCAGCGCCAAGCCAGACAGGATTGGGCCCTTACTTTCCTACCCAGAAGCATAACTTGAGGGTGGAATCTTTATTGTTATCTGGCTTTTGTATGAGACATACCAAATTAGGCATGAGATGGATAAAGTGGATAGAGGGAGGTTCTTTTCCCTTTCTCACAATACCAGAACCAGGGGACATCCACTAAAATTGAGTGTTCGGAGAGTGAGAACGGATAAAAGGAAATACTTTTTGACCCAGCGGGTAATTAATCTGTGGAACTCCTTGCCACAGGAGGTGGTGATGGCATTTGGCCTACATGCCTTTAAAAGGGGACTGGACAGATTTCTGGAAGAAAAGTCCACCTCAGGCTTACAGGCCATGACGGTTAGTGCAACCTCCTTACTTTAGAGTTAGGCTTCGTCGGAGTGCCAGATGCAGGGGAGTGGCAACGAGATGCACGTATCTGGTTGTCTTGTGT
Organism: Lerista edwardsae; assembly: GCA_029204185.1. Classification (NCBI taxonomy): domain Eukaryota; kingdom Metazoa; phylum Chordata; class Lepidosauria; order Squamata; family Scincidae; genus Lerista; species Lerista edwardsae. The sequence continues at coordinate 26,035,341 of JAJKFI010000009.1, forward strand.
ATTCCCTGAGGCATCTGGTGGACCGCTGCGAGATGCAGGAAGTTGGACTAGATGGGCCTTTGGCCTGATCCAGGGGGGCTCTTCTTATGTTCTTATGCTTTAGAAATAGTGGTGTTTTTTTCTTTCTGTTGTCATATGTATGTGCATGCACATAAATACATGTGACAACACCCCTCTCTCACTAGCAAGTTCCTCTGCTTAAACCCCCATTGATGTGAATGAGAGTTGCCCAAGAATATTCCCCTGCTCTTGTGCGTCTCCCTTTCATTTTAGTTGAGCTTGCCTGAAGTGAACGTCCCCTGTGAATGGTGTCCTTAGGTCACATCATCTCTCTCTTTGGGAAGCAAGGCACGTGGTGCAGAAGTAATAAAAATGTAAGCCCTAAAGTATAAAGCAAAGCTGGAGAAGATCGTGGCAGGCATGTTTTTACATATATCCTAACTCTGCGTTCTGTTCAGTGGGTTTATCCCTTGCTTAGCCTTTAATAAAATTGAATCCAGAGGTATTTATATCTAAATAAGAAAATAAAATTAGCTTCTTTCCTCACGGTATTGGAAAGAGAGTGTGTCCTCTGAACTGGAATAGAAAAGGACACTTAAACTTCAGCCTTAGTACCGTCTGTGTGAGAAAAGGATGATAATGGATAGGCCTCTTTCTAAGGCCAGCAGAAGAGGGTGGAATATGGGCCATTGAGAAGGCACAAGGACATGGGCTCAGGTCAACAGAGAGAGAGCAGAATATGACCTCCTTCAAGTCCCCTTGTTCGATTGTAGGTGTATAGCCAAGGACGGAGGAATCAAAATGTTAAGATGGCCTAAAAGCAGTTTTCTCCGGTGAAGATGCTTTACTTAATGTAAAGAACTGCCTCAGCATAAGTGTCAAATAGTGTAAAAGCCCAAACCGAATGCCAGGCAGCGCTGTAGGCCTGTGCGTTGCCTCAGCAACAGCTGTCGCAAATGTGCTGTAAGGCACGTTGCGGAGGCCAGGAGGGAAAAGTCACTGGTGGTGGTGGGGCGCTGGTGGTACAGAAGCAGCTTACCAAGGTATCTTGGTCAATGCCAATCCCTACACAGCCCGTTGCTCTTTATGCTGTCGCAAATGCACCATACAGCACATTTGCCACAACCCTGGGCTGGCGCAAACCGCATATGCGTCAGCCTAGCGATAGCAAGGATTGTTGCCTTGATAGTTGGTAGGGCTTGTGTTATGCTCAGAGCTGTGAGTTTTTGTGCATCTTCAGGAATTCCATGTGTGTGTTTAAAGAGCTCCTCTTCCTTCCCCACCTTCCCCAGGTTGACTGAAGTGATGTGTGCCTGAAGCAGAGAATATAAAATGGAGACCCTCACGACCTTGGTCAACATCTAATTAAGGAACCACCATGTTGTTGCTTTGTAGTGCTGCTGCCTCATTCTGCCTCACAGCCAGGCCAGCAGCCCAGTCCTCCTCTTTTCCCCCTGAAAGCCTCACTCAGGTTTTGAACCTCCAATTACACTAATGTTTCTTTTAAAACTATTTTATGGCATGTGGTAGTTACATCGGGAAATATTGTGCTTGAGAGGTGAGCCTTCGGAATGTGATTTAGGGCAGGCCGTAAACTGCTCAAGCAATTCAAGGCTGGAGCGCTCAGCTCCGCACCCTCACCGGGTAAAATTTGGGATATATCAATACAGAGTGAGCAAAGGGGCGGGAGAGCGCAAATACACCTGAGGGAATTTGGCTGTGTGTGTGTGTGACAGGCAGCAGACAGATCTCCCCTCACTATCAGGGGTACCACTTGCAGAATTACATGCATAAGCAAGTGCTTATTGTGTTGGTGGCTTGCGGTTTGTGGCCCCCCCCTTTTTTTTTTGCAGGTAATAAAATGGAAGCTCCAATTTGCAATTGCAGAATAAGCCTCTGAATGAAATATGATCGTCATAGTCGTGTTGGTCAGGGGGTTACCGATAATCACCGTGCCGGCTTCCTTCCCCAGCGGCCTCTGCCTGAAAACCGCATGTTGGACAGCGTGGCTCTCTTGTTTTAGCCAGCCAGCGCAGAGTTTAGACGCGCCAGCCTCGAGCTTATTAGGTCTTCTTTGTCACAGTGCTTAATCCTGCTGCCTGATCCTTGTTAGAACAGGAGCGGTGGCGAGGCCTCTAATAAAGGAAGTGGGTGTGCGCCTCCGAACCAGGCGCACTCAAGTGTAAGGCACTTAGGGCAATTGCTTCCTGACTGACAGGAGGGAGAAAATCCTTCCCGCATGTTATTACTGGAGAGGAGAAGAGGCTTCCAGATCGTTGACTGCGGCTGGTGAAATGGCAACTTGTTGATAGGCCTGTATGAAATTATCAGCATCCATCTTTTTCTCCCCCCGTTCTTTGTACTAGCTTTGGGATCTAGCTTTGCTCTAATTATGCCAACACCCCCCCTTTTTTTTGTAGCAAGCTGAATTCAGAATTGAATGTTGTAGAGACCGTTTGGCCAGAGAAGCGAGAGGGCGCCACTGCTGTAGCTCTAAGAACTCTACCCTCGTAGGCAGTTTGGCCCCCTGGTTCTGTTAGACGCTCTAGGGCAGTGGTTCTCAAACGGTTTGGGATTGGGACCCACTTTTTAGAATGGCAATCTGTCCGGGACCCACCAGACATGATGTCATGGCCGGAAGTACCATCATTTTGACACCAACAATCAGGTTATTTCTCAGCCGTTTTTCAATAGCAAAGTGAATCAGAAAGGGGGGGGAAAGCCTATTTACAACCTTGATACAAGCAAAATAAAATAGCCACACGCTTTTCCCCTTTCCAGTGTCCCATCTTGCCATATTTTCAAAGCTGGCTGCCCTAGGCGCTATGCAACCCACCTGAAATTGGCTCATGACCAGTGGTGTCATCTACTCACCAGTAGACGGTACGCTGGGTGGGACTTAGCATGATCGACAGCCCGTCCACTCACTTCCGCTTTCTTCGCGCTCCCCACGTGGCTTTCCCTCACCTTGGAGGGGGCGCCTGCTCGCCCAGGCACCCAGCGCGCCCCCCACCCATCCACCCTGGCGAGCAGGCGCTCCCTCCGAGGCGAGGGAAAGCCGCGCGGGGAGCGCAAAGAAAGCGGAAGTGAGTCGACGGGCTGTCGATCACGCTAAGTCCCGCCCAATGTACCATCTACTGGTGAGTAGATGACACCACTGCTCATGACCCATCTGGTGGGTCCCAACCCACAGTTTGAGAAACACTACCCTATGTGACTTGCACAGATAGCATTCTTAACTGTCTCTGCCACTGTAAATTTTTGACTCAGTGTTGAGCCAACATTACAGAACTGAGGCTGCCCTAGTGGCATCTTGTAGTGGGCCAGTAGTGGCCCAGCCCCTCCCTCAACATTTTCTTCCCTCCCCGCTTGCCTTGGACGGCACAGCTCAGCATGACATAGAATCATCTCAGGAGATTTATGCTGATTGAGACAATTATGTGATGTTTGGAGAAAAGAAATGGTTCAGATTGCTGTTTCAAAGATTGAAAGCATGACATGACACATTTTTAATACAATTACTTTTGCTTTTATTTGCAGTGGCATGTAATCAATGTCTGTAAAACTAGTTGTAAGGTTTCTCTTGTTGTCTTTTGAGATCGTGAACACAATGGCTGCTGCTTTATGAATTTGGGAAGATGCTGTATGTTAAACCACTTTTTATGTTAGAGCAGTGCTTCCCAAACTCCTACAAGAAAGTTGGTAGCACTGTGTGTGTAAGGGAGGGGCTATGGCAGCAATGCAATCCCCAGGATTGCACTGCTGTAGGGGTGAGAGTTTTTTCCTTCTTACCTCTGCTAGCCTCTGGGGTGTGTGGGAAGCAGAGGCAGATCTAAGGGAGGGCAAAGCTCTAAGTTTTGCAAGAAGCCTCACCTTGCAGTGGAAATCACTCTTCTCCTGCACCGTTTTAGCCAATCCTCACAGGGAAAAGCAACATCTTGGCATTGCTTACTGGCTACAGCGGCAAGGGAGAGGAGGGATTTACATGACAGGGTAAGGCTTCTTGCAACAGTTAGAGCTCCCTGTAGATCCGCCTCTGGTGGGAAGCCCCACAGATGCTTCTGAAGGGCTCCTCAGCCCTCCTGAAGAGTTTTTTTTTTTCAAAAAAAGATTGAAAACCTGTTTTGATTGAAAAACAGAAGTGGTTTTCAGTCACTTCTTTTTAATTGTTCCTGAGGCTTGGGGAGCCCTGCAGAGGCATTTGTGGGGCCACACACACTGGCAGAGGTAAGGAAAAAAACCCTTCCTTAACCAACAGCTGGGGATCGTGTTGCTGCCACCTCCTCCTGCCCCTTAAAGGGACAGGGACAGGTTCTTGCCTGGCTGGTGAGCCACACCAGAGTGAATTCAGTGGGACTTGCATTTTGGATCACACTGCACCTCGGAATACTTTGTCCTGCACTTAAATCTTTAAAACGCTGTCTTTATTTATAGCAAGAGGCCCCTACTCTTAAATTGTCCCGGAAGTCTAAACTCCTGTTCCTTCCTTTCAGGTAACTTGGATTTGACCGGTCAAAAGCAAGTCTTCAAAGCAGAGAATAATCCCTGGGTCACCCCCATTGCAGATCAGTTTCAGCTGGGCATTTCTCATGTGTTTGAATATATTCGCTCAGAAACATACAAATAGTGAGTATAATGCTGCTTCTGTTTTCTTGCAAGTTGAGCTAAGGTTATTGAAAAATAATATAGGATTAGGACAATGGTCTGTATGCCCATCAATGTAAAGTCCTATATTTGTCTTACGGCCCAATCCAATGGGCTTTAGCGTCAGCAGTACAAGCATACTGCTGGCATTGTAAAGTGCCATAAGGCACTTCCAGGATTGGCAATAAGCTGTTGCTGCTGGGCCAGTACTGGCCCATTGCCTCTCCCCACCGCCTGGAATTTGACCGCAGGAGCTGTCAAAAACTTTTTGAGTGTCTTAATTCTGTAGGTTCTCTTGAACAAAAGCCTTCACCATTCCCCTGACACACACAGACATATCAAAGTAGGAGACTTTATTAAAGAGCCAAACTACACACTACAAAAGGGAAACCAACATTCTCTCTCCACTAAAATAGTGGTGAGAATGAAATTTACCCTTTAAAGAGATAGCGTGCATTGGTTACAAAACAAATAACCCATCTCAAACTACACTTACATTGGTCAGTTGTTAACTCTTGCCAAGCAATTCCAATCCAAAATCCAGCACTTCCTTTGGACTACACAACTGCCTAGATTGGATTCTCTTCTCATTTTTATAAGAAGTGTAACCTTAACCCAGCTGAATCCTTCAACTAACCATCCAATCATAAACTCTACCATACATAGCTGATGTAACTATTTTTCACCCTTCACAGGTGGCATTCATCTACTTTCATTCTTTCTCCTACTTACCAAAAACGCCCAAGCATTAAAGCCAACCTCCCCATTTACTGTAACCTTCTGTTTAAGAATGTAAGAACATAAGAAGAGCCCCACTGCATCAGGCCAAAGGCCCATCTAGTCCAGCTTCCTGTATTTCACAGTGGCCCACCAGGGAGCTCAGTAGACAACAAGATGTTTGCATCTTCTTCTAACCCCTTCTTCTCCAACCATATCCAAGGCAGCTGCCACCAGTATTGTGCCGATTCCGGGTCGGCATTACTGGGCGGAGGGAGGGGCAGAGCAGGGGGTGGCACCGGTGGCAACCTTCTCTACTGGATCCAACCTCCATATCGGACCGTGTAGCCCGATACAGAGGCCCTGTTGTCTGCATCAGCAAAATAGCCATAGGTGGCCCTGCACCCTTCCTTGGAAGCGTACAAACATCCCCTCCCCCCGAGGACCCTACAGCACCTGCCCAGCGCTGGTAGGATGCAGCAGTTGTCGTTTTGCTACCACTGCTCTTATGAGTGCACGGGCAGCATAGGAAAGGTAGACAAACTACCTTTGTCTCCAGAATCACCCGAAGAAAGTGGAAAGCAGCAGCAGTAGACTTTGCTGTGTGCTTTCGTCACTCCTCCCCAACTCCAAATAAGAAACAGCAAGGAGGGGGAAAACTTGAAGCTGGCAATTGCATGAGCAAGTGAATTTTCTTTGGAGAAATTTGGGGTGCATTTCACTGATTAATTGAATGGTAGATGTAAAAGAATTTCCAGTTGTACTGGGCCTCTGGTTATTTGCCCCACGTCCTACAAGTGTTCAAGGTATATCACACAGTAGTACAACCGCTGCAGGTTAGGAAGTGCAGTGGCCAGGAAGGGTTTATGCAAAGGGAATTGGCGGTGCATAAATTATTGAAATAAGCTTCCACCTTCTGCCTCTGGATGCATTTTCAACGAGGTCTTCAGTGCCGAATGAATTACCCACCCATGGATTAGAGGAGAGATGTCAAATTGCAACTGCCGTATGGCAGGAATTATGATGAAATCATAAAGCAACGCCTGACTGCATTGAAGGAGATGGGACTCAGTAATTTTTCAGGAGAACTGATGTTTTATCATTGAGAAGGATGTAATTATACATAGAGTGTGATAGATCCTTAGGTGATCAAATCTCTCTGATGGGAAATGGGCTTGAAAGATGGTCTTGCAAAACACTCCCCCCTCCCCATTGGACTTCTGTGCTTATAACTAACAATGGTGTTTAGCAGAGAAAAATTACCCCTCTACAGTCCCCCTTTCAGAATGCAGGCAGGGAATTGTGTGCTTAAATGCTCTTTTACATGGTTGTTTCTTACAAATCAAGAGAGCATGTCGGACAGGGATTAGAACATAAGAGAGCCCCACTGGATCAGGCCAAAGGCCCATCTAGTCCAGCTTCCTGTATCTCACAGTGGCCCACCAGATGCCTAAGGGAGTTCAGTAGACAACAAGATGCTTGCATCCTGTTGCCACTCCCTCGCAACTTTCCTCACCCTCTCCTGTAAGGTTTTTCTTTCTTTTTTTGGTAATGCAAAGCAATATTAAAATATATGGTCATCATCTAATATTATTAAAGGTTCTACAGTTCTGGGAGGGCGGTACCAAAATCTTTAAGCACAGTGGCTCTCAAACATTTTAGCACTGGGACCCATTTTTTAGAATGACAATCTGTCTGGGACCCACCAGAAGTGATGTCATGGCTGGAAGTGACATTACTATGATGCCAGAGCCTGCTGCTTTCCTGAGAATGCAGCAATAAGTTGGGTTACTTCTCAGCCATTTTCCAACAGCAAAGGAAAAAAGCCTATTTGCAACCTTGACGCAAACAAAACAACCACACAGCCCTCCCCCTTTCCAGCATCCCTTCTTCCCATATGTTCAATATGGCTGCTCTAGGTGCCAGGCGCAGCCACTTCTGATACCGGGGTGATGACAGGGGGCTTGGCCACCTCAGGGGGCGTGGTCACATCAACATCAGGGGCGTGGCTATGGGCACCCCTAATGTTGACGTCAAATCAGCTCCCCTGGGTATGCAATTAACTTCCCTATTTAACTTCATGCGGTCCATGTTATGTATGTTTAAAAAACCTGTTCCCCTATGGAGAAATGCCAGAGCTTTTAATGGCAGCGTCTTTCCTGCAAAGCCAATAATGACTGTTTTTAAGTGATGCCCCTCGTCAACTTCCAAAGTGACCTTTGTCTGAGAAGTGTATTCTCCGAAGATCTTGTACATCTAGGATTGTGATAAAGACATGATGGATCGTATGATTTATCGACTATAATATACTGCGCGAGTACAGTCAGACATAAATGTTTAAAACAAAACAGCAAATTAGACTTCCGTGAAGAATTGCAATCGTGAAATGTTGTTCAGAATTAGTGGGAGATAATTAGTGACTTGATGATGTGGTAAAGCCCTAATGAGCCACCATGGCAAAAGGGGTTGGCCTCTGCATTCAAGGAGCAGGAGGCGGTTTTCCAAGTACATTTTAAGCATTAATCACACTTCCCTCATCACGTCTCATGTACAAATTGCTCGTCGTCCGCTCCTTTCTGCCGTCCCCCCTCCCAAAAAAAGGCAAATTATTTTGGTGTTCTCATTTGAGATGCTGATTGAAGTTGCTACCTGATGATCCAATCTCAGTTACAGCAACGGCATTTTGTAGGAATATTTGGCAGTCTTTTTTGTTTCAAGTAGCTGTTCAACCAAGCAGATACTCTTAAAAAAAATGTCTCTTCAAAGCTATAGTTTCTTTGCACTACCTTTGATTTCAGCAAAATTATTGTGGAGAATAGTCCCAATTTATTACTTTTCTGCAATTGACTACCTCTTTCCCGTGGGGCAATCAGTTTGGTTGAGTATGTCTTGTGCAGAGTAAGCCAGAAGCATAACTAGACAAAAAAGTGCCTGGGGTAAGGAAATATATATGGCACCCTGGGACAATGGGAGGGGCTTCCATGCAACCCAGAAGAGGCAGTAGGGACCTCAGAAGACTGCCTGGAGAGCTCTCCAAATTCAGCGATTTTGCTATGCAACCGTAGGGGAATCTGGGGCTTTTTTTCTTTTCTTTTTAACATTTTTAAAGTGCGTCTGCTGGAACATTGCACCCCCCCTTGTTGTAGCACCCCAGGGCAGGTGCCCTTCAGGCTCCACCCTTGTTACATCTCTGGAGTAATCCATATTCCTCATCTTTCCAATAGGCAGTATGACACAATAAGGATATGTCAGGGGTAGGCTGCACCAGGTGTCACCCTCAGGAGTGGGGGACACCATATTGCCCAAATCTTAAGTTCAGCAGTCGTTGGCATTGTCCAGGCCCATCTGCCTTGCACTCACACTGACTATTTTTGCTGCTCGCCAGTGGAAACATGAAGTAACTGGGCTTAGAGTTGGCCAAAGATCAGGAGTTGAATAGAGTAGGTGGATGGAATATCTTTTCCCTCTCATACAATACCAGAAGCAGGAGCTACACGCTAAAGTTGAGTGTCAGGAGAGTTAGAACAGACAAAAGAAAATATTTCTTTACCCAGCATGTAATTAGCCTGTGGAACTCCTTGCCACAAGAGGTGGTGGGTAACACCTGACCTAGATGCCTTTAAAAGGGGATTGGACAGATTTATGAAGAAAAACTCCTTCATAGATTATAAACTATGATGGGTATGTCCAGTCTGAGATTAGCTGGTCATTCATCATGAGGGCCAAGTGGGATTTTTTTCCCCCCTATCATCTGAATTTGCCATCGATGGCAGTTTTTTCACCTACTCCAGACTGGCGAGGGAGGGACTGTGTGTTCAATAGATTTCTGCCAGGGTAAATAAGTTGCCTCAGATTGCCAGATGCAGGGGAATGGCAGTGTGATACAAGTGTCTTGTTGCCGTGTATGCTCCCTGAGGCATCTAGTGGGCCACTGTGAGAAGCTGGACTCAGTGGGCCTTTGGCCTGATCCAACAGGGCTGTTCTTACGTTCTTACGAAGATTGCTGAACAGAGATGGTCTGTACTTTTTTTGCATTTAACGCAATGTGATAGGCCAGGGGACAGTGTTGTTAACATCTCTCCTGAACTTCTGGAATGATGGGCTTCTCAAGGGTAGTGCCACAGAGGTGGTCTCCACCCCAAGGACACCTCTGCCAGTAAGGAGAGTGCCTTAGCACACATCCATTTTAAAATCTGCCATGATGAAAGGCCTATTTTATAGTCCTGCCATGGAAAGCCACCTTTGGAACAGCACTCCTTTGCAGTAGAAGAACACGTGAAGTGTCAGAGATTCCCCTTCGAATCACATGGGAAATGTGCATGCTCACATCTTCCTCATTTCCCCCCCCAATACACCAGTGTTTTTCTGTACAAACCAGGATGTACAAATTTGTTAGTTGTTAGTCAAGAGGGAAGCTCCTCCATGAGGTCAACATCCCCATGTGAATAGCTTGATTTGATTGTCTGGATCCACCATTAGTTCCTCAGTTTAATTCCTTCCCAGGTAAGTTCTGTTGTACCTGTTGTACAACAGGTTGTTGTACTTCTGTGTACCTGTTGTCAAGGTTGACCCCACTGTTAGTGTGAATACCATCCTGTCAACAAGAGTAGTTCTGGTCCCAAGAACAGGATGTAGCACTGCATGACTGCACAAAGCAAGCAAACTGAGGCAGAAGAGTTAAAAAAAAACCCGTTAACCTTTAGAGAGCAGACTTATTCCCCTGCCATTTAGTAAGGCCAGCAGTAAATCTTGGAAGAGGCTTAACCCCTTTATAACTTCAAAAATGCTGGGCCTGCTCATTCTGGGTGGGTTATTTACAACTGGGCAAGATGAGTTACTATGTACGTTGCTGTTTTTATTTGAGACATAAATTAAAAAGCGGCATTTTTATAATAAAACAGAATGGTTGGCGATTTCTATTCTCTACACAGTAATATCTTGTTTTATTACAGGCTGGCTTTTTATTGAGCTCCAGTTTCTTATTTCAAGATGATATTGGCTGAGGCTTTTGTGTTTCTATGGCAGTTTTTTCTCTCTCCTGTTGAGGGCTATCAGGTATCAAGTTGCTCTTGCTTTACGGATTTTATCTTATCTGGCAAAAAGCTTAAGTGAAAATAATTTCTGTGTAATTTGGACAATTTGCTGTTCAGTCTGGCCTCCCCCCCCCCCATTTACCTAAGATAAAATACAAGAATGCTGGAAATACTTGTGACCAGAAATATTTTCCTGAAATCTTTACAGATTTCTCATTTTTCTCCTATGTTGAACTTTCTATTTTTGGAACTGGGGAGGCAGGTGGCTTTCTTGACAGGACGTCACAACAATGGCTTGTTGGCTCCTCAGTAATACCTCTCTGGGCAAAACTGGAGGACCATTATTGGAACTAACAGTGTAATTTTTTTTTTTTTTTTTTTTGTAGAAACAGCCATGGGAGACAGACAGATTTGGACTAGGACTGTAATGCAAGAGTTCTGGGCTGCTGTCCTTTCCCCCTGTGCCCATACTTCAGTCCTCCTTCACCTTGCTATGTCCTGTGGAGGGGGAAAATTTACCCCCTCAATTTTTCTACCTCTATGTTTTCCTTCTGTGGCTCATAGCTTTGGCAGGGGATGGATAGATGCAGCAGCGTCATGCTACTGATACGCTGGGCGGGAGAAACGGGTGAGCGGCAGCCCGCCCATTGCATCACGCTCCGTTTCGCCGTCTTCCCTGCCCCATGGGGGCGGGGAAGACGGCGAAACGGAGCGTGACACAACGGGCGGGCTGCCGCTCACCCGTTCCTCTCGCCCAGCGTACCGCTAGCATGACGCCGCTGGATAGATGGGTGTTCTTTTGCCTCTCTCACAACACCAGAATCAGCGGACAGCCACTCAAACTGAGTGTTGGGAGAGTTAGAACAGACAAAAGAAAATACTTCTTTATCCAATGGGTAATTAATCTGTGGACCTTCTTGCCACAGGAGGTGGTAATGGTGTCTGGCCTAGGTGCCTTTAAAAGGGGATTGGACAGATTTATGGAGGAAAAGTCCCATCACAGGTTACAAGCTATGACAGGTATGTCCAGTCTGAGATTAGCTGGTCGCTCATCATGAGGGCTGGGGTAGGAATTTTTTTCTGTCATCTGAATTGGCCATGGATGGCAGTTTTTTTGCCTACCCCAGAATGGCAAGGGAGGGATGGGTGTTCAGTAGGCCTAACTTGTGTCATCCTAACTCCAGATTAGGACTGCAGCTTTATTTCTTTGAAGAATAAGTAGCCCTTTGTATCTTAGCTGCTGTTGTGACTTTGTCAACCTAAATATGGTTGTGTGAATTGTCCCTAAGTGTTTCCCAAGTGTGCGATAATGGTTTGGGCCATACCACAGGTGGCCTCGCCAGTTTATCATGAGTAATTAATTATTTTATATGAAGCTTATCTGAAGCTTAATTTTATATGAAGCTTATTATCTGGCTATTATAAATTGGTGGTGGTGGGGAAAAATTTAATATAACCTGCAATTACGGAAACTAAGCTAGTGGTATATACTTCCTTATTTTGCATCCCTCTGCTTTTTAAGTCTTGTTCAGACCCCCGCCCCTCTCTCTCCCCAATATCTTGAGATTGTTTGCTAGGTGGCATTCACGCATTTTTTCGAGCCTGGTCTCCACATCCGCAAAGGCTAGGAACCTTTTCCTAGCCACCTGTTCAAGAAGGAATTCCCAGGGTGCCAACATTCTGTGATGTTACTGCATGTGCTGTAAAATGCCAAAAGCATGCCTATGCGCTGTTTTAGAGGTGCAGATACCCAGTCATCTCAGCATCTGTGGATTTGTCCAACTGACGTCTGGAGTGCATTAAGCATTAATGTGACATTAATACAAGTCAGAAGCCACCATCCAAAGAACTTGGTTAGCTACATAGAAGTGATTTTGTGCATACACTTTTTTTTCTCCCTTCGCTCTCATTTCTTCTTCCTCCACCTGCTACGCTGTAGGCCGATGCCAGGAGTTGAATTTCAGGAGCAGCTTGCTTGGGCAGAGATGTGGGAGGCTGTTTTCAGCAGGGGAGCTTCAGATGCTCCATTGAGTAAGCAAACCTCCCCATGTAACCCTTTGGATTGCAAACACATGCTGCATTTCGTCTTCAGGAAAGAACCTTGATGCGATGCGGTTTTCAGCAGTGAACTGCGTGGTCTAAAAATAACCCCCCTCCCCAAGCCCTCAGCTTGATTTCTAACTAACTTCTGAATGTCATTTTCATTAGAACACTTCCTTACAGTCCCAGAACGGGATTTAGCTCAATGTTGGCTTTAAGCAGGGGAAAAAAAGAGGTATGTAAGTCTTAACAGTGATGAGGTTGCATATAAAGTGGATTGAGCAAATGGATGCAAAATAATATTGCCAAATGAATCTGCTTTTTTGGACTCTGTGTTTTATGGAAGATCTAATACGTGTTTGACAGTAATTTTACCCTTAACACATGAGTTCTTGACAGTTTCAATTCCTCGGGCTTATTAATCAATGGAGTCGGCATCAGAGCAATTTTATGGGACTTACCTAGTCATCAAAAATGTATTATCAGATAAATCACAGAAACAAGTAGCGTTGTAATAGGGAAACAAAGTGGTCTGCAAAGGATCGTTTAGGATTATATGTTAGTCATATATTGTATTTACGGTTGCCATCGTATGCTTTATTTATAAATTCTTGAAAATACTCATTGTAACGTAACATGTTCGTACAGCAAGTTGTGTGCAATGCAATGCGCTGGTTCCAGTGCTCTTGTAAGGGCTGTGCTATGCACATGGAGCTCCTGGGGACTAGAGACCTCCCTGTTCAAGGACGGAGAATAACCTGTGCACATCATGCGATTGTCTAGGCCAGTGGTTCTCAAACTTTTTAGACTGGGACCTACTTTTTAGAATGGCACTCCTGGTGGCACCCACTGGAAGGAATGTCATTAACCCGGAAGTGATGCCGTAGTCAGAAGTGACATCATTAGGCAGGGAGTGACATAAACAAATGACACTCCTGGAATGCAAACTGGCAGTCTTGGACTGCACCAATGGCACAACCCTGAAACATCATAAGAACATAAGAACATAAGAAGAGCCCTGCTGGATCAGGCCAAAGGCCCATCTAGTCCAGCTTCCTGTATCTCACAGCGGCCCACCAGGTGCCCCAGGGAGGCATGTAACAACAAGATGCTTACATCCTGTTGCCACTCCCTTGCACCCGGTACCAGTAGCCCACCACCTTTGTAAGGAGGTTGCACAATCCATCATTGCCTATAGCCCATGATGGACCTTTCCTCCAGAAATCTGTCCAATCCCCTCTTAAAGGCATCAAGACCAGATGCCATCACCACCTCCTGTGGCAAGGAGTTCCACAGATTAACTACCCGCTGGGTAAAAAAGTACTTCCTTTTATCTGTTTTAACTCTCCCAACCCTCAGCTTTAGTGGATGCCCCCTGGTTCTGGTGTTTTGAGAGAGGGAAAAGAACATCCCTCTATCGACTTTATCCCTTCCGTGCATAATTTTGTATGTCTCAATCATGTCCCCTGTCAGGCGCCTTTTTTCTAGACTGAAGAGCCCCAAACGCTGCAGTCTTTCTTCATAAGGGAGGTGCCCCAGCCCCGTAATCATTTTTGTCGCTCTCTTCTGCACCTTTTCCAACTCCACTATGTCCTTTTTGAGATGCGGCGACCAGAACTGGACACAATATTCCAGGTGTGGCCTTACCATTGATTTGTACAATGGCATGATAATATTGGCTGTTTTATTCTCAACCCCTTTTTTAATGACCCCAAGCATGGAATTGGCCTTCTTAATTGCTGACGCACACTGGGTCGATACCTTCATTGAATTGTCCACCAGCACCCCAAGATCTCTCTCCTGAGCTGTCACAGACAGCTCAGAACCCATTAGCCTATAGGTAAAGTTTTGGTTTTTTGCCCCAACGTGCATCACTTTACATTTGTCTATGTTGAAACGCATCTGCCATTTGGCTGCCCATTCCCCCAACTGGGAGAGATCCTTCTGGAGCTCTTCACAGTCGTCTCTGGTTTTCACCACCCGGAAAAGTTTTGTGTCATCCGCAAACTTGGCCACCTCACTGCTTATCCCTGTCTCCAGGTCATTTATGAATAAGTTGAAAAGCATGGGCCCCAAGACAGATCCCTGGGGCACTCCGCTTTTCACCTCTCTCCATTCTGAAAATTGCCCATTGACCCCCACTCTCTGTTTCCTGGCCCTCAACCAATTCTGGATCCATAAGAGGACCTGCCCTCTTATTCCCTGACTGTGAAGTTTCTTCAGCAGTCTTTGGTGGGGGACCGTGTCAAATGCCTTCTGAAAATCCAGGTATATGATATCCACAGGTTCACCCACATCCACGTGCCTATTGACCTTTTGAAAGAATTCCAAAAGGTTTGTGAGGCAAGACTTACCCTTACAGAAGCCATGCTGACTTTCTTTTAGCAGTACTTGTTCCTCTACGTGTTTTAGGATTTTATCTTTGATGAGGCTTTCCACCATCTTACCCGGAACAGACGTTAGGAAAGCAAGATTAGAACAAAATATTATGTAAAAGCACTGAACTAAAAACAAAATTGGAAAAAAAAACACTCACTTGAAAATTCAAACTGGTAAACATTCTCAAAAGGAATATAGTAAGAGCACAAACTCTTCCAGGCTCTGCAGCTATAAGCCAAGACCATGCCTCTCCAGAGCCTTCCCAAGTTTAGAAGGCTAGTAGGTGGAACAGCTAGGCGAAAGATTCTCTGAAGAAGCATCCATGGCTGTAAAAGGAGTGCTCATAACAATGCACCCATGTGCATTGCTTGAAGGGAGGGGAGCAGCATGCACAAGTAAGAGTGTGCACTACTTAGCAACACCAGACCTTCCTAATAGTGGAGAAGCGTAAAGCAATGGAGTTTGTGTTTCAATTCTGGAAGATGTTTAGGTGAAAGGGAAAGGCAGTAAAATTAGAACCCAGGACTCCTATTCCATAGAGCATCACAATTAACCACACAGCCACAGAGGCATGGTTGTATTCTCCCATGCAACATATGCATCTTCCGATCACTGCAGTAGATGCATGACAACCAGGTATCCCAGCTATATAGCCCATAACTGGAAGATCTCTCTGAGAAGTCATTGCTCAATGGAACAGTGTAACGTTTTATTAGACAGGTGATCTCGGGGTTCAATACCTGGCTAAGGGGTCCAGGAAGAAGAGTCAGGGAGAGCCAGAGCAGTCCGATACCAAATCAGAATGACTGTTACGTCCGTTAGGGCGCAATCCTAACATGGAGTTAGGCCGGCACTGGCCAGAAAAGTTGGGCTGGCACAAGGGCCACCGTAAAGCATGTTTGGACCACTCTGTGAGTCAGAGGATGGCGCACGTCTGTGTGCATGGTGGCCTCTCTGACTCTGAGAGTGGTCCCAACCAACTTTACGGTGTCCCTTGTGGCAGCCAAACTGTGCCAGCCTAACTCCAGGTTAGGATTGCGCTCTTAGTGGCTTCGCAATGGAAACCAAAACAGATTATCTTCATTGTTTGACAGGTTCATGCCCTAAGATGCTTTTTATCAATCATTTTATCCAGTTATGTCTCTCTCATCCTTTTGGTCAATCATCAGTATCTGCTGGTTATTTAACCAATATCCCTAATTACCTGGTTTTCTCCTTCCCAGCCAAACCTTACATTTCATTTGTAGCAACACTGGTAGGTTTGCAGTGCACCAGTAGGAAATATTCTTGGGTGGGAAGTTGGATTCTAGTCTAGCCTTCTGTTCTGACTTGCTAGTTTTCTATGGAGAGGGGACAGGTTTCTCTTAGAGGGAGGGAGGGAGAGAGCGCGTGTATATTTGGCTGCTGTTGCAATATTCAGAAATAATGAAAAGATAATGTACTACCAACCTCAGTTTTATCTGCATATATTAAATGAGCACTGCACATTTTGTAATATTATCCCAAACAGGGATAGTAATCACCTGAACCCATTCTGTACCGATCTGGACAATACCTATAGATGGAAGGTTGACAGCCTGTGGTTAACCCTTCAGTGATGCATACAAACAGCTGTTTATACACATTTTTGTGTATAGTCCTGAATGCAGTTTTGTTCACCTGCTGAACAATCTAGCAATTCCGTTCTGTTTGGGGAATAAGATGAATTTAGCTATCAATGGGGGATGCATTTTCTTGTTATTGAATGAAACCGAAATAAAAAAAATGGGTATTACAAATACGTTTCATGGATGGAATCTAAATGACTCCTACAAAGAACTAATGCGGATACTGAAGTTTTTATATATATATTTTTTCTTTTTTTTTTCCAGGGAGATAATTATGGGAATGGGCTTGTTAACAGGCAAGGATGGTTTACCACTAACTAGCTATTTTATGTGACAGAATATCATCTTTGCATATTTATTTAAAATATTCATAAATGGCCGCTGCCTAGATGAACTGCTCAGTTCATGTTTCTTAATCCAATATACAGTATTACCTTGACCACTTTATCATTGTAATGAAAATTGTGTAAATTTCCAGCTGATCCATGGAAAATTTTCCAATGGCATTTTCAGTGTCTCATAAAACACTTTACAAATCCTGTTTCGTTGTTTTTTTTGCTTTTCCTTGGGAGCAATAAATGGGTATATGTGTGGTGTTCTTTTTATTTAAAAAGTAAATATATGCAGTAGAATGATCTTAAAAGAATGATTATTTGGGGAAATATCAAACTCTACTGGTGCAAGCTCCCATTCATAGGAGGAGTGACTTTATTCTGTAGCATGTAGAGCAGAAGAGAATTCTGGGAATTATATTTGCTGATAGTGCAGGATAATTTCCCTTATGAGAGATATGGGTGGAAACCGTTCTGCTGCATAAAGAATGCATGGAAAATACAGAGGTAGCATATGCCCCCAATTTATGTCCACGAGGTCACTAATGCAGCTTGCCTTTATGAATGGGAACAGAATTGTAAGCTGCGCAACTTCAAACTGAGCCCAATTGTTCTTGTAGTGGGAGAGGAGAGCACATAGTTATGGAGCTGGGTCCCAGCTATTTTCCCAACTGCCACCATATAAAACTCATTAGAATATGCCGTGTGCCAAAGCATACTGTATTCCTTGACACAGCTCTTTTCTCTAATCCCTTCAGTCTCCCTGCTGTCTCTACACCACCATTCCCACCCAGATCATTGCAAATTCCTCTACAATTGCAGTTCCTTTTGCTGAGTGGCTGAGAATAGGCCACAGGTTTATTACTTTCTACAAAGAATCTAAGGCAGTGGTTCCCAAACCTTTTCGCACCAGGACCTACTTCTTTAAAATGACACACTATCAGGACCCACCTAGACTTCTTTAAAAAGAAATTATTTTTAGTAATAATTTTTAAAGAAATTATTTCTAGAAAAAAACCAATATTTTTATTCATTTATTTTTTAAGTAATAATAACCAGAAAAAGACCCTTCAGACATGTATCTGTCTATACTTGAAGATGCTTTCACCCTGCAGGAGCTCATCTCCTTGGAGGGTAATTAGCAGCTATACTACCTGATTTTTTTAAATATCCTCAGGGAGTGAATTATTTGATCTTTCCATCACCCTTTGGCGACCCACCAAAACTCAGGTCACGACCCACCAGTGGGTACAGACCAACAGTTTAGGAACCACTGATCTAAGGCCCTTTACTGGCATCTGCAGTGGCTCTCTGTACCCAGGGTATCCCCTACCCCATGGATACTGAATTCAACCAACAATGCAATCTGCAGAGTGAGGACAGAGCATCCCATCAGTTACTTACCTGGAGGCTGTGCGTGGCCTCCCTGCCTCTTCAGAAACCTCCTAGATCAGTGATGGCTAACCTTTTGGGCTCGGTGTGTCCAAAATTCAGAAAATTCTTAACTTAGCTCTGCTGCTGTGTCACCCTACTCCCAACAAAAGAGAAACCATTCTTTACAGACCAGAACCAGACAGCATTACTACAGACACGGATCTTACCTGTAGCGCCCCATGGCACGAGCCATGGGGCGTGGAGCAGTGGTGGGGCACCATTGCACGCGGTCTGGGAGAGACCGCGCAGTTTCTCGCCCTCCCGCCCACCCACGCCTCCCTTACGCTCCGAAAATAGAGCGTTTCCGGGGTAAGGGAGGCGTGTCTGCGTGACGTGTGGGGACGGGGTGGGGGCGCGGTTTCAGCACCTGCCATGGGGCGCACTCCCGGCCCCGACCGCCTCTGCATTACTATTCTGTTACTACAAAGGAAACAATTAAGATCTGCTTCAGACAATATTCGAGCCAGCAAATTGCTGACCAGCGCAAAGTGGGGTTGTATCAGTGGGGTTTTTCCCCCTTAATCAGGCTGTGCTATCCTAAATGCCCATCTTCTTCAGTGCTTCACCTCTTATATGTACAGAGCATTTATTGTTTCCAAAGTGGCAGAAGCCAATGCGCCCTTGGAAGTGCCAGGATGAACATTCCCTGGCTGCCCAGCGTGTCACCGAAACAGTCATAGCATGTTAGCATTGTCACATGTGTCATAAGAACATAAGAAGAGCCCTGCTGGAGCAGGCCAAAGGCCCATCTAGTCCAGCTTCCTGTATCTCACAGCGGCCCACCAGGTGCCCCAGGGAGGCATGAGACAACAAGATGCTTGCATCCTGTTGCCACTCCTTTGCACCCGGTACCAGTAGCCCACCACCTTTGTAATATAAGGAGGTTGCACAATCCATCATTGCCTATAGCCCACGATGGACCTTTCCTCCAGAAATCTGTCCAATCCCCTCTTAAAGGCATCAAGACCAGATGCCATCACCACCTCCTGTGGCAAAGAGTTCCACAGATTAACTACCGCTGGGTAAAAAAGTACTTCCTTTTATCTGTTTTAACTCTCCCAACCCTCAGTTTTAGCAGATGCCCCTGGTTCTGGTGTTTTGAGAGAGGGAAAAGAACATTCCTCTATCGACTTTATCCCTTCATAGGTTCGCCATCGCTGTCCTAGATATAACTAGAAGTCACTTCTGGTTTGCGCCATAGAATTCCATCCACGGGCAGGCATCTGTTGATAAATCTGCTGGTATCTAACCTATAGATAAAGAGGGCCCCTGTACAGGCATGCCCTGGGTATCTGCTGGGGTTCCATTCTGGACCCACCATGGATACCTGAAACCGTGGATACGGAGGATGCCTTTTTAAAGACGGGGAACATCAGTCGTTTTGCTGCAACAAGGCAAAAAAGAGGGTTGTTTAATATTCCCCTATCTTTTGATTCGGCGTCCCAGTATCCATGGTATCCCTAGATAACCGAAACTGTGGATACTGCATCAGTGGCTATCAGGGCACGCTTGTGCTTTGCTCTCTATTCTATAATAATTAAAACCGGCTGTATGGAATCTATCGTGGTGGAGATAATTTTGTTCGATCTTGTGCATCCTCCCAGTCTTGCCGCGCAATGTTGATGAGCCGCAACTTAGGACCCTGACTAAGACAGATGAAGAAGGAAGGAGACAAAAGCTGTCATTTGGAACAACCTTCTCCAACTTATATTTGGAACACTGATTATCGGTCCCTGCCGCCGAAGACTTGGTCAGGATCGATATTTCTGCCTGGAAATCGTACCATCTCTGGGCAGAAAGAGATTAATACGGTTACTTTTGACTCTGTGTTCTCAATCAGCTAAGTATGTGCACTTGTCATTCATATTTTGTTTTTCAGCTTGTTATGCTGACAGAAAAGTCTCCATGGGCTGAAAGACAAGCCAGTTCAGAGTTGAAGCTGTATAGAATTTGCATATCTTTGCACTGAAAGGGAGCCAAGCCTTTAGTATCGGAACACAATTTTTGCAGAAAAGCGGCATCTGTCGAAGAAATTAAAAGAGTAACCACATTACACTTTTCCACTAGTGCCAAAGAAATTAAAGTAATTCAGAAGCTACTGAGCCGGTTGGGGGAGGAATATAAGTTGAAGGCAGTGAATGGGGAGCTGCACTCTGGGGTTGGCCGCCCTAGCCAGCTGGAACCCTAGGCCATGTGTCGACACTGTCCTGCCTGGCAAACTCCTGTTTGCATTCAGAACCCTTGTAGGGGTTCTCCGAAGAGAGAATGAAAGAATCAAGGACACAAGCTTGGTCTGAAGTGAATTTTCACTGCCGGACTGACTGACTCTGACTCCCCGAGTCTCCTCCTTCAGTCCTCCTTTATTGCATATCATGTTACGCATCATTAGCATATGCATGAGCAGGTTTATTGCGTATACAGAGCATCCAAAGAGCATCTAATTGGCTGGTGGTCTTACCTGACACTTGAAGGCCACCCATTTGTTGCTGCTTTGTGCAAAAGCTGGGTTCCCATTAGCTTTTAGCTTTCTAGCTTTCTCACTAGGTTGGAATGCAACTGCCATGTGCTACAAACCCTTGTTGTGTTTGTGAGACCCAAGCATAGTCAAGCCTCTCTCGGGTGCGACTACATGCTAATTGCCCCATTTTCTGGTGCGATTGTTCACCAGCGTTAGTGCTTCTGTTTTACGATGCCAACACCTTGTCCTTTTGTTTCCGAGCTGCAGATAAACTTGAAATATGGTCAATCCACAAAAGGTCTTCCTGAATTATTTTCTTGACAAGTTTAAAATACCAACCAATTTATTACCTTGTTTGTTAGGAAGCGTAGTTTAGTCTTTCTAGATGAGGGAAATGGCGCTCAGGGTAAAGAACTCTGCCGTCTGCTTCGCCACGGGAAAGTTTGCTCTCTGCCGTGAGAACTTTTTTCCACCTATCGGTTTAAATCTGGCCTGTCCCCTCTTGCATTTTCCTTTCACACATTTGTAGATCAGCTATAAATGACCGGGTTTATAAATCTGACAAATTTAATTTCCCTTTGGATATTGTGTCATGCCAGCTGGGAATGCAATGCTGTGGGTGCCTGTGCACTAAATACCGTAATTTCTACCCAGTTCCCATCTAAAGAGTGGAATTCTTGGATTACCATTAATAAGAGCAAGGGGCAGCCCAATCCTAACCTGTGTTGGAGCGAGCAGGTAGGCAGGCCTGCACTGCATCCTACACAGGCTGGGAGGCCACTGGAGATCACCTTAGAGTAAGGGGATATTTTCCCCATACCCTCAGGATAAGCTCCAACTGGCCCTATGGGGCTGCTCGAATCTGCATCAGCGAAATGGTTGGTGCAGATCCAAGCAGCCCCCATTGGGGCCAACCAGGACCAGTTTCGTATTACCTGCCAGATCCACGCTCCAGCCCCCTCCCCAGGCCAGCCCACCCATGGGTCCACCCTCTTTCTGCCCTCCCCCATCCTGCCCTTGCACTACTCAACAGGAGACTTACCTCGTCCAGAATGTACTGCTCCTTGCACTGGCAACACCTTCGCCCCTCCCACTGGTTGGCCTAGATGGTGCGCTGTTGCAACATGCTTTATGGCACGTTTACGACAGCACTTGCCGGTAGAGGACTCGCTACGCTGACACTAACCTGTTAGGATTGTGCTGTAAGAGACCTCTATTCGGCATCAGGTCTGTAAGTGAATTGTTTCAGTACGAAAAACAGGTCACCAAGTGCTTTTGTGACCTTCCAGTCGAAGGTACACACCACAGTAGATATGAAGATTATGGTCTTCCAAAGAAGGGAACATGGTTTTTCTTTGTGCGAGCCTTTGATGGAGCTCATTATAAGGTCTTGACACCCAAAACGGAAAACGTAGGCACTTCTCAGTACTGTGTAGGCCAGGAGTGTCAAACAATAGGACCGTTGGCTGGATGTGGCCCCTGGAAGCAATTTCTCCAGCCCCCATTATAATTGGGCTCTCCTATATCTTGAAATTATGAATAGTATTTGCACATTTTCCTCTACTGTCATTTGCAGCTAATGAGTTTATACGTGAGACCAAAGTGCTCGTTTCTGGCTACCAGCTGCTTAATGATGTCACCTCCTGCCTAATGATGTCACTTCCGGCCTTCAGCAGGCGCCATGAACACTATTCGGCCCATTATATGAAACTAGTCTGGCACCATTTTACTTTGGCAGAGTGATTGTTAAAATGATGTCTTCAGTGGACATACTTGATTGCCTTTCCTTTTCGATGTACTTGGCATAACGGTTTACTCTTAAAAACGCAAAGCCTTGAATTAAGGTCCATAATATTTTATATTGCCAGGTGTGACTAGAAAGAGTGTTTAAATATAAATGTGGATATATTGCAGCACTTCGTAAAACTGTTTCGAGAAGTACCAAAGTCTGCCGCTACCTTTTCTGTGTATTTACATCTCCCAGCTTTTTGGTTTATGAGGAGCAACAGCAAACTGTCACTATTTGCTGTAAATTGAAGCTTTTAATAATTTTGTCTGTTCTATCACATTTGTCAGCTTTGAATATTCTGTCACTTTGAAAATAAAAATAGCAGCAAAATTTCAGCAACGGTGACACTGAGAATTTATCTGTGCCTAGGAAGTATCAAATGCCAACTTGAAGAATGAGCATCTACAGGCTTTTCCACCCCACCCCTCTCCCCTTGGGATCATGTAAATTTTCAGTTGCTGCCGCCAAGAACGTGTTGAACACAGTTTTATCTTGTGTTTATGTAGGTACAAATTTTGTTGCATTTACGGGCATAAAATTACACCGTTAGGAGTGGAGCCTCGATTCCGTGTGCCTATAGAAACAACAGTAACAAATTCTACTTACTAAGCTTGGAGCAATTCTAAGCTTGGAGGTTCCTGGAGGAACAGCAGTGCCAAAATGGTGGCTGCTGCGTTCAGAAGCCACCCAGGCCACCGCCGGGGTCTCCTTGGGGTAAGGGAGGGTTTCCCTCAGTGATGTCATGCAGGGGGTACGCGGGGGTACGCGAGTACCGGTTTCTAGGATTATGGCTGGCCCCGCCCATTCACCCGCCCACTCGTCGACTCCGCTCCCTGCAACGTTTGAATTTCCTGCATGTTTTGAGTTGCCTGCACGTTCTCAGAGCCAGCCAGGCAGGCAGGCAGCGAGCAGAGCCTTGCCTTGCCTTGCCTTGCCACTGAAAAATGAGCTGCTCTGGGTTTTTGGAACTGTTGGGTCACTTTAACATGATGCCAGGCCTCCTTAACATGTTCTGGGGGTGCTGTGGAATACTGTTGCAACTGTTGGGTCAGTTTAAAATTGTCTGAGGCCTCAAAAAGGGCTTTTTTCATGTCACTTCCTGCCACGACCTCACTTCCAGCTTATGACGTCACTTCTGGTGGGCGGGTCCCGACACATGCCAATCAAAAGTGAGTACCTGTTCTTAAATCATTTAGATGACACCACTGGTTTCCCTCCCTTACCCCGAGTAATGCCACTGCGGCAGCAATGGGTCTCCTGGCTCTGCACCCTCATTTGAGCAGGCACAAAATTGAGGAGGACTTTGTCGGGCCGCCAAGCTCACGTAGGAGCTTAGGATTTGGCAGCAAAGATGGCCGCCACTCCCGCCCCCTCACAGTTCCATCCTCCCCTTCCTCTGCCCTCCCAGTCTGCCCCCTCCACACCTGCTTTCTCCCACCCCGGAAGGCCTTACTACTGGTCGGCACTACTACTGTGCCAGCCAGCCATACTACCAGTGTGGCGTGGCTCCAGCAGTGATGTTCCTCCTTACCGGGTGTTTACAACACCTGGTTAGATAGTGTCACCGAAGCGACGAACATGAAGTTGGGCGAATTCCGGAAGCTAGTGGAGGACAGGGAGGCCTGGCGTGCTGTGGTCCATGGGGTCGCAAAGAGTCGGATGCGACTTAGCGACTGAACAACAACAACACAACACCTGGAGCTAATGCTGAGCAGAAGCACCGGCAATACAAGCCCTTAGGATTGGGCTCTGAGAGGTATCTTCAGGATCATGTCCTTTGTCAGAAACAGTCAACGGCAAATCATTCGCATTTCCCAATCTGCTGCCTAAAATCTAGCAGCAATGTCCTACCTCTGGCTGCCTTAGGTGACACTAACACTGCAGCCCTGTGCTTCCTTTAGTTAGCCCCAATTGAGCTGGGGCTTATTTCTGAGCAGACACAAATAAAAATGGGCTGCAAGTTGACCATTCGGGGTTTGTTGGGTCTGGGCGATTTTTGGACTGGAATCGCCAAACTGCATATTGGCACGAGGTTATTGAGCAATAATAACGTCACGCCCCATTAAAACACCTTTGCTGGCTGCCTATGCATTTTGAAGCACAGTTCAAAGTGCTACTGATCATTATAAAGCCCTTGCTGGTTTGGAACCCTGAGACCATCTTCTGCTATGAGGTCATCACCTCATGACCTCATGATGGTGGGGGCACCATCCCCATATATGGTTGACTGTGACGTGTGCCAAAGCCTTTTCTGTTGCGCCTGGTCTGTGGAAGTCCCTCCTCCGTGAGGTCAGAATTACCCATTCCACAGGGGGCTTACCTCTTTTTATTTGGTTCTGCAAAACTTTTAGTTTTGGGTAATTGATTTTGCTTATTCTGTGTTTGCTTCTGACTTTGGGTTGTTTTCTGAATTATTTCTTGTATTTGGTTCTGCTAATTTGGCGTGCATTTTTTGTTGCAGTAGTTTGCATTAGAATTATTTTTTTACTAATTTTGTAAGCCACCTTGAGCTGTCTTTTCTGATCCCCCATGCTGGGATGCACTTTTTGTTAATAATAATAATAATAATAATAATAATAATAAATAAGTTGCCTATTAGTAAGTTTCATTTCATTGAACTAACAGGACTAGTTGAGTTCCCCCTCTCCCCCACAAATGCTTAGAATAGAGGAGTCGGTGTGGCAAATGTCTGAATTTTACCGTCAGTTGGAAAAAATGGACACTTGTACAACTGGATTAGGACGAGCCAGACTTTTGATCAGTAACAAAAATCTGTGTGTGCACAAGTTCATGCATAAGTAGTTAACCCGTGTATTATACTCTTGAGTCCCCTTCCACTATTCCAGCTTTCAGTTTGTGTACATATAATATCTTGCTTTCCAGCATCTATAAATCGAGACAGGTAATGTGTCTCATGTACATAAAATTTGTCAGCTTGTCACAGGGTGTGTGTATGTGCACGCTTGTGTGTGTAATGTGTGTGAATGTACATAGTTCTAGCTTTATTTATGTGAGTTTTTGGTGTATTGTGCCCCAAGATAGTGTTTTTGTAGAAATTAGAGGAAAAATACATTTGTACTATTAGTAACGTTGCATGATTAATACTGGTGATGTGTTTATGCACCTGTGCATGTAGTGAGGAAATTGCCATGTGGGTCTATGTCTTCCTTGATAAACAGCATGGAAGAACGTAATTTCCCTTGAAGCACAGTTTTATGAAAAGATGGGTGTGTAAATTTAAGTTGAACGGGATTCTTTGTCGGTCCCCAAACCATGCAGAGTTTTGCCTCCCTAGTCTTGATTTCCCAGGTGATGTAAATATCCTCTTTAGTTCCTTCTCCACTGCAATTCATCAGATCACTGTTGTAGAGAGGCTCTGGGACAACCCATAGGTGCAAATCCTTTATTTATTTTTATTTTTGCAACATGATCAGATACACACCTGCATAAAGAAAGGTTTATGTGAGCTTCTGAAAGAGCAGTCACGTTTCTTGTTGCTGATCGCAGAAACGGCTGACTCCTTGTATTCCTGATTTCTTGCTAAAGTTTCCTCATGCAGTTAGTCTTGCAGAAAGAAATTATGTATCAATATTTCAAGGTGCTAGTTATTGCCTTTCAAGGCCTATATAGCTTGAGACGCTCAATAAAGATTCTCTTTCCCCATCTCTCCCCAAACTGCTGTTCTCCTAAGGGTGTGTCTGGGACCCACAGAAAGTGATGACGTGGCCAGAAGTACCGTCATTGTGACACCAGAGCCTGCTGCTTTCCTGAGAATGCAGCCATCAGTTGGGTTATTCCTCAGCCATTTTCCAATAGCCTGAATCAGAAAGAAAAAACTCCTATATACAGCCTTGACACAAGCAAAATGAGCACACAGCCTTCCCCCTCCCCCCTTTGAAAATCTTCCCATATTTTCAATTATGGCTGCCCTAGGTGCTTTGCGACCCACCTGAAATTGGCTCGCAACCCACTGGTGAAACTTAGTTGTATGGGGTGATTTTCCGTTGCCTTTCCCAGTCATCTTTACCCCCAGCAAGCTCAGAAGAATGGAAGGCTTGAGTTGACCTTGAGCCGGTTGCCTGAGAACCCATGTTGTGGGGAGAGCTGCAATACTGTAGCCTACCACTCTGTGCCACATGAGTCTCATCTTTGGTTCTTATGCATGTGAACAATATGCACAAATGTGTATTTGTGAATAAGCATGCATTGGACATTTATACTAAGCCACCCTTTTGCTACTACACAAACACTGATTGTTAAGATTGGGCATAATTAATCTACATTATCTTCAGTGTGTGCTCTTACTACCACTTGAGATTTATTTATTTAGTATTTTTCACACTTTTTATGCCATCCTTCCTCTAAGGAGCTCAAGGTGGTGTGCATAGTTCCTCCCCTCCCCTCACAACAACCCTGTGAGGTAGGTAAGGCTGAGAGAGAGTGACGGGCCCAAAGTCACCCCTAAAGCTTCATGGCTAAACAGGGATTTGAACCTGCATCTTCCAGGTCTCAGTCCAACTCCAGAACCACTACACCATCCCCTCATTTCCTGTTCACATTGCGGTTTTGTTTTGTAAAAGCTGCAGGTTGAAATGCCTGTTGGCTTTCCTAACTTAAGCAGGTTTAATAGATGCATTTGCCATAATATTAGATTTTCATCTGAAGGCTGTAAACACGTTTCAGATCTGTTTCAGATATCCATGCATCTAGCTGAAATTTTTGCTTTAGCTGAAGCATATCCATCATTCTTAAGGGTATCTAATGTCCTCTTTTTTTCTATTCAATGAGATGATATCTTATTATCCTTTCAGTGAGTCACCGTATTTTATGTGTGCAGTTGACATTGTCCGGATGCATCTCCTTCAGTTCAGACAGTTGGGTATTTGGGGCTGTATCAATTCCCCAAACCTAAGATTATGGCATAAGATTTCAGCACCATGGGATGCTCGAGTACACGTGATAATCCTTAGTATAGCTTTGAATGCTATTGTTCGTTATCAGTTGGAGCGGATGGATTGTTACTCTAAAAGGCATGTGTGTGCATGCTAATGTATATCGGACTCATTTAAAAGAAGCCAACTTCCTGCGTAATAATTTTTGGCATAGATATCAAACCATTCTGGAAAAGAGGCCACATCAGCCATTAACTCAGTGGTCCCTCGGTATCCGCACGGAATCAGTTCCAGGATCCCCGTGGATATTGAAATCCGCGGTGTGGGGGCAGTGCTGCAAAAACTAACCCTGGAGGTCGCGCCGGCCTCTCCATACTGAGTTAAGGTGATTGGAGGCCAGAAGAAGTTCCATATTTCTTGCAGTTTTGGCATTTAAAGCAACTTAGGGTGCAATCCTAACTTGGAGTTAGGCCCAAGTCCCTTGTGCTGGCCCAGGAGTGTAGCAAACGTGCCGTAAAATGTCTTTGGACCACTCTTGGACAGCATACATCTGAGTGGCGCTTTATGGCACATTTGCTACAATCCTGGGCCAGCACAAGGGATTTGTGCTGGCCTAACCCCAGGTTAGGATTGTGCCTTAAAAGCTTTCATGTATTTGTGATCCTTTTGCTATTGAAATATACATCGCAATATAAGATGCCAGAAGAGAGGGAGCATGCCTGTTTCAAAAGGAATTTTCTTTTTCAGATCTAAGCAGGATTCATCTTCAGTGTATTTGCTTCACACCAGCAAAGAGCCACAGTTGTCAATACTAGTTCAACATGAAATCACTTACCAGCTCGTTCAGTCGCAGCCAAAGTTCATTATCAATCAATAATACTTATGCTTGCGTTCTAAAATGTATCAACTAAGTGGAAACCCCAGGTGTGTTTTGGGTGCTCGTTTGCCGTTTATTTGCCTTTTTGGAAGAGCAGAAATTGAAATACTTTTGACTTTCACGGTGTTTCAAGGCCAAAAGGTGTACCTGTGCCCCACTACAGACCCAAACCCCTTCTTTCAGTGATTGTGACAAACTCAGATGATGCAATGTTGCACAGGATAGTCAATCAATCAATCAATCAATCAATATTTATATACCGCTTTTCAACAAGAAGTTCACAAAGCGGTTTACAGGTAAAAATAAAGTTAAATGGCTCCCTGTCCCAAAAGGGCTCACAATCTGAAAAAATGCAGAACCTCACCAGCAACAGTCACTAGAAAAGACACTGTGCTGGGGTGAAGAGGGACAATTACTCTCCTCCTGCTAAATATAAGAGGGCACCACTTGAAAAAGTGCCTCTTGCCCAGTTAGCAGGGGTCTGCCTCTAGCTCTGTTCTGCAAATGCCCACGTTCTGAACGGTCCATGTGACGCTCAGCAGGCCGGGGGTTAGGATCCAGCCTAAGTCGCCTCCGAGGCACGAACTACCCTCCCTTGCCTTCCCCTTGCCCCAAATCACCTCCATTCTGCCCTTCTGCCTCTGTCTCCCACCCCTGGCACAAATTTGCCCTGTTCCCGCACAGGTCTAGTGCTGGTGGGCTGACATGCATGCATGTGCTGGCCTGCCCTGCTCCCAAGTAGTCATGGACATGTTTTACAGCATGTTCACGACACTTGGAAACTGGTACAAGGGACTTGTGCCAGCTCGGGGTGGTGGTGGTGGTGGTGGTTAGGATGGTTCCTCTAGCGAATATGGGATTGTAGCCTTAATGGGTTTCCTGCCAGTTTGGGACTGGTTATTGAAAATAACAAGTACACATTGTTACTACCAAGGGAGTTATGCAGAAATAACTGTGGATCACTGTTATGCTCAAATGCCAATGTACTAAAAAAAAAAAAAAAAAAAAAAGCACCCAAAAATTGGAAGTGGAGAATTATATTTGATATGCCAAAAAAAGTAAGGGAAAAAACAGAGCCAAGTAATCAAAAGAAGAAGCAGCTGCATGATTAAGGAAATACAGTGGAGCTGTGTCATACATGCAGATTCAACTTATGTGCTTTGGCAAAAGCGAGAGAGAGAGAGAGAAATTTAATGCTATATTTGCCTTATGTGCACAATTTGAACCCCTGCATCAGATACAACGTCACTGTAAACTCAAATATTTTTTCTGTGTTCCAATATTTGGTAATGTCTCTTCTCTCTACTCTTCACTACTGGAAGAATATTTCAGTTTCTGGAAATCAATGTCATGGGTTTTCTCAAAGCTTGAAGACAACAGTTTTTTTTTAAAAAAACCGAAGGCTTCGTAAACTGTAGGTAGTGATTTTGTAGCCTTGTGCACGTTCAATTTAAAATGATTTGATGGTTTGGTGCTCAGCTCTCTTGGGATGAACAATATATTGCGCATGTTTCTTAGAAATACGGTTTGTAAGCATTCGTGTTTTAATCCAAGCTGAGATAAACTGATGTTGCCGGATGTCAAGTGTGAACTGCAGCAGTAGTAAATACTTGGGCATCGGCAGATAGATAAAGTAGGAAAAAACCAGAAACCAGTTCAGAAGTTGACAACATTGTCACAAACTTTGCAGGATGGAGTGTTTGACGAGTCTTTCCCTGCTGATTTGGCTGCAGATGAAAATGTCTTCAGCATTAAGATTTCATGGTTGGGTCTCCACTCTCTGTGATAATCAATCAGCAGATGGATGCATCAAGGATATTTTTCGGGGGGGGGGGAGAATTGGGTAATAGGTTGGCAGATATATGAGAAACACTTGCTATTCCTCTCTCTCTCTCTCTCTCTCTCTCTCTCGCTCTCTCTCTCTCTCTCTCTCTCTCTCTCTGTGTGTGTGTGTGTGTGTGTGTGTAAAACACGCAAGTACACACTTTTTCCTTCAAATATATGAGGCAACTTCAGGTTATATTACTAATCAATTCCATTACATTAAAGGACCAGGTATAAAAGTCTTTTATGTACAGAAAGTGCTCAGGGTTAATAGTAAACCATAGCAAGTAGTTCTCTAGCGTCCAACCAAGGGGATTGAAAGGTATTCACTTTCAGGGCACAGTCCACAGATGCCCTTGGGCTGGCGCAAACTGCTCTGCGCGTCTGCATCGGTGCAAGTGGCGCAGGGCCAACGCAGGTTGCTGCATTGGCGCAGTTGCTCCAAGAAGATGCCAAGGTGAGTTGCCCCTGCGCTGGCCAAGTTTGGCCAGCACAAGGGCTTTTCTGGGCAGGGAGAAGGCGGGAAGGAGGAGGAACAGGGTGGTGGGAGAGCGTTCCTGCAGATGGGGCTGCCCAGGGATGGGGGAGGAGCTTGGATAGGGTCATTAGGCCCCGTCCAAACCCCTATCATAAGAACATAAGAAGAGCCCTGCTGGATCAGGCCAAAGGCCCATCTAGTCCAGCTTCCTGTATCTCACAGCGGCCCACCAGGTGCCCCAGGAGTACACGAGACTACAAGATGCCTGCATCCCGTTGCCACTCCCTTGCACCCGGTACTCTGAAGTATCCCACCACCACTGTAAGGAGGTTGCACAATCCATCATTGCCTATAGCCCACGATAGACCTTTCTTCCAGAAATCCATCCAATCCCCTCTTAAAGGCATCCAGACCAGATGCCATCACCACCTCCTGTGGCAAAGAGTTCCACAGATTAACCACCCGCTGGGTAAAAAAGTACTTCCTTTTATCTGTTTTAACTCTCCCAACCCTCAGTTTTAGCAGATGCCCCCTGGTTCTAGTGTTTTGAGATGATTATCCACGCGGCCCCAATCAGGGTCAGAGCAGGGCACTCAGACTTGCACCTGCTAGACAACGGGCACAGATCTGAGCAGTCCCATTTGACCCAGCTGGTGCTTACGCTGGGCCAAGGGAAACATACCTCTTGCCCCATGGTGAGCTCTAGCACCATCCTTACCTGGGCTTGGATACAGCAGAAGCCGGCTGGCCAGCCTTTTCCAGTGCAGGTTAGGATTGTGCTGCCCGTGACTGTGTAAATGGCCAGGTAACACAGCTGGGTAAGGAAGTGCCTCTGCATTGTGGCTTAATACAGTCTTCAGAGACCTTATATTACATACACCTTGCATGTTGTCTGTCCAAGTTCAAACGAACTTACACCAGGATCTGTTCCGTGAACATGGCAACAGAACTGAAACTGCGCTGCATACCCAAACATGTTTACTCAGAAGTAAATCCCATTCAGTTCAGTGGGGGGCTTACTTTCAAGTAACCTGGCTCAAAATTGCATTCTTAAAAATAAATCATAATATAGGATGGTGAGCCGGTTTGGTCTGACCTGCTTGGCAAAATTAGACTCTGTGAAAACGCCTGTGTGGGGTCTGACCTCATAATTGCATTTGCTTTTCTAACAGATGTAATTGTTTATAGTAATGGCTATTAAAAACGAAATCTGTTCTAGTTGTGTTTCAAATTTTCTCTTCCACGTATACTTTCTGAAGCCCTTTTCTTCTGGATATTTGTATTCTCAA
Organism: Lerista edwardsae; assembly: GCA_029204185.1. Classification (NCBI taxonomy): domain Eukaryota; kingdom Metazoa; phylum Chordata; class Lepidosauria; order Squamata; family Scincidae; genus Lerista; species Lerista edwardsae. Next base: position 26,067,134 of record JAJKFI010000009.1, read on the forward strand.
ACAGCTTGCAAAGACAGCACAAACTTTTGTATATTTTTTTTCTCATTGGGTGTCTCGTTGGGCTAGAAGACACAATTCACTGACACCCCATTATGTGTTTAATGGAAAACATGAAGCCACATGCTCCATCCACCTCCTTAACCATCTCAGAGGCTATTTTCTGTAGAGGCAAGATCTCTGTCCTCAATGTCTGTCCCCCTAACTTTTACTTTGACCACCCTTCTTGCAGTACAGAGAATTAAGTCCTGATCTACTATGCTTTTGTGTTAGATACAGTCAAGGGATCTTGAATAGTTGTTGTTGTTGTTGTTGTTCAGTCGCTAAGTTGTGTCCGACTCTTCGCAACCCCCTGGACCACAGCACACCAGGCCTCCCTGTCCTCCACTAGCTTCCGGAGTTCGCCCAATTTCATGTTCATTGCTTCGGTGACACTGTCTAACCATCTCATCCTCTGCCGCCCCCTTCTCCTTTTGCCTTCCATCTTTCCCAGCATGACGGTCTTTTCTAAAGATTCCTCTCTTCTCATGAGGTGGCCAAAGTCTTTGAGCTTCCGCTTCAGGATTTATCCTTCCAGGGAGCAATCAGGCTTGACTTCTTGTAGGATTGACCGATTGGATCTCCTTGCAGTCCAGGAGACTCTCAAGATAAGAAGACTACTCTTGAATAGTAGCTGTCCATATAGGCGCACTTGCTTTGCTTGCACAAAAGTTGCTGCAGTTTGTTGAAATAAGGGAAGCAAGGACAGGACAGTAGACAGTAGCAGACGTTTCCGTTAGTTGCTTAGGCTGACCTAGGGAAGAATTAGGCAAAGAGTAGTTGCAAAGAGCACATGCTTAACTAAGAAATGAATATTTACTTAGACACCCCTTGGGGCCAGATGGCTTATTTGCATGAACATGCGATGTTTGTGTGGGCTGGTGGAACATATTTAGGGGGTAGTATATACAGTATAAGCAGCTGTGTCATGCAGCCGGAACGCTGGGCGGGAGGAACGGGTGAGTGGCAGCCCACCCGTTGCATTCCGGTCCATTTTGCCGTCTTCCCCGCAGGGGCGGGGAAGACGGCAAAACGGACCGGAACGCAACGGACGGGTTGCCGCTCACCCGTTTTTCCCGCCCAGTGTTCCAGATGCATGACGCCGCTGAGTATAAGTAACTCAGCCAATGATGAGCAAAGGAATGACTTCCGACCGGGATAGGGCCTATATAATCTGTAATTGTGTATTGTTCAGGGAAGTAGTCGGGACTTGGGTTCAGCCACTCCCTTTTCTGCAAGAATTCAGAACACCAATCTCTCTCTCCGTGTGGTATTTGGTCAGGGGGATCAAACATTCCTAACAGGGCTTCATGTATGATCAGCATTTATTATAGTGACATATGCACTGTTATTTTCCCCTAAAGATTATTGGCTGGCACAGAGTGAGGGTCACACCTGTGGTGACTCTCAATCAGTCTTGCCTCCATGGTGATGGCTATGAAGAATCACAAAGGCCCTCCGTAATATCTGTATTATACCATAATTAATGGTGTGTTGCTTTGTTTTGAAAGTCCTGATGATTAAACCGAGAGACGTATCCCATGCTGTTTTGACACAGATTTGAATAATGTACATCTACATACCTCGGATGCACCTTGTTTGCAGATTAACGCTGGAACGCCTGCTAATTTGTAAACTCCTCTCCACCAGGGAGGCCTCAACAACAGTCCCAAACTTGAAAGTGTGTGTGTGGTATGTTTAAGCTTTAAGTATGTGTGGTGACATGATTGGGAGATGTGAATGACTGACTAGAATCAGTGAGTACCAAATCAGTGGATAGTGGAGCATGTCTATATATCACTTTAATGAAAAGGGAAATGAAAAGCCATTTTCAATGGAGCTGTTTGGAGCAGATAAACAATGTACAGGGAAAGGATTAAGCACTCTGTGTTGCCACATATTCAATTCAATTAACCTGGGGGTTCCCAAACTAATAATTATTATTATTGAGAATAATAATAATTACTATTATTGAGATTATATAAATACAGATTAATATCTGTATTTATATAATGCCTTTCTTGTTATCTGATTTCTCCTCCGATTTTATTTAAGGAGGTTTAGATAGGCAGGCTTTTTCTTTATTTAAAATACTTTATATTTTATTTAATTAATAAAAAAAGGAATCTAAATCATACAAAGATACTTCATAAGACCCAGCAAGAGCGAAGCAGTATATCTTACTTGCATATAGTTTTCTATAAATTATCCTTGACAGCCTTTCTTATTTAACCAATTAATTCCCCTTGTTACAGTTATTGAATCTGTTTCCATTGATTCTATTAATCAAATCCATATGTAAAGGGCAGCCCAATCCTGAACTGCCGAACTGCTGTGGGTGCAGCGGCAGCCAAAAGACTACTGCTGCATCCAGTGGCAGTGAGGCAGCTGCTGGAGTCTCCCCGGGAGAAGGGGATGTTTCTCCCCTTCCCCCGGGGAAAGCCCCGTCGCCCGCAATGGGGCTCCTCGGCTATTTTGACGGTTGTGAATCGAGCAGCCCTATGTTGGGCTGCCCCAGCCACTGCTGGGCATAAGATCCACCTGGTCCCACCCCCTCACAGCTGGCTCCTCCTCTCCCCTTGCCCAGTTCCTCCCCCCTCCCTGCCTCCCCCCCCAATCCCAAACAGGCTTACCGGCAGCGGGCACTGCTGAAGCGCCTGGCAACATTTTCGCCAGCAGTACAAGCCTTTGGGATTGGGCCCTAAGTCATTCTTGTCTCTCATGTGCAAGAAGCCAATTTCCAATTAGTCATGAACATATTTACTGACTTCTCTTTAAGTAAAATTGTAAGTTTATTCATTTCTACAAGGCAGGCTTTTTCTAAGTCCCTATAGGGGTGTTTACAATATGTTAGTTCTAATCTTCCATAGAACGTCTACATTCCGGATGGTTTCTTTCTTAGTCTGGTATCTTTCTGGCGGCATTCGTTTCCCACGCTTGACTAATGGCAGCTCCTCACTTTCACGGAGGGTCCTCCTCCACTTCTCTCACCAGCTGGGATGACTCAACTCGTCAACAGCTATTATCAGCAGGTCTGAGAAACTTCCGGTGATCTCAAACTTCCGGTGATCTCGTACCCAGGTGTACTATGGGTGTCACAACGCCCCCACAGCCTCTCAGCTCAACACCGCCAACTTGGATCTTGCAAAGTATCCCGACATCCAAGATGGTGGTGCATGGGGAACAGGTAGGAGCGGCTTCCAGGTACATCCCTAAGGTGTCACACACTTCAGAAACACCTGGCCCTAACCCTTCAAGAAGCAGCATTTTCTCTTGAACGTGACTATTTGAGTAATGTCTGTATGTAGAGTCTTCATGAATGTTGCTAAGGTAAGACAAGGATAATTCGCAACGATTTCTTTTATATATTTGGCTTTAGTAAGCCACTTCTTTAATGAGCTGAGACGCCCACACTTAAGTAATTTCTTGATCTGTGTAACTAACAAACACAGTCTAAACTGTGAATGTTCATATGGGAACAATTCCACCATTTATTGTGGGATAGTTGAAGGCCAAGACTTGCTGGGAAAGGGATGTGAAAATAATTTCAAATCACAAATGCATTCTGGCAGTTCTGCCAGTTGTTGCAATGCCATTTCTTCGTGGGATAAAATGCTAAACGGAACAGAATAAATGATTTATTATTAATTACTTGGGCCGTCTTTTGCAGGAACCGGGAATATAGTTCAAAATCAAGTCATAAATAAATTTTTATAGCCTCTGGGATTTAAATGATCTACGTGACCTACCAAATACTAGAATTAAAGCAGAGCCACAATCCAGATCTACTCCGCGTATTCACACATGGTTACCATAATCTAACTTTGTTTTCTCACTAGAAAGAAAAGTTCGCAATATGCACAGTCTCCACTATATTGTGACCCCGCCTCACTGAAACCAGTGGCATCTATTCTTATTGATAAATAGGATACAGTAAATTAACACAAATAATAATCTAATCCATTGTTTTTAGGGCCATACAACATCTAAGTTAAGCACATGCTTAATGCTGATGTGATTGGGTTGTGTGTGTTTTTCAATTAAATATTGGACAGATATTCCTTCCACCCAAGTAGATCAAGATTCTAGCCTGGAAGCAGAGGCGGATCTACAGGGAGGGCAAAACTCTAAGTTTTGCAAGGAGCCTTACCCTGTCATGTAAATCCCTCCTCTCCCTTGCTGCTGTAGCCAGTAAGCAACGCCGAGATGTTGCTTTTCCCTGTGAGGATTGGCTAAAACGGTGCAGGAGAGGAGTGATTTCCACTGCAAGGTAAGGCTTCTTGCAAAACTTAAAGCTCTGCCCTCCCTTAGATCTGCCTCTGCCTGGAAGGGAGCTAGCTACTTTTCTCATTATCTGCACCTCTGTCCTTGTTATCCACTATGCAGAGACCTTCCAAAGGTTGCAGGGATCTTCAGAATGGCACCTGCAACCAGCACTGACCCCTTTAAAATGGTCAGCAAGATCATCTACCAGCCATAATTAAGGGGTCCATGCTGGTTGCAGGTGCCATTTTGAAGATCCCTGCAAGAGCCTCTGGTAGGTCTCTGCAGCATTTAGAGATCTTTTGACCCTCCCTGCTACACTCACTGTGCTGGCTTCCTGAGGGTCTCTGCTGGATTCTTCTGATGGCAAATAACGTACATTGCACCGAACCCCATTGATCCCACAGTATCAATTATTCACTATCTGTGAATCCACTGTCCGCGAGGATCTCCAGGAACTTAACCCTAGCAGATAATGAGAATTGACTGTAGGTGCACAGAGGATGCTGGAGGGGGCAGATTTAGAGCCCCCTCATGGCCCCAAGTTGCAGGAGACTGACTGCTAGTTCAGCTTTTTTTAAAAATGAGCATATCAGCATTAAGCCTGCAGTGTGCAGTCTGACCTTTATTTAAATCATATTTATAGAATTTGAAAATGTTGTTTGGAAAAAAAAATGCATGTATTGGCATTTATAGTCAGCTGTCAGAAAATGCTGACTGCATCCTAAGGAGCTGCAGACAAGTAGCTTCCACACTCAGGAAGCTCAAGCAGTTTTACTCAGTAGCACATTGACAGTGCAATCCGAATCTGCGCCGGGGTTAGGTACTATGTTTTCCCTTAGATAGCCATCCGTCTGGGGCTTCTTGGATCTATATTTACACAAGCTTACGAACTGCAGGAGCTCAACTCCTTGCAAACTGCAGGAGCTGAGCTGTTTGCGGGGTAATTAGCAGCTGTCTTTCAAAACTGCAGGACTTGCAAACTGCTGACCTAGGCTCTTTGCATAGCAGTAAGCAAGTATCTGATTTTTGAGTAGCCTCAGGATTTCAGCCAATTAGTTATCTGATTTAATCAGGAGGTGTGGACTGATGGTTGAGCTGCTGGCAGTGCCTGAAGCTAAGCAGGAGAATCTGTGGTTTGTTTTTGGATGGGAAACGGATGCCAGGCTGTGACAAGCTGCAGTACCTGTGGTGGCAGAACAGAGTCGCTGTGGAGCTGATTACTCACTGCGAGGGAGTGTGTGAGGCTGGCCGCCGAAAAAAGAAGGGAATACGACCTTGAGGACCTGTCCAGGCTTGACTTGCGATTGCCTGCTGAGGCTTGATGGCAGGCAGCCAAAGGAGAGAACCACACTGGGAAGGCAACATCTGGGACAGAGGATTTGGCAGTTCACAAGAATACTGTATGTTTAAAAAAAAACCATTGAAAATATGGTGGTTTAGACTAGCCTGCTCATGTAAGCTGCCTGGGGTGTTCGCTTCGGCATAGGAAAGGCGGGATATAAATTCTTCAAGTAAATAAAAATAAAAAAATAAATCTTTCCATCATCCAAGTGCTTTTGCTGGAGATTTTGTGGGGATCACCAGAAACTAGGTCCCGATCCACCAAGTGGGTCCTGACCCACAGTTTGAAAACGCTGACCTAAAGGACAGGTTTGAAGGCCAGTTACATATAGTTTTATCCAACAGTAGTTGAGTATCGTACATATGTGTAGGATATTTTCTTTTTTGTGCACGAAAATCTGTAGGTACAAACGTGTAGGTATCGTACATACGTGTAGGATTTCCTATGTGCACAAAATCTGTAGGTACAAACGTTCTGCTTGTTCACTGTCAACTCCCTCCGCAAAATTAAAAAAAAATGCAGAAACTGTAACATTGGCTTATTAACTTTAGCACTGCTTAGCAAAAGGGCTTAGCTGGGACAGGTGAAAAAAAAAAAGCTTTACAAATATTTTCACATTTTCTAGCTCCTTTAAATAGCCTTGTTAAAGTTATAACCCTTAATAACAGGATTTATAGTTTCAACATCTGAGGTTCAAGACTCTTGATTTATGCCTTAAATTGCAGCATTTAGCACTTTGAGCTTTAATTTAGACAGATCACCTATTTTCTTAAATGCTTAAGTAATGTAGCAAGCTGCAGTTATTGATTCCCTCTGCATTTATTACAAAGGAGGCTGTATTTGCTCTTTCCTCTGGGGACTTCCCCTCCTGAACTGTATACTTGCTAGTGACAGCTCAGGCCCCTGATACATAACCAAAGACCTTGCCTAATATCCTTGCAATTGCTCAGGGAATTTTTATTAAGTAAAGGCATCATTAAAGTGGACAGAATGATGAAGTTTAATGAGCATCTTTCTCCCTTATTGTTAGTTTTGCCGTTGCAGCCGTAGTGCCCTCATTTGTTAACGCCAGTGGGGCAGGCTAAAGAACGCAGCTGGTTCAGAGTTGGGCCTGTACCTTGTAAAGATTTGCATATTCACAGGTGCTGTTCGTTTTCCTGGAGAGGCTCAAAAGTGTGTGTTTGTAAAGAGCTGCACCACAAAGTAAAGAGAAGAAAAGCCAGAAAATCTGATTACTGGGATTTTTAAATGCATTTTCCGACTGACATTAAATCCCCTAGAAAACTATTTGCCCTTTTCTTTAATGAGGAAGCTGCACACAGCACCAGGCTCTGGCTAGGCCGTTGTTTAGCAAGATTCTGCCATTTATCAGTTACGATCATAACGCCAGCATCTTTTTAGTTGCCGCGCAGGATAATTACAGGTGTCTGAATGATGCAAAATCTTGATTTTTATGCTCCGGCCTCATTATTGTTCTGTGGGGATTTGCCTGGAGTATCCCATTTAAAAATTAACATCCCTGAACCAATGGGCTGTCCTGGAGAGAGTAAATTGGCAAACTAGTATTTGAAACTTGGCCTTATTCCTTCTTTAGTAATCAAGTGCTAATGTGTTAGCATGTGCAGAAATAACAAGGGGGACGTGTTAAACCCCGTTAGGATTAGCCCATGTTTGACTAGTTCACTCTCCCTGCATTTTGTTCCTTTCATGTATAGAAACCAGAATAAATTAGGAGGCAAAATTATTTGCCGTGCCTCGTTCGGTGCTCATTTTTTTGGCACTGGGTGGCTCAAGCGGTTGATATTCTAGTCAGACAGTGCAACCCATCAAATTGTTTCCATGCCTGGCAGTAAGCGATGGCCTAGCCATCATAATTTGTTTTATCACCCTTATCTGTCTTACCATCTCATCATTGTAAATCACTAATGACTTATTTTCATATCTGCATCCAAGCTAGATCTATGGATCTTTCCAGCTCCAGCATCTTCGCTGGAAAGATGCTCGATGCTATAGGGCGGTAGTCACTGGGCAGACCAGATACTTGGGGTTTCTTTGCCACTGCCAGGCCCTCGGTGTTGAGTACTGGAGAAGGGAATCCTTCTCCAAATCAAATTTGGGGTTTGGGAGCTTGGGCTGAAATACAAAGAGGAGCTGGACAGGGAGACCAACATTGTGCTCCAGGAATCTTCTAGCTATTGAAATCGGCTATCAGGCTGATTGAGGGCACAATCCTGACCTGGAGTTAAGCTGGCACAGTAAGGCCTGAAAAGTTTGGCCGGCCCAAGAGCCACCATAAAATGCATTTGGACCACTTGGTGTCAGGGAGGATGGTGCACATCTGCGTAATGTCCTCTCTGACACCGAGAGTGGTCCAAACGCTCCTTACAGTGTCCCTTGTGCTTTGCTGGCCTAACTGTGCCTGCCTAACTCCAGGTTAGGATTGCACCCTGAGTGACTGTATCAAGCTGTGTTTTTACTTTTGTCTCTCTTCAACCACTTCCAAGAAATGAGGATTTTGAGACTCCAGTTCTTTGAGCAGCCTCTTTAAAAAAAAAAACCCTGTATCAACAATTTGCATCCAGTTTGTCTTAAAGGCTTTTAACTGCAGCTTAAGTAGGAATTACTCATAAATTACCCATTAATTACTCTCTGGTGTTTGGCGCAAATCCTCTCTGTCTTATAGAGACTATTTAGCTTTCCTGTGAGTGCCAGCAATCTTAATTGTAGGATACTTCATCAACATTTAATCAGGAGTCTGTTTTAATGTGGCATTGATGGGTTGGTCGCTCTCTCGCAACAATCCATCATGCGTGAGCAGCCGGAGAAGATTCTGACACCATTGCTCTGTGTCACTGGACCGACCCCTGGAGTATTCAGACCAGGCAGCAGGCTCACTTTCCTTCACATTGACACTCTATCTCACCGATTCAACCCAATTTTTGTCAATGTCTCTGCAGGTTTAGAATTTAAGAAGCCTGCAGTGTTGTTGTTTTTTGAATGTGCAAGACTGAGATGCCTTGGTTGGGATGTAGCAGGAACTCAAAAGCACATTGAAATGAATGTTTTTAATAAGTTCATAAAATGTAAAGGTTTCCCTGCGACCAAATGCTCTAGTTATGACCAATTCTAGGGGGTGGTGCTCATCTCCGTTTCTAAGCCAAAGAGACAGCATTTGTCCAGGGACAGTTTCTGTGGTCATGTGGCTAGCATGACTATACGCCAAGGCATAGCTTCAGAGGCGTTTCTACAGGGATGGCAAAGCTCTAAGTTTTGCAGGAAGCCTTACCCTGTCACTTAAATCCCTCCTCTCCCTTGCTGCTGTAGCCAGTAAGCAACGCCAAGATGTTGCTGTTGCCTGTGAGGATTGGCTAAAACGGTGCAGGAGAGGAGTGATTCCCACTGCAAGGTAAGGCTTCTTGCAAAACTTAGAGCTTTGCCATCCCTGTAGAAACGCCACTGCATAGCTTAACTGTTAAGCTGTTACCTTCCCACTGAAGTGGTACCTATTTATCTACTCACATTTTTACGTGCTTTTGAACTGGTAGGTTGGCAGGAGCTTCGACAAGCGACAGTCACGCCGTCTCGAACTGCCGACCTTTTGGTCAGGAAGCTCAACAGTTCAGTGGTTTAACCCGCAGCGCCACCATGTCCCATATAATAAGTTGATATTCTCTGTCTTTTTAGAAGAATCGTTGTGTTCCACATTTGAAAACCTCACATGGCAATGATGGCGCCAACACAATGTTCTTTGTGTTGTTTCTTTGCAGCCTCTATGGCAGACACATGCAAGCAAATCCGGAACCTCCAAAGAAGAACAATGACAAGTCCAAGAAGATCAGTCGTAAGCCTCTAGCTGCAAAGAACAAGTAAAAGAACAACCGTTTGCCATTCTGCTAAACTCTTCATATTGCATGCGTCTCATTTTTTAACACTGAATAAATTGTTGTTTTATAAAAGTTCGGAAACTTTTTTTTAATAGCCACAGGTATTCACACAGCTAACTGCCTTGTTTTATTATTTCTTTATCATTATTGGCTATTACAAGCTGAGTATCCCTTATCTGGACAGCTTGAGATGGGAAAGTGTCTAGATTTTGAATTTGTCTGGATTTTGGAATAATTGTATAAATATAATCAACCAATCAACAGTATTTATATACCATTTTTCAACACAGAGTTCACAAAGCAGTTTACACAATAATAATAAAGTTAAATGGCTCCCAGTCTCAAAAAGGCTCACAATCTAAAAAAAATGCAGAACACCACCAGCAACAGCCACTAAAAAAGACACTGTGCCATGGTGAAGAGGGACAGTGACTCTCCTCCTGCTAAATGTAAGAGGAACACCACTTGGAGAAGTGCCTCTTGCCCAGCTAGCAGGGGTTCCCGTAATGGGAAATGCTTCTTCTTGCTCTTTTCACTTTCACCCATGTGGGTGTCTGCTGGCCTCTTTGACATTTTTCAACAATGTCTGTATAGGGACATACCAGTATGTGGGAATGAACACAAGACCTTCTTTACATAGAATGTTTTGTTTTTTTAAACAACAACAAAGATGTCTAGAACAAAGATCTTTTGGACAAAGATGTCTAGAAAAAGAAAGATGTCTTTAAAAAAAGATGCCTAGATTTCGAAATAATCTGGATTTCGGATATCTAGATAAGGGATCACTGGACCTGTACCACTTAAATTATGTAGTCATGTACTCTGCCACAAACCTCTGTATCGCCTCTCAAAACTTGTGTGAAATGTCTTTGACTTGGCTAATCCAGACAGTTGGCTATACTTTATTGCCTCACCAGCCAATGTATGAGTGATGTAATACTCCTCCTTATGTAATACTCCTTATGTAATACTCCTAAAAAATTTCTTAATAAAACAATTTTTTGTACCATATGTTGCTTTCTTCTCTCCCTGCCTTTCCTAGGGTTTTGGGTTCCTTTATTTCTGTCCATGAGAAAGTACAGGGTGTCCACAAAGTCTCTTTACAATGTCAAGAAATCACGAAAAATGCAAATGATGAGATGTGTTAATGATATCACGCCCCTGGATTTCTTTCTGTGGGGCTAGGTTAAAAACATCGTGTACAGAACCTGAAGCAAAGGATCACTGATGCCGTTGCCACCATTGATGAGACTGTGCTACAGCGAACATGGCAGGAAATCGATTATCGCCTTGATGTGCTGCGGGCAACCAATGGTGCACATACAGAGGTTTATTAATTGATGCAAAAGAAACTTCAATATATACTCCTAATATTGTATACTTTCATGTATCTCCATTTGTTTTTGTAATACAAGTTCGAAATTGTAAAGAGACTTTGTGGACACCCTGTATTTTCTCGTACGTGTGGCCCATATTTGCAATAGTGTGTAATTAAAGATAAATCTGATTTTGAGCAGGAATTACCACAGGAAACATTCTGGGGGAAGATGGGACTGGACATATGACAGCTGCTCATTGGCGTTCCTATGGGGGGGTTCAAAACAAGAAGTTTGGCAGGAGCCTGAGCTCCTGTGTAATGCGGCCTCTCCCAGAGCCGTGAATGTCTTTGAAGGGGAGGGGGGACTGCATTACACAGGCACTCAGGCTCCTGCAAAACCTAGCGCTTTGTCTCCCCCTGTAGGAATGCCGCTGCAACTGCTTTATACCGAGTCAGGCCTTCATTTCTTTTAGCTTAGTACTACCTATGGTGACTGGAAGTTAATCTCTAAGATCTTGGGGAAAGGTCTTACCCAGCATTGCTCCCTAGGATCCTTCAAAATATACTAGGGATTGATCCTTTGTTTGTGCAAAGCACGTATTAATCCAGTTTGCTGCAACAGAATCGCAGCCAAGTTCATTGATTGCGTTCTACCAGTTGATGTGCTCTTGGAGCAATCTGTATGAACTAACCAGGGGAACGCCTGAATATCATTTCCAAGTGGGTGTCCTAGCAGTGGAGGAACTGAAATGTCTTCTAAGAATTCATATTTGTCTGTTCCCACCGTGTGGACCAACAGATCAGTCACCCTGCACATTGGGAGTACTTTTCAACACACCTGTTTTCCAAAATGAGACCCGATGGGGCTAAAGTCTAGTTTCCATCTTAGTAGTACTATAGTATCTTATTTTCAGTGTGAGTTAAAACAGAGAGCCTTCTATGGAAGATGTGATAAATTTTAATCAGCTTCCCTTCTTTCTTGTTGGTGTGTCATAATTCTTTCCTTGAGATTTTTCTTCTTCTAAATTTAGGTGAAAGCAGAAAAACATTATCTCTGAGGAAAGCTGCCAGCTGCTAAATGCAATTTTTGGAGGAAAGTTTTCTCATTTGAAGAAATAGTTTCTGCCAGTGCTTAATTGTCTTTTAATGTAGCAAACAAGAGAGGAGCCTAAAGAGCATTTAATCTCCTCTGTAAAATGTGTTGGTTTGAAGGGTTCTGCTCAATTAGTGAGTGAATTTTGCCAAAGGAGGTATTTTTATCTACGTAAAGCCTGCACCACATCTAAACCCAGAACCACGGTTGGGAGGTGATCAAGCAGCCTACGTTTGCATCTGAAATAATGTCTCTCGCTTTCATCGTAGGGCAAAAAACACAGTAATACTCCTTAAAATACCTAGTAGAACCTCTAGCTTGCAGTAGTGCAGTGGAAGATGTGTGAAGACAAACATTCATAAAATGAATACTGATGAACCATCGCACCAGCCGGAGTCAACACCTCAGCAACCAGTTACAGACTTCCTTGTATCACCCAGCGAGGAAGCCAAAAATACAAACGCAGAATAGTTCATTAAAAAATAACATGAGCAGTCCAACTTTCTCATGTTTTCTTAATTTGGTTCTGAACGAAAAGCTCCAGCCTTAGAATTCTTTAAATTATCAACTTACCGAGAGCACAGTCCTAATGATTTCCCAGCTATTTTAGCGCTGACGCAAATTTTTGTGCAGCGATTTTTTTGTGCTGGCCATGTTTTACATCGGCCCAAGGCGGGGTTGAAGGCAAAAGGAGAAGGGGGCGGCAGAGGATGAGATGGTTAGATAGTGTCACTGAAGCAATGAACATGAAATTGGGCGAACTCCGGAAGCTAGTGGAGGACAGGGAGGCCTGGCGTGCTGTGGTCCATGGGGTCACAAAGAGTCAGACAGGACTTAGCGACTGAACAACAACAACAACAACAACAACAAGGCGGGGTTAGGATTGCTTTGCCCATCTGTTTATAAGTATCTATCACAACATACATGGAGCAGAATGAGGAGGTATCTACTCAGTGGTGTCATCTAAATGATTTAAGAACAGGTACTCACTTTTGATTGGCATGTGTCAGGACCCGCCCACCAGAAGTGACGTCATAAGCCGGAAGTGAGGTCATGGCAGGAAGTGACATGAAAAAAGCCCTTTTTGAGGCCTCAGACGATTTTAAACTGACCCAACAGTTGCAACAGTATTCCACAGCACCCCCAGAACATGTTAAGGAGGCCTGGCATCATGTTAAAGTGACCCAACAGTTCCAAAACCCCAGAGCAGCTCATTTTTCAGTGGCAAGGCAAGGCAAGGCTCCACTCGCTGCCTGCCTGGCTCTGAGAATGTGCAGGCAACTCAAACATGCAGGAAATTCAAACGTTGCAGGGGGCGGAGTCGATGAGTGGGCGGGCGAATGGGCGGGGCCAGCCATAATCCTAGAAACCGGTACTCGCGTACCCCCGCGTACCCCCTGCATGACATCACTGTATCTACTTCTTCCTCATCCTCCCAAAGCATCTTTTGTTGGCCATCTGAGCTCAGTTCATTTATGGGGCTGCAGCTGCTTGTTATGTAACCGGTTAATCCAGAACTCAATAGTAATCTACTCGGAGGGCTGGAGACCAAAATCAAATCATTAATTTAAAATCAGGACCCTTGCAACTGTTTGGCCAGGCTGGAAGCTTAATTGTCCAAAGGTCTATATAGGATACCTCATTAGAATGGCAAGCCAGGGAGACATCAAAAATGCAGTATTCATCCTTTTCTTGCCCTGAACTCTGCTGCTGTGCCCAAAAGCAAGATGGCTGAGTTGAAGAAGCTTGAAAAATATTTTTTTATACTATTCCTTCTATTGCTTGCAACACAAAGGTTTTTCCACACAGTTCACTTGAAGCACAAATGTATTCCAAAGACTTGACAAGCATACCCCTTGGAAGTTCAGTGGGGGGGTTGTTTTTTTTGCCTTGCTCTTACATCTGCTCCAATTAAGACTCCAAATAATTCAGAGGCAGCCATGCAGCACCAATTGCTGGAGGAAGCACTAAAAATATGATTAAACCTTTAAAAACCAGAGCTCTGTTTCAGCAATGAGCAGGCAATGTATTGCCTTGTAAACACCACGGGAATCAAAGCATCCATTTCTAAAGCACCAAAGAGGAGCTAAGTGAGGCTTGGTCCTCATGCACAAGAAGATGCACAGTGATTGATGGATAGGTTGATTGCGTGATAGATCAAGTAATTGATTGACAGGAGTGATTGATAGATCATGTGAAACTTGCTCCACGGTCTTTTGTGTGGTGCTGCCGAACCATTGCTTTCACACTCTTGCAAAATGGATGAGGCCACATGACTACACTGCAGTCCTCAATGCCTGGATACGTTTCCTTATGGTTTCCATTTCAAGTTACCGTCATGTGGTTACTGTGACACTTAGACCCCAAACTGTGGCACCTGTTAGCACATGCATGTTCAGTGACCTCAGTGGTATCACTAGGGGGTGCAGACTGCACTCTTGGGGGACACACCACCAGTGGCCAAAATTTTGGAAACTTTTTGGAAATCTTGTATTTCTGACTCATACCGCCATGTTATACATCTCATGTAGAATCTAATGAAACAAAACGTGTTGAATTGTCTGCATTCTAGCAAACGTGGTGGGCAATGAACCAGAAGAACACAACTGCCGTATGCACCCCAAAGTGAATTTTCTTAATTCAAAATCAACCAGTGAGACCAGTGAGCGCCAATGAGGTGTTGTGAGGACACAGCAGGGAACCAGTAAGGGGTTAGTATGGGTCAGCTCCCGCGTGTCATGGCTAATACTTGAACTTCTATTCAGCTGTGTGTGTCACCAAGTTGGTTACTGATTTGTTCAGTGGCCTGTACAGTTATATATTTAAATAAATAAATAAAAGTTAATGGGGGTTAAACCAACCCTCGTGAGGCCACTGCATTTAGGCTGTTCATAGGATATTGTAATTCATTCTGTACGGTGTCGTATGGGGGGAGATCCACTGTGGGGGGGGGGGGTGATGCAGTGAGCTCTTGTATGGGGTGACACAAACCCTAGTGCTGCCTTTGTCCAACCTGTTCACCAGTACCATTGACTTCCATCTACCTGCCCTGGGTGAATTCCACACGCCGTTGATGGAACGTGATGTCAACTCAAGCACTGTACTTTTCAAGCAAAACAATCGACACATTCCTCACCAGTGATGACTATTTACGTGTGTCTGTCTAGTCCTGTTTCTTCCACCCGACTGATTATGCATTTCTCTAATGACTGAAGTGCTTGTTCATGGCCTGGAGACAAGGCTTCCAATGCTGGAGGAGAGACAAAGGACTGAAGCATGAAAACTGGAGCAGAACACAGCAGTGTGCCTTTGCTTCCGAAGTGCTCGTCTTTTGCACAGGCATTCACAACATCACACGTGTAAGCATGTAAAATAACACGCTTTCATTCCAGATGAGTAGCATGCAATAACCAATAAATAATGCTTTACAGTTTTCCCCAGGATGAATAATCTACAGTGGCTGTCATGAGGTTGTCAGGCACAACCACAAGATTTAGGGTGCAAGCCTATCCTGCCTAGCACCAGCGGGCTGAGCACATGCGCAGCCACAAGCGTATGATAAGGCACATGGTGGCACTGCAGAGGCCTGTGGAGCTGGTGCAAAGGCCTGCGCCAACTTGCCAAAGGCCTGCGTCTTCCAGAGAAGGTAAGGTCTCCATCAGCCTGGAGAGGGACAGGAAGAGAATTAACTGGGTGGGGAGGAATGGATCACTCCTGCCAGGAATACAGGGATTATGGAGATGGCCTCTGCTGTGTCCTATTCC
This sequence comes from Lerista edwardsae, assembly GCA_029204185.1. Taxonomy (NCBI): domain Eukaryota; kingdom Metazoa; phylum Chordata; class Lepidosauria; order Squamata; family Scincidae; genus Lerista; species Lerista edwardsae. The sequence goes on from JAJKFI010000009.1 coordinate 26,082,837, forward strand.
CATCTCCCAACTCAGGACTGCTCGGATGTATGCCAGTTATTTTGCTGGTGCAAGCCTGAGTATCCCCATTGTGGGTGCTTACCCTGGGATAAGGGGATAAATGCAGAGGCGGATCTAAGGGGGGGCAAATCTCTAAGTTTTGCAAGAAGCCTCACCTTGCAGTGGAAAACACTCCTCTCCTGCACCGCTTTAGCCAATCCTCACAGGGAAAAGCAACATCTTGGCGTTGCTTACTGGCTACAGCAGCAAGGGAGAGAAGGGATTTACATGACAGGGTAAGGCTTCTTGCAACACTTACAGATTTGCCCCCCCTTAGATCCGCCTCTGGATGAATGTCCCCTTCCCTCGGGGAGACCCCCAGCAGCCTCCTTTCGCGGGTAGGATACTGCAGAGGCCAGTTTGGCACCACTGCATCACTCTGCAGGGCAGAAGATTGGATTGGGCTGTTAATTTCTCAACTGAAATAGCCCCAGATCTGCCAGAGGGGCACACGGGACATAGTACATCGAATCTCTTCTCTCCAGCCACCTGCATGCAGCAGCCAAGTCAGATCACACAGTGTGGAATAGGCTACCCACGGAGGTGGGGCAGATTCCCCTTTGCTCCATTTTTAAGTAATTTCTGACAATGGCTTTGTTCCAAACAGCATTTTAAATCTGTTTGCAGATATGTTTGGTTTTAACAGATGCTTTTACTATTATTTTATAGGTTGTACTCAGTGATGTCATGCAGGGGGTACACGGGGGTACGCGAGTACCGGTTTCTAGGATTACAGCTGGCCCCGCCCATTCGCTCACCCACTCCGCCCTCTGCAACGTTTGAATTTCCTGCATGTTTGAGTTGCCTGCATGTTCTCAGAGCCAGGCAGGCAGGCAGGCAGCGAGCGGAGCCTTTCCTTTCCTTTCCACTGAAAAATGAGTTGCTCTGGGGTTTAACATGATGCCAGGCCTCCTTCACATGTTCTGGGGGTGCTGTGGAATACTGTTGCAACTGTTGGGTCAGTTTAAAATCATCTGAGGCCTCAAAAAGGGCTTTTTTCATGTCCCTTCCTGCCACGACATCACTTTTGGCTTATGACATCACTTCCGGTGGGCGGGTCTCGACACGTGCCAATCAAAAGTGAATACCTGTTCTTAAATCATTTAGATGACACCACTGGTTGTACTTGGTGCTTTATCTTGTATTCTTTTTAAATTCCTTTTTAAATTCGTTATTAATACACCTTCCCTGGCCCTTAGCTGGGAAAGGGGGTGCAAATTATTAACAATATGTAAATTACTGTATGATGGCCTCCTCAGGGCTTTGGATTAAGGCTATCTTAGCCTTGCTACTTTTTTTTTTTTATTAAATCAAAATCTGAAGGTGCCACAGGCTGCATTTGGAGTTTTCCACATGCAAATCGGGTGTTCTAACACTGAGCTATGACCTCACCCCACTGGATTTAAATGCCTTTAAAAGCAAGTAGCTATAATTCCACTTAAATAAATTTCCCTGCTACAAATCTGCTTACAATTTCCTGTGTGTAAGTTGGAACCCCCTATAGTTCATCAGTGGTTCTCATATCTTTTAGACCGGGACCCACTTTTTGGAATGGCACTCGTGTCAGGACCCACCGGAAGCCATGTCATTAACCTGGAAGTGACATCATGGCCAGGAGTGACATCATCAAACAGGAAGTGCCATCATTGTAACATAATAGACTAACACTGTATCACTGTAAGCGCGTAGCATGCGAGAAAGATGACCAGGAGTGACATCATCAAGCAGGAACTGTCACCATTGTGACATAATAAAATGACACTCCTGGAATGCAAACTGGCATTCTGGGACTGCAGCAATTGCACAACCATGAAACATCCCTCATAGAAAACAAGATTAGGACAAAATATGATGTAAAAGCAATTGGGTTTTTTTAAAAAAAAATTAAATCTTCACTTGAAAATTCAAACTGTAAACACTCTCAAAAGGAATATAGCAAGGTCTGCAGTTTCCAAGATGGCTGTTCCCAGCTTTCCACGACCCACCTGACATCTGTTCGCGACCCACAAATGGGTCTGGACCCGCAGTTTGAGAAACACTGTCCTACATTATAAGTGTGTGGCATGCAGGAAAGAAAGACGCTTTGCACACACTTTTCCAGGGTTGAACATTAGTATTAAAAAGTTTCTGGGGCTGAGCCCTGACTCAAATTAAGCTCTGCGTGGCTGACAGTGTCATGCATCAACACCCGTACTTGTGTGACAATTAATCAACCAAGCCTTTCAAGAGGGTGGCAGGTGCACCATTCAAGAGTCATTTGATATGCTGTCAGACAGCAACGGCCTAATGCTGAAGAACATCCAACCACATCATCTGCCTGCATAATTATATTGCTTTTTTTTTAAAAAAAAAAAAGAATAGATATAAATTGTTTTAACTGATTATTAAAAAGAAAATGTTGAACAACAATCCAAGTACAAGATATTTGTGTACGTCAGCCTTACGTAAGTTGAGCCCTGCAAAACAAGGCACTTAAATGCTGTCAAACAATATTAGAATGGTTTTGTTTAATTAAGAGCGCAATTCTAACCTGGGAGTTAGGCCGGCAAAGTTAGGCCAGCAAAGTTTGACCGGCACAAGGGCCACCGTAGAGTGTGTTTGGACCACTCTTGGAGTCGGAGGATGGTGCACATCTGTGTGCTGGCCTCTCTGACTCTGAGAGTGGTCCAAACATACTTTACGGTGTCCCTTGTGCTGGCCAAACTATGCTTTATTTGCCTCATATTTACCTCAGAATTTTACCTCAGAAATTTACCTCAGAATGCCAGATACAAGGGAGTGGCGTTTGGACCACTCTCGGAGTCAGGGAGGATGGTGCACGTCTGTGTGCTGGCCTCTCTGACTCTGAGAGTGGTCCAAACATACTTTACGGTGTCCCTTGTGCAGGCCAAACTTTGCTGGCCTAACTGGGCCGGCCTAACTCTGGGTTAGGATTGCACTCTAAATGATTGTTTAGGATCACAACATAAGAATATGGTAGGGAACTATCCAACTGTCCAATGTTGATGCAGCTACAAAGCAGTGCCATGGTAAGGAAACAAATGTTCTCTTACCTTGAGGGGGTCTCCAGGATTGCTCCCTACCACAGCATGCAGCGCATGCCACATTGGCATGGCTGCATTAGCACTGGAACGGAATGGAACGTTGGATAGAGTTGGGCCCTTGGCAGGTTTAAGGTTCATTATTAAGATCTGGAAAAGCAAAAATATCACCCTAAATACAAATAGCAGACTAGTTAGAGCTGTGATGTTCAACCTTTTTCATCTCATGGCACACAGGCATGACACTAACATGGCCAAGGCACACTATCATTTTTTTGACAATTGACAAGCCACACTGTGCTGCCAGTGGGGGGGCTCACATCCCCCAATGGCCTTACTAATAAATGACCCTCTCCCAAATTTCTGTGGCACACCTGAGGGCCGTTCGCGGCACACCAATGTGCCATGGCACAGTGGTTGAAAATGTCTGAGTTAGAGTAATAGTCTTCCCTATAATCAGACATGTCATGTAGCGGGTATGCGGGGGTACGAGAGTACCCGTTCCTAGGATTAGGGCTGGCCCCACCCATTCGCCCGCCCACTCGTCGACTCCGTCGGCGCTCCGCTCCGCCCCCTGCAATGTTTGAATTGCCTGCACGTTTGAGTTGCCTGCACGTTCTCAGAGCCAGGCAGGCAGGCAGCGGAGCGAGGGAGACTGACGGCAGCAGCAGCGTGAGCAGGTAGGCTCCCTGGGGCTCCCTCCCAAGGAGGTGCGGTGGTTCCTGGGGGGGAAATCGGTAGCCCACGCGGCGGCCCCGGGGAAGGCCCGGTACTCCCGGGTCTTCTCCCGGGCTACCACGCGGCCTACCGAGGATTCCTGGGTTTCGGCTATGACCTCACTTCCGGTGGGCGGGCCCCGACACAAGTGCCAATCAAAAGTGAGTACCTGTTGCTAAATCATTTAGATGCCATTACTGCCTATAATGATGTATGGGTGTAAGAGATGGACTGTAAGAATGACAGACCGAAGAATTATTGACGCATTTGGACTGTGGTGCCAGTGAAAATTGTTGCGTATACCACGGACAGCCAGAGTAAGGGCTGGACCATACAAAACCAGATCCATCATTAGAAGCCAATATTCTGAAACTACAGTCTGATCTATTATGGCCATGTGATAGCCAGGGCTATATTCAGCCATGGCTGGGCCCCTAGGCTTTGGGCCTAGGATATTTGGGCCCTCTTCAAATCTCCTCAGGAACGTTCCTGCCACACTGAGTGGAAGCCTCTGGAGGAGAGGCAGGCGACTAAGGTTCTCCTCCCTCCCCCCTTACAAACAAGGCCTCTGCAGCTTACAAATAAGACCCCTAAGCTTAGGCAATCCAGCCACAGGCAGGCTCCTCACAAACAGACCCAGGCTTGCATGGAAGCTCCCCCACTCCTAAAATAGCAGAAATACAAGCAGAAACCTGAGGGGCAAAACCCAAAAAGGCCAGGCCCTTCTACGTTGTTCCCCAAAGGGGAAAAAACTCCCAAACAGACCCATACTTGCATGAAAGCTTCCCAGAAGTTCAGCCCCCACTGCCTGGAGGTGGGGCATGGAAGAGCACTGAAAGCAGCGGCAGCATTCAGCCGGTACGCGGCGGCATTCAGCCGGTACGCTGGGCGGGACTTACCGTTGAGCGGCAGTCCGCCCGTTGCGTAACAGTGCGGGCAGGAAAGCGGCAGAACGCGCCGTTACGCAACGGGCAGACTGCCGCTCAACGGTAAGTCCCGCCCAGCGTACCGGCTGAATGCCGCCGCTGACTGAAAGCCTTGCCTTTGCAAGGCCAGGCTTGCTGCAGTCTCTTGCTGGTTGAAGGGTTGGAGGGCTGGATGGGAGTCCCCAGGGGCCGACTCTGGAGACCCAGACATTAGGCTGACACCCAGACAAGCCAACTTGATGGGCCCTAGTCCCTGTGGGGCCCTAGGCTTCAGCCTACTCAGCCTAATGGATAATACGGCCCTGGCCATGTCATGCGTGTAAATTCCCTGGAGAAGGCAACGATGCTAGGAAGTGGAACAAGAAGAAGGGGCAGTTGGCGAACATGCTGGCTCGACCCCATCAAAACAAGTACAAAGATGAACATCCCACTGTTGCCGAAATCGGCCTAGAATAGTTTCTATCGTGGGGGTTGCATTTAAAAAGGCAAACAACCAGACGAGAGAGTATGAGGATCATGTTTTATTACACCTGCGCAGGCGGACCAATCCCTCTGAAAAGTCAGGGAGAAAGGCAAAAAAAAAAAATACAATACAAGCACTTTTATACTCCCCCCTCCTTTCCCCCCAAGTTCCTGCTTGGTTGGAAATTATATCATTGGGGCTGGGGCATGAGATGCTCTGAGCTAACTGGGCCATGAGAATGCTGTGACAATTTTGATAAGGGAGGAGGTTCTGCTAGCTTGAACCGGCACCTTATCTATTGTGCAGGGCCAGCAGCCCTGAATTGTGAACGTCAGCAAACATTGAATTGAGAACATTACAATTGAAAACAATGAAAGCAAAGATGGAAAACAGTTACATATTTCCGCAGCCATAGACAAGTCACTTTAAACAAAAGACCTAAGACGGCTGCACTTTGGTAAGCTGGCAACACCACCATTGAAAGAAGCTGTGCTTGACAGGGCCGCATGGACAGCTCTTGCTGCTATGAAGTCGCCAAGGGTCAGACTCAACGGAATGGATAAAGGAGACGACAAAGGGATGGAAAATGTTCTGCCAAAATGTGGAGGCTCCCGGCAAGCCCAGGTGCTTTGCCTGCTCAAGGACTCTGTTGCCCAATGGTGTGAGAGTTGCTTGTGAATGGTGTGATCCCACATGGCTGCTTTAAGCATTTGAATACTGGAACCATGAGCATGAAGCTACTCACATGACCTGGAGCAATTAGTAATATCATCAGGCCCAGCATCAGCACATTGCAGCGATAGCCATACTCATATATTGCCATCTGGGACAAAAGCACATCCACTATATTATGGACAAGCTACAGTCTGTTAGCAAGACGTGAAATCACCTCTCTGTTTAAGGTTGTTTCCCAGTTTGAAACTGTCATCACTGTGCTCTCTAAAACTCTTTCATCGTGTTTTTTTTTTCTTTCTCCCCATTATGTTTGACTCAAAACATGATTTCGTGAATATTTCAACATCAATTCTGGCTTGTCGTCATTTGAAAAGCCAAGCATTATCAAGAGGTTAGGAATGTGAGGTTGGGACCTCAGTGATGATGTGGATAGCTTGAAATAGGTTTTTTGTTTGGACAAGTCAGATTTTAATATTCAGAACAAAGTGACAGGTCAAAATTTATTCGCAATGTGTTATCAGTTTTCCTTGTACAGCAGGCTCCCCTTATCCATGGGTTCCGCATCTTTCACTCAGATTTCACTCAACATGTGTGCTGAATCCTTGCCTGGAAGTCCTCGAGGGCCTTCCTGACACCACAGGAAGTGTCTTCCACTTGTGCCCAGAAGGCTTTCTGCGGCACGGGGCCTCCCCACACCTAAGAAGGCCACTTAGAGCGCAATCCTAAGGTGCGCTGGATTGGCGAGGCCGACGGGCCAACGCCAAATCCAACACACCTTTGGTGCGCTGGGGAGCCTCTCCAGGAAAACAGCACATTCGTCCCTTGCCCCAGGGGGGGCTGCGGCTGCCCCACGGCCTTCCTCGGATCTGCGCCTGCTATTTAGCAGGTGCAGAACCAAGGAAGCCGCATGGCCCAAATCGGGGCCACACAGCCTCCCGACAAGGCCTTGGATGCAGCTGCATCCTGGCTCCGCCTTCTCCCCTGGCCAGCACGCCTGCCGGCCTGCCCACCCTCACCCTCGTGTCCCCCCCGAGAACCTCCCTCATGTCAGGCGAGTTCCGCAGGCACAAGGGAGGCTCGCTGCCAGCGTTCTCAGGCCAACGCTACTCGGAGTGTCGGCCTGAGAGCTCTAGTGCTGACACGGGGGTGCCGCTTGGTGCCCCCACATTGGCCCTAGTGATGTAGCACTGATGCAACAACGTTGCCTCGACACTACACAAGAGGCAGGATTGCGCTGCCAGACACTGGAGAGTCACTGCTGGTTGCCATCACCCACAGCTCTAGGGCCCAATCCAAAGCCTGTTACCACAAGCTGTACGCTCATTCCACCTGGGCAACTGTCGCCCATGGCGCCGTAAACCACCTCTGATGCCAGCAGTTAGCCCTTACCGCTGGCACTGGGGCGGTGCCATGGCAAGGCTGCCCACGCGCCGCCCAGAGGGAGCACCGGTTGCCAACAAGTGGTGACTTTGCCACTCACCAGCAATGCGGCCTTTCAGGGTGGGACGGGAGGTCATTCCTGGGCGCGGAGGGTGGAGCAGGGGGCAGGACTAGTTCCCAACCTCCAAGTAAGGCCACACAGCGTTACTCAGCCTTACTTCTGTGCCGGCTAAAAAGCTGGTGCAGGAGTGAGTAGACCCCCCCCCGGGCCCCCTGCGCTCTTACCACAGTGAGAGGGTGCAAACGTTTCAGCAGGCATAGCAAAGAGCGTGGTTGTGATGGTAGGTTTTGAGGCTGGGTCCAACTTTGAACTGAGCTCAGGGCTAATTATGAGCTAAACCCAAACTTCTGAGAGGCTTAGCCTGGAAGGTCTAAAGAGGAGAATTTCAACTCCCAGACTTTGGCTGCATCACTACTTCCCAGGGCAAAGTTTTGTTTGCAACCGGAGTGCGGCTGAATATACGATGTATAGAATATCTCCTGACAAGGAAGCAGCACTAAATCAGTGGACATGCCGCAGAGAGAGGATTCTGTAAAGGTTAATTGTCAACCAGAACAGACATATTAGCAAGAGTATGTTGGTTCAACCTTTAAGGAACAGGAAGCAGAGCCTATGACAGAGGCATGGTAAGAAACTGCTGCTTGCAACCATATATAACCGAAACCCACCACTCTTGCTCTGGATGCAAAGGAAAAAGGGAGATGTACTTTTAAAGACACCTAACAGGAGACTACAGAACAGCTGTTTAGTCCAGTACAGTCTTGCTGTTGAGCGAATTCATTCAGTCAACAGGGATTGCCAATTTTAGGTCTGTGAATGGGATCTGACCCGCTAAGCACGATTCCTTGATATGTTGCAGACTTACTGCCAGAAATGGACTGTTGCTTCGTCAAAGTGTCTGCTTTGCATGCTGAAGGTTTCAGATTCAATCCCTGCAATTTCTAGATCAGTGGTTCCCAAACTGTGGGTCAGGACCCACCAGTGGGTCACACAAGCCAATTTCAGGTGAGTCACAAGGCACCTAGAGCAGCCATATTGAAAAAATGGAACGATGGGATGCTGGAAAGGGGGAGGGCTGCGTGGCTGTTTTGCTTTGTGCCAAGGTTGTCAATAGGCATTTTTTCCCCTTTCTGATTCACTTTTCTATTGGAAAATGGCTGAGAAATAATCCAATGTATTGCTGCGTTCTCAGGAAAGCAGTAAGCTCTGATATCACAGTGATGGCATTTCTGGCCATGACATCACTTCCGGTGGATCCCAGATGGATTATAATTCTAAAAAGTGGGTCCTGGTACGAAAATGCTTGAGAACCACTGATCAAGATAGTGCTAGAAAACGCACGTCTGAGGAGGAGCGTAGCACAGGGGAGGTGTGGGCCACATGGGGTGATGCTCACGGGGTGTGTGTGTGTGTGTGATACACTACTGCTGCCCAAAATTGTAAACTCTTAGTATTTTTGACAAATACCAACACCTTTCCACAACTTCATGCACATCTCTGATTCAGATAAGGAATTTCATCCCTTCATCCCAAATTGGCTCATAAATCGCGGCCCCGTCTTTCAACTGCATTCCAAACACAGCTAACCCTGCAAGGATTATCGCTGTGGTGCTCCAGAGGAAAGCCAATCCTTCTTAGACATCTCAACTACGCATAATAATTTTGCAACCAACTCTCATCGACACTGGCTAAATGCTTCTTCTTCCCCGCAGAGAAACATTATCTTATATTCGTCCGGAAAATACAATGGCCAGAAATTCCACACAAGCCTGAGTGTCAGTAATTGGAGGTAATTGCAGCAATACGACAGACCAAAAAGAAAAAGGAGAAAGGGTGGAAGAGAAAAGTTCACGACTCCCTAGTAGTCTTTAAGCTAATCCAACATTATGGTAAATTAGCAACAACAGAAATCTAAGAAGAAGAGAGGTTATTCAAGGCTACGTAGTAGTGCAGCTCAGCCCTAAGCAAGAATAAACTTACTCAGAAGTAAGTTCCATGGAGAAGTTCGGCAGAGACGGTAACTGGGTAGGGAAGGGGTTTTAAACTCAGCAGGAAAATACCTCCAAGTAGTTCCATAAAGAAGTGGAGCGTTAAGCACGCATTATTCGGCTGGTGCTCATTCTTCTCCTGATCGGTGTCTCTCCTTTCCATTAGCACTAACAGGATAGTAGGAGTCATGCATCTTCATTAGGACTCCGACCCTTGCAATCACAGCAGTTCTGAAGACATGGCAACTTTCCGGACACCGAACCATGGATGAAGGCTGCCACCCCTGCTGTCTGCCACGGAGCTGGAAGCTACATGCCTGGGCATGGACTCGGGGTGCAATCCTAACCTGACACAAGGGCCAACATAAAAGCGCTTTTGGACCACTTTGGAGTCAGAGAGGATGGCCCACATCTGTGTGCTGGCCCGTCTGACTCCAGGTGTGGTCCAAACATACTTTACTGGGTCCCTTGTGCCGGCCAAACTTTGCTGGCCTAATTGTGCTGGCTTAACTCCAGGTTAGGATTGCGCATTGAGTGGATGATACCAATCCACAAATGAATGGCATCACCTTCTGTGACCACTCAAGGCTGCAGTCCTACAACTTGGGAGGAAGCTCCGCTGAACTCAGTGAGCTTGACATCTGAGCAACTGTGCATAGGGTAGGCCTGTGTGCCAGTTAATCCATGATAGCTGTTCTGGGGCAGGCGGTGACTTGCACTTAGCTGTTCCTCTTTAACAATAGCCATGGTCTTGGTTTGTGCAAACTTTTATGCTAAACAAATGAAAAACTCTACCTTAAAGCAAGCCAAATTCTGCATGAAAAGCTAAACATAACTGGAGAATGGGGACCTTAGCATGGCTCATGTGGAGCAAAGGAGGATTGCACCCAGCTCAGTCTTCTTGCTAGGTAAAGCTTCCTTCCAAATCGTTCTTCTCTTCTGAGAATGGCATTTGGGTTCTAGTCGAGAGGGTAAAAGCCACCGTTATGCCCGAAGATAAGACCCGAAGGTTGCCAGGTTGAGAACACCGGAAGTTTCCGTGAGCGGCAGACCTTGAGAATGCGAGACCTTGAGAATCCGCCCGTTGTGTACCGCTCCGTTTCGCCATCACGGGGGCAGGGAAGACGGCGAAACGGAGCGGTACACAACGGGCGGGCTGCCGCTCACCCGTTCCTCCCGCCCAGCTTTCCGGCAGCATGATGCCGCTGGATGTTTCCGTCTAGGTGCAGCCATTGTCCTAGCTGTGCTCTGCGCCAGCACCTTCGCAGGTTTCCCAGCAGCCACAGTTCACCCTTGGGTCAGTTCTCAAAATGTTATTTATTTGTTTGATTTCTATACCGCTTTTCTGAAATTCAAAGCGGTTTACAATATTCAAAAAAACCCTTTTAAAAACATCTTAGAATTAAAATTAGTTCAACAAATGAAAAAAACCCGTTAAAAGGTAAACAAGAACAACCATTAAAGCAACAACTGTAAAAGAGCAGGACAGCCCAAATATTAAAACAGCCAGAGGCAGATCTAAGGGAGGGCAGAGCTCTAAGTTTTGCAAGAAGCCTAACCTTGCAGTGGAAATCACTCGTCTCCTGCACCGTTTTAGCCAATCCTCACAGGGAAAAGCAACATCTCGGCATTGCTTACTGGCTACAGCAGCAAGGGAGAGGAGGGATTTACATGACAGGGTAAGGCTCCTTGCAAAACCTAGAGCTCTGCCCTCCCTGTAGATCCGCCTCTGAAAACAGCATTAAAGCTAATAGGTTAATAAGTTTTAAAAGAGGTCCCTAGAACCTCTCGCCCCAAAAGCCAGTCAAAACAAAGCCAGTTGTTTTGACTGGCTTTTGGGAAGCTGCCCTCAGACCTTTGGGGAGCTGGTTCCAGAAACGTGATGCCACAACCGAGAAGGCCCTGTTCCTTGCCACCATCCCCCTGGCTTCAGATGGTGGCAGAACCTTCTCTGATGACCTCAGGGGATGTGCAGGAATTTATGGGGGGAAGACAGCCCTTGAGGTATCCCGGTCCTATGCCTTCAAGGGCTTTATAGGTTATCTGTCCCTAGCTGACTCCTTCACTCTCTGCACTCTCTCACAGTGTCTTTGTGAGGTCCATCAGCAGCTTTCCGGTCTCCTTTCTAGGTGAGAACCCAGGCTGATCCTGAGCTTCTTTAAGCAAGGCACCAGATCAACCTCCAGATCACACCTTAATGAGGGGTGAGTGTCAGTGGTGTCATTCAAATGATTTAGGACAGGAACTCACTTTTGACTGGCACTTGTCAGGAACCCGGAACCAGCCACGGAGCCCGTTAGGATCCGGAACGCCCGTTCTGGTCCGTTCCCCCTGAATGACATCACTGGTGAGCGTCCATTATATGCCTTATAATGCATTCAGGGTTTTTTTCCCCAAGCGGTTCTCTGGCCTTTTCCAAAGGAATTAGGGAACTCAAATATCCCAAAGAAAACCCTGCGCTCCCCACTAAGTTATCTTACCCTTGTGGCAGGGCAGGCTGGCAGCAGGGAGGGCTTTCTAAGGACAGAAAATACTTGGGCAAAGAAGCTGCAGTTTTCTGCATCTCCGGGTGCAACAAACTCCCGTTATGAACCCAGGCTGAAATGCAGAAGGGTTTGGGCTCAGCTCGTAATGGGGTTACGGCTTTCCCAACTTAAAGGAAGCCTGTGTTTTGCACCTTCCTTTCTAACATTTTCTCTTATTTGCCAATAGGAATTGACTCTATTGTTTCTTGGGTGTCACTGTTCCTAGGATACTATGCAAGTAGACTGGTTTTGGCTTTCTTATAGGAAGCTGTCAATAAGCACGTTGAACTGAGATGGTGATCATTGACCCTTTTCCCTTTAAAAAAATGATGTATCATCTTTCTTCTGGTGTAGAAATCCTTAGGTGGTAGCAGATCACATGAAAAAGGCCTATAATTAAAAGGTACTTTCTCTTCCTATGGTGCTGATTATAATTTGTGTATCTCACTAGTTATCATTGCTTGCTGCTGACAGCCTGCGCAAGCTACAACTAAGGGAATTTTCTCCTTCTTAAACGATGGAATCCGGCTGAATATGCAGGTACAGGCAAGAAAAACTAGGGGGTTGCACCCAAAAAGAGCTGCCTGCCATAAAGTATAATGGCAAAATATCCCCTTACCCCAAGCTGAACTTCAGCTGTCTCTTATACCACACTGGATGCCAGCCAACCTGCTCCAGGGCAGTATAGGGCTGGGCTGTGGTACCCTAACTTTTCAGAAAAAATCATCCTAATGCTATTACACCAGCTATTATACTGAAGCAAATTCTAGAGTGGCAAAGCATCCCCTGCATCAGCGGGCAGCATTCTGTATCGTTGAGAGTTTTTGCAAATTATATATTTTAAAAAAAACAAACATAAAATCCACCCCCAAAGCAGCATGCTAATTATCTTGGGGAGAGCTCCTTGCCAGTTTTTAACAAGGCATAGAAAACCAATTATTATATTAAAATTAATGCATCTTACCATGTGTTCTACTTCTTGAAAAGCTATTTTTGGCGGGAGTCGCCATCTGTCCCATTCAGAACGATCGGCTTCGGAGTTTGTGCTCTCTGTTCTGCCTCCTACGATTCCCACGTGTAGGGCTGCAAACATACTCATTGGGAAAGAAGGCGCAAGAAAGTTTGGGCACAAGCAGAACTCAAGTTGACTTCATTGAAACTGACAATAGTTGAGAGAGATCAGGGCAGAAGTAGCCATTGGGACTATCTCAAAAGAAGGCTGAACAGGTGGAATTCAGGGGGTTATTTCAGGATCTTGTCGCAGTATAAATATTTTGGGAGGTACAATCTGGAGATTAAAAGCCTGCACCTAACTATGTGAATGCTCCATTCGAATGTTTGAAAACATGTGATTCATATATTGACAGGTGTCAGGAATGGAATTGGTTGTTACTCCTGCTAAGTAGGCGCTTGAGTGGGGACATGCTTGAGATGTACAAAATTATGCTGGAGGTGGATAGAGTAGATAATCTCTTTTCCCTCTCACACAATACCAGAACCAGGGAATATCCACTAAAGATGAGAGTTAGAAGAGTCCAGTCCCCTTTTAGTGCCACAGACTAATTACACACTTGGTAAGCAAAAGAAAATATTTATGTACCCAGCGTGTAATTAGTCTGTGGCACTCCTTGCCACAAGATGTGGTGATGGGGTCTGGCCTGGATGCCTTTAAAAGGGGATTGGACAGATTTATGGAGGAGGTTTCATCACAGGTTACACATTTACCATCACAGGTTACAAGCTATGACAGATATGTCCAGTGTAAGATTAGCTGGTTGCTCATCATGAGGGCCTAGAAATATTTTTAGAAATATTCTGTCATCTGAATTTGCCATGGGTGGCAGTTTTATTGCTTACCCCAGACTGGCGAGAGAGGGATGATTGTACAGTAGGTTTCACAGCTTAAAAACTGGTCACTTGTGCTTAAAAAAAGTCAAACCCCAATCTGGTGTCTTCCTTGGGGTGGTGCAAGGTTAATAGGCTACCTTAGAATGCCAGATGCAGCGGAGTGGCAGTGAGCTACAAATACCTAGTTGTCTTGTGTGCTCTCTGAGGCACCTGGTGGGCCACTGTGAGCTACAGGAAAATAGACTAGATGGGCCTTTGGCCTGATCCAGGGCCTGGGCCTCTTCTTATGTTTTAAAGTCCAGATTGGATTGCAGGTTATAATAGCTCCCTCCCCACAGATAGAATAGCAAATTCTGTTTTATTTACCTCAGAATTTTACTTCAGAATGCCAAATACAAGGGAGTGGCAACAGCATGCAGGCGTCTTGTTGTTTTGCGTGCTCCCTGGTTGGCCACTGTGAGATACAGGACGTTGGATTAGATGGGCCTTTTGCCTGATCCAGCAAGGCTTTTCATATGTTCTAAGTACTTACTAAAGCTTCTGTGGCCAGAATTGTCCTGAAAAGAGACATTTATTTTTGGGATCCCAGGCCATGTTTAAAATCTAAAAGGTTTCCCAACGCTTCACCCTCACTATGTGAGGCTTTCTCTCATTTAACTACCCTGTGCCTAAAAACTCAGAACATAGTAATCCACTCTATTGCCTCCCAAGCTCAAGACTACAGCAATTATCCCAGCCAAAAGTTCAAGCAGCCGTAAGCAGTGGCGTCATGCAGCCGGAACGCTGGGTGGGAGGAACGGGTGAGTGGCAGCCCGCCCGTTGCGTTCCGCTCCATCTCGCCATCTTCCCCGCGGGGCAGGGAAGCCGCCGAGACGGAGCAGAACGCAACGGGCGGGCTGCCGCTCACCCGTTCCTCCTGCTCAGCGTTCTGGCTGCATGACGCCGCTGGCCATAAGCATAGATGAATGCTTCAGCCAAGCTTGGTCCATCTCAATGCAAGGACGAAAAACTGAGGACGATCATAGTCAGGCTTCTACAGCCAACTAATTACTGGTCCACTCCCAGCCCCAATTGCCTCACCACCACTTCCATCACCAGGCTGTTCGTGACCAACTTCCTTAAAGGCCCCTCTTCCTTCAATCTGTTCCTTATTAACTCTCAAGATCTTAGTTTTGCTGAGCACAGGAGTCCAGTCGTGGCTGAGCTAAGGAGGTGGTGATTCAGATTTAGAGCAACTGTCCCTATTCAAGAAATGCTTCTGTCTGGACCCCTCACTTGCACCAGTGGGCTGCACTAGGCTTGGGCCAGTGATGTCACCCCTTGGCCCCACCCCTTCTGATCTCACTCTGGCCCTGTCCTCTTGGGAGAACGGGGTCAACATTTGCAGACCAGCCTTTAATTGCTGTGCTTGTAAGCCATCCATGCACTGCGAAACTTCTGGACCAGCTGGCTTGCTACAGACCAGCCTCGTGCTGTAGTACTCCTGAGCCAGCCACCTATGATGGCACCTCTCTGGCATCATTCCTCCTAGAGCACAATCCTAACCTGGAGTTAGGCTGGCACAGTTATGCCAGCAAAGTTGGGCTGGCACAAGGGCCACCGTAAAGCACATTTGGACCACTCTCAGAGTCAGGGAGGATGGCGCGCGTGTGTGTGCTGGCCTCTCTGACTCCAAGCGTGATCGAAACATAGTTTCCGGTGTCCCTTATGCTGGCATAATTGTGCCAGCGTAACTCCAGGTTAGGATTGCACCCCTAGTGGTGTCCTCAGGTGTAGTCTACGCCCCTGGCTAGTGATGCCACTGATTCACACAGCAATGTTTTTGCCTGCACTGTGAAGAATTGCACTGGCGCAGATCATTAGGAGAAGGCTGTTCATGCTCCCACAAAGACTTTGCAAATGCTCGAGATATCCTTGACACATATTGGAATCAGATGTTCAGCCACTTCCAGACGGAGGGAAAGTGGCCGCTGCCTGAATTAGCCACCCGCACTCTGTCTTCAAAGAGGATTCCCTGGCTTGAAACACTCCCTGCTTTATTATCCTTTTTTTTTTGTTCTACAAATGAATAATTAAAATGAATGCAATTTGCAAAGTAAATTATGCCATTAGCGACTCAAGAATTAATAAGCAGGGAACAAAGAGAATAGTATATGGAGAGGCTGACATGGAAGAAAAAAAAACACCTCCTGCCAATTCACTACTCTTAGGATTTTAATTTCGAGTTCTCCACTCCCAGCTATCCATTCTTATTGCACAACCAGCAAATGCCTGATGAATACAAAGGACCGCAGTCTATCACACCACAACAGGAAAGGTTGGGAGGGAAAATGGCACGAGAGTTCAACACATTCTGAGGAGGGGAGCCAGAGATGGAACACAGGGTGCAGGGTGGTGAGGGTGCAATCCTAACCTGGAGCTAAGCTGGCACACCTAGGCCAGCAAAGTTTGGCTGGCACAAGGGACACATAAAGTATGTTTGGACCGCTCTCAGAGTCAGAGAGGCCAGCACACAGATGTGCATCATTCCCCCCTACTCCGAGAGTAGAATTAACATGCTGTACGGTGGCCCTTGTGCCAGCCAAACTTTGCTGGCCGAACTATGCTGGTCTAACTCCAGGTTCGGATTGCACCCTCAGCCTTTTTTCAGTGCATGACACTAAACAAGCTCTTCCTCCCCCCCCCCCCCCGCTTGGGATGGAATGCAAAAGTGAAGCCCATTTGCTAGAATACACGTTGGATTTAAAGACTACTCTTTCCTTCTATTTCATTTTTACAACATTCACATCTGGAATCTCACAAGGGTCCCCAAAGAAGTTCTGGTGCCACAGATGAAAATGTCATCACACAATCAATGGGAGATGAGTGTTTTGCTTTTAAAAAAACATTGATCTTCACGAACTCCAGAAGGAAAAGGAAGAAGACAGTGCCATAGTTAGACAAAGTGTCAGAAGACTTGTTTAATAGTAGGTGTAACAAAAGTAGATTTACAGCCCAATACTGGCTGTTGTGACAGTCCTACAACAACTGTTCTGCTGTTGTCAATGGCCATGTCAATGTCAGAAACCCACTGCCACTGCTGTGTCACAGGAGCACAGGTAAGACAATGCAAGGAGGGAGCAATGGGAAGAATGGGGCAAGGAGGGGGAGGAATGAAGGAGGGTGTGATGGATCCCAGTGGCATTTGCACGCATCAATATTTTCTCCCTATTCCTCTCCCCTACTCTCCTTAGTTATTATGCCAGCAAAATGGCTGGCATAAATTTGCAGAAATCCTTTCAGGCAGTGGAAGTTCCTTTACCAGGCCTGTCCCCCCAGCAAGATGTGCTACATTGGTGCCATTGGGGAGGGCTAGTTACAATTGGGCAGTTAAAGAAAGAAGGTTGAAAATCATTGCAAATATGCAGAAGAAGATGGAGGATATAGGGGGCAGTAGACCAGTAGTAAAACAAGAAGGAACCAAAAGGAGAAACGCGGCTGATTTGAAAGAAAATTAGCCCAACACAGTGGCGTTTCTACAGGGATGGCAAAGCTCTAAGTTTTGCAAGAAGCCTTACCTTGCAGTGGAGATTACTCTTCTCCTGCACCGTTTTAGCCAATCTTGGCGTTGCTTACTGGCTACAGCAGCAAGGGAGAGGAGGGATTTACACGACAGGGTAAGACTTCTTGCAAAACTTAGAGCTTTGCCATCCCTGTAGAAACGCCTCTGGCCCAACAAGAATGGTTTGTAGCCATTTCCTCTTGATCACTTTAAAGCATGACTGCCAAGAAACTCTAGTTATGTATGCTGAGTTCTTTTGAATATTGATGTTTAGTGTTGAAAAGTTGAAAAGACACAGGCATTTAAAAGGGGAACTGCACCAAAAAAAATTCCTGGATTGACATGTCATGTAAATTATTTCTTAATACGTGAAGTGTTTTTTATGAAAGGACAGGAAATAAGGCTTATGGACACCCACAGTGGAAGAGATTGTAAAGATAAGAGGATAAAAGCAAGAAGGCATTGAAAGGAGAGTAATATTAACCCTTCAAAGGAAAACTGAATTTACAAGGGATAAAATATATGTAACAGAACCATTTCATGGGCACCCACCATCATCTGGGGTAAAGCCCTGGGACAGAGCTTGTTCTGTTGGTGTGGCGAAGGTGTTCATTTGGGGGTGTCACCTGTTCAGATAGTCTTTGAAAAAGTAACTTTAGGGCAATGCTGACTTCCTACATGATGTGGAAGCAGTGACAGAGGGTGACCCATGACTTGTGCATCTTCCTTTCGTGCTTCTAGAATCTTGTGAGCAATGAATCAACAATCAATCAACAGTATTTATCAACCGCTTATAATAATAATAATAATAATAATAATAATAATAATAATAATGGCTTTCTGCCCAAAAAGGGCTAATAATCTAAAAAATGCAGAACACCACCAGCAACAGCCACTAGAAAAGACACTGTCCAGGGGGATGAATAGGGACAAATACTCTCCCCCTGCCCAAATACCTGCACCTGCTCCTGAAGCATCTCCCCCTGCTAAACCCCTTCACCTGAGGCGTCTGGTGGGTCACTGTGAGATACAGGAACCTGGACTAGATGGGCCTTTGGCCTGATCCGGCCGGGCTCTTCTTATGTTCTTATGTGAATATAAGAGGAACCCCACTTGAAAAAGTGCCTTTTGCTCAGTTAGCATTGCCCACTCATGCACATCCTCTGCCAGAGAGATGAGTTTGCTACCTCTGCTCTGGAACAATGTACAGGGTAGCAAAGCCACTCATGGTGTGCACAGCAAGGCAGAAAGTGGCGTTATGCGTTTTTATGCTCTTATTCCAAGTTCTCATTTTTATCAATTTAGAACTCTTTAAAAGTGTACTAGGTAGGTGATGTAGTGTCAACCAATGCACTCACGGGATTATTTCTAATCGGAAAAGTAATCTATTTTAATTTTTGGAAAGTGTCTTAAACTCCAAAATGCAGCAGTGTTTTGTGATTTTATTCAGATGTTATTCACCAAAAAAGCAATATTGTGTGTTTTATGCTTTTTTTAATCAACAACAAAACCCTACTGATTTGTTTTAATTGACTAATTGATTTGGTTTTCTTGTGTGGAGTCATTTAACATTTCCATGTTTGATGCTGTCACTTCCGGCCATGACATCACTTCCAGGTTAATGACATCACTTCCGGTGGGTCCTGACATGTTGTCATTCTAAAAAGTGGGTCCTGGTGCTAAAATGTTTGAAAGCCACTGCTGTAGCCCATTTCCAAGGTAAAGCTAGCCAGCTATTGCTTCTTGCTTTCATTTTTTCCTCATATGTATGTTCCTCTCTTCCCTGCCCTCCATGTCTGTCCTGCAGATCTCAACCTCTAGCCCAGTGTTCTCCCATCCCCATTGTGTGATCGTGACTGGCATCACTTGTGTGCCTTTTCCCCATTTGCTGCTTCCTAAATCCAGCATTCCCATTTCAACTCCTATCCCGTGTTTACTTCAAACCCATTTTCACCCTCTTCTTCTGGACGCCAACGCCAGCCCTCTGCTCCAGACATCTGAAGGGCACGTCTCCCCCTTCCTCTTGCCACAACTGACCTAGACAACCACCTATCTCTGCTAATTGGCTGTTACCAGGAGCTAGAAGCAAATGTGGACAAAACCTGCAGACATTTTGAAAGTCTCTACTGTAATTTATCATGATAGCAGCCCAGTGGCAGTACCGGGTAGACATCAAAGAATGCATACAAATGTACATTAAAACCGCAGCTGCTGCAGTCTAGAAGTACAGTTGCCTGGTCAGATGGACATATTCCTGTCCAAGGTCAAGTTGGCTGGGTCTACAATTTTGCACCAAAAGCTGAATCGCTGGTTGTTGTGATGTCATATAATAGGAGTCCATCCCTATTCCTGGGGCAGCTTCGCAACTCATGATTTAGCAGTGGATGGCCCTTTTATATACAATATATATAGGGTTACCAGATACAAATTGGGGCAGAGTGTATAGAAGAGGGAATTTGGGCCGGGGCACTTTTGAAACCCTTCCACGATGAGCTGTGTCTGCCCAAATTCCCTCTTCCATACAATGGTTAAAGGGATAGGCACTCTGTCCCAGTTTGTCTCTAGTAACCCTAAATATATATATCATTCTGCAAACCCTAAACCTCCCCTGCAAACTTACACACACACACACACACACACACACACACACACACACACACACACACACAGAGAGAGAGAGAGAGAGAGAGAGAGAGAGAGAGAGAGAGAGAGAGAGAGAGAGAGAGAGATGGATGGATGGATGGATGGATGGATGCATAACAATTATCTCTGCATACTGGTTCAGACTTGGAGCAACCTGAGATAAACAAACCAACTAGTAATGTTGGCTGAACATTACAACTAGTAATGACCCTGTGTGTGTGTGTGTGTGTGTGTGTGTGTGTGTGTGTGTG